>OY755252.1:39932598-40532598 GCA_963576725.1 Azorinus chamasolen | reverse complement strand
TGGGTTAAAATAGGTCTAATCTTGAGTGTTAAAGGCAGGTGGTAGATAAATGCAGAACAAAGGTTATGCAGAAAGTTCCTGCAGGAGCTTCTCGTATTACTTCATCCTGCGTTAACCCTTTACTCCATAAATATTTATGCAAGAAATCATGACATCAATGATCATGAATATAGATTAGATTAATTGTTAATTCATTTTAATAGCACACTGACACAGGAATATTTGGCTATGGCAGAATCTATATCATATCATAAGCAAACAGAGCAGACCCGGATAAGACGGCTCCTAAGGGAGCCGTATGATCTGGGTCTGCTCTGTTTCCAAATGCATGACAAGGAGTTTATATGAAGAAAAGGGTTAATTTATGTTTATTCAAAAAGTTACTGTTTTTTAAGAAATGTTTTATTGTATAAATAAACAAAAGCTGTGAATGTAGGAATTGAACCATACATTGTAGGTTGAGGACTGGATACACACTCCAATGGCTCTCTACAATTTTGTGATCTGGGTCTATTTTGTTTGCAAAAGGGTGAAAAGATGTCTCTATTAGTTAAAGATCCAATGGGTTATCATAATTCAGCTGTAGATTTGATGGGGCTAAAGTATATGTATCAGCTGTGACCTCACCTGCAGGGCATCGTCCAGCATGGTTAGTATATACTGTAGGGTCTGGTCCTTCGCAATGTGGCTCATCAGGTTGAAGAATGTCTTGGCAAACTGGTAATAGAAGTAGTATTGTTTTATATACATGTACTGTAATTATATTTTAGTATTCCAACACTCAATCATCTCTCCCTCTATGTAAACCGGATTACCATAACCATTTCCTCCATAAATACGCCTTTCTATGCCTCTGTAAAAACACCTATTGAAACCATTGTGATAAATAGAGCATTTGCTCCTATAGGAGCAAATGCTCTATTTATCACAATGGTTTCAAACTACAAAATTCTAAAATTTTCCTTTTCTCTAGTTAATGCTCCTTTTTGGTAGATTTATTCAAAGTGATTGGATCTAAAAATAGCCTATGAGGTAAAGGATTAAGTCAAGTTGGACACCCAGTCTCTCCATTCCATAGGTTTGTAAAGCTGATTAAACCTTTCCCTGTTCAATAGTTATCTAAGAAATTATGACATCATGAATATTTAGTTTTATACTGTAAACTTGTCCAAGGAATATTTTTGCTTTGACAAAAATTGTAGACCCTGGCCAAGTTTGACCCCAGGGGCATAATTAATTGTGTGCTACCTGATAGAGGCCCCTTTAAAGGTTCAAATTGTTGATGTGGGACGACGCACGATGCACGCTGACGGACGACGGACATCAGATGATCACTAAAGCTCACCCTGAGCACTTTGTGCTCTGGTGAGCTAAAACTAGTCTTGAGTCTCATATTTCACTTTTGTTCTATATCTTTCAACAGTTATGTGCAGAGTTTTTAAATCTATGTTTAACTCTTTACTCCATAGATACAATTTTTAATGATTTTTTTTCCAAACAATGTTGACCAAGATCAGGAGCTGTCTGTTCAGAATCTGCTGCACTGTTTGCACTCAGGATTTTTCAGGCCAGAAAGAATTGTCAACATAGACATACTAAAATACTACAATGAACCCTCATTATACCGGCATTCGTTACAATGGCACCCTCGTTATATCGGCAGTATGCATTGAAACAAAATTACCGTTAAGTCTTTGAAACAACCACTGAATAAATAGGTGCAATGCCAATAAGACAGGTAATCGCTTAATGCAGAACACAAGAAGTGCAAAAAGCTCCCAAATGGTAGCTTTATGCACTTCTTGTGTTCTGCATTAAGCGTTCACCTGTTGGTACTAGTTTAAAACTGGCTACATGGTTCCTTTCATATTTAAACTGGTTACAACGGCAACCTCGTTATACCAGCAAAATGTCTGGAAACAAAGACCTCCGTCATAACGAGAGTTCACTGTACTTGAGATAACAAATATGCATGGAGGGTGGAGCCTAATCATAAATATGCAGTACATGATTAATTCATTTTGTGTTATTAAAGTTAAAGAATTATTAAAACTTTTTTTTAACCCTTTACTCCGTAAATACACCTTTCTAGCCTCTGCAAACAGAGTAGATCCTGATCAGACAGCTCCTATAGGAGCCATCTGATCAGGGTTTGCTCTGCGTGCCTACGAAATTATATAGATCTGATTTTCAATTTCTGCCAATATCCAAACATCCTGTGTACAGATGCTTTTATAGAAATTCAGCTAATAAATATTTTAGCTTACAAGAATACTCATTGAGTTAATAAATCTAATTAAACCTGGTTGTTTCATAGTGTTTCATATTACAGTAAAACCTCCCTATAATGGCCACTAAATTACATCAAGTATTTTGTGTTAAAGGCAGGTGGCTGCTTAAAACAGGGTGAAAGTAAAACAGAACGCTCCTGTAGGAGCGTTCTGTTTTACTTTCACCCTGCTTTAAGCGACCACCTGCCCTAAAAACCAACTAATTAACACAATTTAGTGGCCATTATAGAGAGGTTTTACTGTAGCTGTGTTTGCTTCATACTTCAACTGACTTGCCTCTGCTTTAACCCTTTACCTGATAAACACTCATGTAAGAAATAATCACATCATCAATATTCATAAGCTGAATTTTATAATAATTTATGAACACAGGTTGTTTTGACCATGACAGGAACTGTACAATCAGATCAAAATAATTTCCATAAGCAAACAGAGCAGACCCTGATCAGATGGCTTCTATAGGAGTCACCTGATCTGGGTCTACTCTGATCTCAAATGTGCCAAAAGGGTCTCCACTAGGTAACGGGTTGATTTATTATTTTGCTTCACATTTCACCTGAGATATTTCATAATTCCAGTTCCGTGTTTTACCTGATGTTTTCCTTGGTTATCCTGCAGCAAGGTGAATCTCTGCTCAGGTGAGGCATTGTCAAACTTGGAAATAAACTGAAAATCCTCCTGTGAAATCATCTGCCCTCTGAAATAGTAAGAAGAATAGAACACTGTTTATTTAACCCTTTCCCTCATATAAACGTGTTTTCATGCATTTGCAAACAGAGTAGAACCAGATCAGACCGCTCCTAGAGGAGCCGTCTGATCAGGGTCTGCTCTGTTTGCTAAAATTATTTGATAGATCTGTTTCTTTACTTTCTAAAATGTCTGCAATGTTCCACCTTCCATATTTCTTTATAACTATTTTGTTAATTAATATTCAGTAGGTATTGAAATTTGGAATAAATATAGAACAGGGAAAGTGTTAACACAGTATTAGAACAGGGAAAGTGTGAACACAGCAAACTAATTTCAGAAGATTACTTACTCCACTCAGATACCTGAAATCACCTGCTTTTTTACATAGAATATCTGATGAGGGCATGGAAGGTTGTCAATCTACCGATGTTGACCTTTTACAGATGATTTTGCAAACAGAGTAGACCCAGAACAATTGGCTCCTGCAGGAACTGTCTGATCAGAATCTGCTATGTTTGCAAATGCAATACAGTAAAACCTCTCTCTAACGGCCACTAAATTACATCAAGTATTTTGTGTTAAAGGCAGGTGGCTGCTTAAAACAAGGTGAAAGTATAGGAGCATTCTGTTTTACTTTCACCTTGCTTAAAGCAACCACCTGCCCTAAATACCAACTAATTAACACACTTTAGTGACCTTTATAGAGAGATTTTACTGTAATATAGACCTAATTCGACATTTTCTGAAATGGCCAAGCATTTCCTTTTTCATAGGCCATTATAAAAATTCAGTTCATTAATATTCATACATCCATAATTTCTTACCTGAATATTCATGAGGTAAAGGGTTAGCAGTATAGACCTTAGTAAGACATGTTATTTAACCCTTTAACCCATTCCCACTTAGGCTATTTTTAGACTTAACCTCTTTGAAAAAGTCTACCCAAAAGGAACATTTACTAGAGAAAAGAAAATAATTAGAATGGTGTAGTATTGAAACCATTCTGATAAATAGAGCTTTCAAGAAGTGACTTTTACAGAGGCATCAAAAGGCATCAATATGCTGGAATGGGTTAATCCATGAATATTCATGTAAGAAACAATGACATCATGAATATTGATTTGATTAATTGTTTGAAAAGTGCTGTCATAGAAACAGGAAGTTTTGACCATGGCAGAAACTGTTGCATTATATCTATAAGCAAACAGAGCAGACCCTGATTAGACAGCTGTATGAATATACACCTGTTAGCACCTTTGCAAACAGAGTAGACCAAGGTCAGGCGGCTCCTACAGAAGCTGTCTGACCAGCGTCTTCTCTGTTTGCTTATGAGAAACTCCAGTTACATTTGGCGCCCAACGTCTATTCCAGGCCAGTAGAATCTGGACTTGACAAGAGCCGAAGTCCTCACCTCCCCTGATGTCCAGAGTCATTATGTAGCCCTATTCTGATAATAATTTTTCATAATGTCATTATTCCTTACATGAATATTCATAGAGTAAAGCGTTTATGGCTTGATAATGACAGACAATATGAGACCCCCAGTCCTATCAGGACCCATGCTGTTTGAGATTCTGACAGTTTTTAAAAAGGAAATAGCGAACAATTCCTTCTCATTCAACTTGAATTGAAGCAGACCATATACATGATAATAGAAGTTGCTAATTTTCTAAAAAAGAATGTTTGAAACATATATCTTGCCTGTTGAAAGCGGAGTAATTATTTTTTAATATGAATATTAATTAACCCATTCCCGCATATTGACGCCTTTGTAAAAGTCACGTATTGAAACCATTCTGATAAATAGAGGATTTGCTCCTATGGTCTAAGGAGCAAATGCTCTATTTTAGAATGGTTTCAATACTACACAATTCTAAATATTTTCTTTTCTCTAGTAAATGCTCCTTTTGGGTAGACATTTTCAAAGAGGTTAGGTCTAAAAATAGCCTAAGTGGAATGGGTTAAGGGAAGGGGTAATACAAGGCAAATTAATGCAGAATGTTAATATAGGGCTTTCTGCATTACTTTTGACTTGCATTTAAAGACCCAAAATTAGACTTCTTTTTAACAGTCACTTAAGACAGGTTTTTATTGTATCTACATGTATATAATTATAACACCAAGAACAAAACTTACTGCAGATAGGACTGCCAGTTGACCCTGTTAGACCGCACATCATTAGCGTACTGCTGGAGGTGAGATGTTGCAACTTGAGCCCCTGAAAGTATAAACAAGAGGGCCATTGGCCCTATATCGCTCACCTGAGTTACAGTAATACATGTATATTGACATGTTAATTTTTCAGTGGACAACATTTCTAGCAGATGAAATAAGCTTAGTGCACTGCTTTCACCCTTTCACTGCTGAATAAACTTGAACTGAATTCAGAACTAATACCAAGTGACTAGTTGACCAAGATCTAAACTGTTTACAACTTGTGCCATTTTTGCCTTAGCTCAAAATGCCTAAAACTAGTCTTTGAGAAATTCAAATGACTTCAATAAAGCTATGCAATTATACCTTGACCCAGGTATATAGGCAAATAGAGTGCTAGGCAGTACATAATGCCAGTTTTTGTGTGAAATGACCAATAAGAATATCTTTAAAAATCGTTTAACCCTTTCCCTCATATAAAGCTGTTTTTATGCATTAGCAAACAGAGTAGACTCAGATCAGACGACTCCTATGGAAGCTGTCTGATCTGGGTCTTCTCTGTTTCTTTTGACACAATATAGATCGGATTCTACAGTTTTTGTCAAAGCAAAGTCTTCTCTTCAGAGAAATAATGTGTTTTACACATTAAAAATAAGAGTAGATTAGATCAGACGGCTGCTATAGAAGCTGTCTGATCAGGGTCTGCTGACTTTTTACATTTGACAAGATATAGATTTGATTTTACAGTTTTTTTCAAAGCTAAAACTTCTATTTATGGCATTAACAATTTTTTTAAGCATTAGCAAACAAAAGTAGTCTTTAGTAGGTGTTTAGAAATAAGTCTAGCTCTAGGTGTGAATATCTGATGATAATTCAATTAAATGGGTCATTAGTATTTTTAACAATTGAAATTGAGAAGAGTTACGTCTACTGTTATAATTAAGTTATATTTACTCAGTTATTTCATTAATATCATACAAAATTCAGACATTTTAGGACTTTTTAATGTGTTGTCATCAAATTTTATAAAAAAAAGTTATATTTACGATGCTTTTTGGGGCAGCAGACTTAATCCACAGTAGTAAGTTTAACACCTATCATTGTTGGGGGGGGGGGGGGGGGGGGATTATCATGTTTTCTTAAGAATTACCATGACTTATATCAGTTGGGCCATTGCATAATCATGTTTTCACAGTTTTCTTAAACATTACCATGACTTACATCAGTTGGGTTTGGACCCAGATCAAAAGTCTAGATGGTGATCATTTTCCTTGATTGGCTGAATTGTTACTTTCCAATATCTCTCACATCTAATTTGAGAGACATTGGAAGACACCATGTAACATCTAGCTATCACTAACACTACACACTGGGGTTAATGGGTCAAAATGCCTTTAATGTTTCGTCTGCAACAAAAAGTTATTGTCATCTGCTTCAATTCTTAAAATAAACTTACTTTCATTTTTTTGCAAAAATATGGTTAAGATGACAAACAGTTTGGATCCTGATGAGATGCCGCAGTATGCGGCCTCTCATCTGGATCCAAACTGTTGGCATAGGTAATCACAGTTTCACCACTAGCATGCAAAGAGTTAAGAGTCATGCATTGACCTGGAGAGATTTTACTGCCCAGTGCTAACCTTTGAATTGCAGTTTAGGATCTGGAGTTGATTATTTAACCCTTAATTTCCCTCATATAAACTTGTTTTCATGCATCTGCAAACAGAGTAGACCCAGATAAGGTGGCTCCTATAGGATCAAGGTCTGTTATTTGCTAATGGACTTTGATAGATGTTTCTATGCCTTCTAAAACAGCTACACTGATTCACCTTCAACATTTTACTATAAATAGTTATAAATAGAATGATACTAGCAACTCCAATGCAGTTATCTCCCTTTGTCCCTTATGGCTATGCTGATGGGACAAGGGAAATAACTGTGAGGAAATTACCTTTTAAGTGTTACAGATTCTGATGTTAAGTAGCATAAAACCCCAGGGTGAGACCATTTATGGCCCAGGGGTCATTATTTGAACACACCTGGTAGTGGTATATTAGGTGATGCTTCATACCAAATATCTTAGCTCTAGATTATGTGGTTTCAGACACAGATTTTTAAAGGTTTCCTTATATAAGTCTATGTAAAAACTACAAGCCCCAGGGCAGGGCCATTTTTGGCCCGGGGGTCATCATTTTAACAAACTTGGTAAAGGACCATCAGATGATGCTATGTACCAAATATCAAAGCTCTAGAAATTGTGGTTTCAGAGAAGAAGATTTTTAAAGATTTAAAAAAAAAACCTGTAAAAGTAGTGGGGCGGGGCCATTTTTTGCCCGGGGGTCATGATTTTAACAAAACTGATAGAGGACATCCTAAGGTACATTTCTGTGAAATTTGGTTGAAATCCTCCCAGTGGTTTAGGAGAAGAAGTCATTTGAAATAAAAGTGAACGGACAGACGGACGGACAGACGGACAGACGGACAGACGGACAGACGGACGACGGACGACAGGCGGTCACAATAGCTCACCTTGAGCCTTTGGCTCAGGTGAGCTAAAAAAACCAGTGAAAACACAAATAATGAATGCCTTCAAACTTATGTCTTCTTTAAAGATGCATTCTGCTTATATTTTCACATATTTTGTTTAACAAAATGACTGCAGATATCGGAATCTATGTCACGTGAACAGTTGAACTTTATTTGTTGCTAAAGAGATGGTAATGATTGAGTTGTATCGATAAAATGTGAAAATTTGATTGTTACAAAAACCAACAGAGCATATCTGCCATTCACTAGAATCAGTAATAAATATAAATTATGCAAATCGAACATATCGAGTCCAACTTTTATACATTAGACATTCTTTTTCACTTTATGGGTCAATTAGTTGAAATTTTACAATAGCAATATGAATAAGGGAAGTTTTAACAATAATTCCATAAGAAAACAGAGCAGACCCTATAGGAGCCATCTGATCTGGCTATACACTGTTGCAAAGATTTATATTATAATACACTACACTTGGTAAATTGATTGCATATTTTTTGCATGTTTCAGACAATCATAATACTCCTTTAGGAGATTTCTGTATTACTTTTGTACTGTAATTGCTTAACCCTTTCCTCCATAAATACGCCTTTCTACGCCTCTGTAAAAGTCACCTGTTGAAACCATTGTAATAAATAGAGCATTTGCTCCTATAGGAGCAAAATTCTCTATTTATCACAATGGTTTCGAATTACAAAATTCTAAAAATTTCCTTTTCTCTAGTTAATGCTCCTTTTCGGTAGATTTATTCAAAGTGGTTGGATCTAAAAATAGCCTATGGAGGAATGGGTTAATGCAGTGATAATAGTGAAACAGCAATAAGTTACCATGATCTGATATGTGAAATGAGTCTTTTTGCAAAAGTGATAAAAGGTGTATCTATGAAGTAATTGGTTAATCTGTGTCAACAAATACTGATACAGCATACCTTTAAGAGTGTTAGACTTTTGTACAAGAATCTCTCTTGTACGATCATTGAATGACGGAACAGAGTATCTGCGATAACTAACATCAAATACTCCAGTTTCCACAGGAGTTTGAATTTGTTCGCGACCAAACGCGTACACTGAAGCTCTCCTCATTGTTCTAGGGCTGACACGTAACTCCTCAAAACGATAGTTTTCCATTCATACTTGTATATTGACCAATGAATTATATTGTTTCTGATGTCTACACTATTTGCTAATATCTATCCAAATACTTAGGGTAATAAGTATCTGAATATCTAAATATTACGGGTAAATACAGTAATACACAAAGTCAAAGAACAGTTATATTGAATTCACTGATTTTTTTAACAACAATTAACAGATTATCACAAATATTCCCAATCTCTCCCATTCACTGGTTTGTAAAGCTGAATTTTTCACTTTGGCACTGTTTTTAAATTAGACTGACATGATAGCAAATAGTATAGACCCTGATCAAACTGCGATGCACTATTTGCTTAGGTTTTTCTGTCCAAATATGTACAGTAATTAGGATATAAGTTTTAATACTAAACACCATATCACAAAATTAATTTTTATCAAATCCTTCCGTCTGTATTTACCAACTGACAAATTTATGATATAACCCTAAGGCAATATTGTTATTGGACATATCTTTACTTAACCCTTTGAATGTGGAACATACATGTACATGTGTTGGCAGTTATAAAACTGTGTAGACTCAGAGGGCTCCTCGAAGAATCCCCTAATCAGTGTCTGAGATGTTTGCCATTCAAAACGCTTGGACAAATTAACCCATTTCCTCATAGACTATTTTTAGATACAACCTCTTTGAATAAATACACCGAAAACGAGCACTAACCAGAGAAAAGGAAAGTTTTAGAATGTTGTACATGTAGTTTGAAACAGTTGTGATAAATAGAGCATTTGCTCCTATAGGAGCAAATGCTCTATTTATCACAATGGTTTCATAAAGTGACTTTTACAGAGTCGTCAAAAGTCGTCAATATCAGGGAATGGGTTAATACTGTTTTATACTGAATTGCCTGTACAGTCATACAGATGCTCATGTTTTATACTGAATGGCCTGTACAGTCATACAGATGCTCATGTTTTATACTGAATGGCCTGTACAGTCATACAGATGCTCATGTGAGGGACAGGGTTAACCCTTTACCCCATGAATATTCATGAGTAATCTTGATATCATGAATATTAATAAGATTACTGAACACAGGAATTTTACATCATGGCAGAAACTGTAGATTCTTGTCTATATCATTTCACAAGCAAACAGAGCAGACCCTGATCAGATGACTCCTACAGGAGCTGTCTGACCTGGCTCACTCTGTTTGCAAAGTGTAGAAAAGTGTATTTATGGAGTAAAGGGTGAAGTAATTACTGTCCACAAATCTGTTGTCTGCTATACTTTTCAATGTTTTTTTTTTTAAATAATCTCATCGTGATCCACACTACTTTCAGAGCTCCAGATAGAAATTGCGTAAAATTACAACATTTTCAAGAATAACTTCTTTATTTCTCCATCAAACCCTATACTGTGACCACTCTTTGGAATCATCTCGAAGAGACGATTCTAAAGAATGATCATAGAATAGCGTTTGGTGGAGAAATGACGATTTTAGTATTTGGGTATGCACCGTTATCTGTAGCACTGATTTTGTACATGTACCGGTAAGTTATCACTATTATCCTTTACTCAACTTGGAGTCTCCAAGAATATCCATGTAAGAAATAATCACATCATGAATATTAATTTAAGATTCATTGTAATTAAAGCATATTGACACAGACATTTTTGGTCAAGGCAGAAACTGTAGAATCATATCTATTTTTTGTTCGCTATACTATTACATGTCATATCATGAAACTAATGTATATATACACAGGTGTTGCAATGAGATTCTTAATGTACAAATTGCTAATAAAGATTCTGTTCTGTTCTATATTACATCAGGAGCCATCTGATCTGGATCTACTCAGTTTGTAAAGGCATAGAAAGCATATTCATGGAGTAAAGGGTTAAGATTAAACTTTAACTTCATAGATACACCTTTTTACCCCATTACATCATAAGCTATTTTTAGATCCTACCTCTTTGAATAAATCTACCCAAATGGAGCATTTACTGGAGAAAAGGAGTTGTTTAGTTTTGAAACCATTGTGATAAATAGAGCATTTGCTCCATTGGTGCAAATGCTTTATTTGTCACCATGGTTTCTGAAAGTGATTAAGTGATTTATACAGAGGCATCAAAAGGCGTCAATATAAGGGAATGGGTTAGTGTCTTTGCAAACAGACTAGACCTGGAGGAGCCATCTGATCAGGATCTGCTCTGTTTGCTTATACATGCATGTAATACTGAATTTCTGCACTCGCAAATTTCCGCAAATTTCCGGTGTTCACAGTCATGACATTATAACAAGAGGGCCATGAGGCCCTGAAGCGCTCACCTGAGATACCCCAGGGGCGGGGCCATCATTTGTACAACCTTGGTAGAGAACCACAAGGCAAAGCAGTATGCTATTAATTAAAGGTCTAAGCCTTATGGCTTCAGAGAAAAATAATATATTTTTCCCATGAAAAACTGATAAGCCAGGGCCAAGTTTCGCCCAGAGGTCATTGTCGTAAGTTGAACAATCTTTGTGGAGGATCATTAGATCATGCTACATGCGAAATATCAAAGGTCTAGGCCTTACAGTTTCAGAGAAGAAGAATGTTAAAGATTTTCCTATGAATAACTGATAAGCCCTTGGGCGGGGCCATTTTTAGCCCCAGGGTCATAATTTGAACAATCTTTGTAGAGGACCATAAGATAATGCTACATGCCAAATATCAAAGGGCTAGGCCTTACAGTTTCAGAGAAGAAGATTTTTAAAGATTTTCCTATGAAAAACTGATAAGCCCTTGGGCGGGGCCATTTTTGGCCCAGGGGGTCATAATTTGAATAATCTTTGTAGAGGACCATTAGATCATGCTACATGCCAAATATCAAAGGTCTAGGCCTTACAGTTTCAGAGAAGAAGAATGTTAAAGGTTTTCCTATGAAAAACTGATAAGCCCTTGGGCGGGGCCATTTTTGGCCTGGGGGTCATAATTTGAACAATCTTTGTAGAGGACCATTAGATCATGCTACATGCCAAATATCAAAGGTCTAGGCCTTACAGTTTCAGAGAAGAAGATTTTTTAAAGATTTTCCTACGAAAAACTGATAAGCCCTTGGGCTGGGCCATTTTTGGCCCGGGGGTCATAATTTGAACAATCTTTGTAGAGGACCATTAGATCATGCTACATGCCAAATATCAAAAGTCTAGGCCTTACAGTTTTAGAGAAGAAGATTTTTAAAGATTTTCCTATGAAAAACTTATAAGCCCTTGGGCGGGGCCATTTTTGGCCCGAGGGTCATAAATTGAACAATCTTAGTAGAGGACCATTAGATCATGCTACATGCCAAATATCAAAGGTCTAGGCCTTACAGTTTCAGAGAAGAAGATTTTAAAAGATTTTCCTACGAAAAAATGATAAGCCCTTGGGCGGGGCCATTTTTGGCCTGGGGGTCATAATTTGAACAGTCTTTGTAGAGGACCATTAGATCATGCTACATGCCAAATATCAAAGATCTAGGCCTTACAGTTTCAGAGAAGAAGAATGTTAAAGATTTTTCAATGAAAAACTGATAAGCCCTTGGGCGGGGCCATTTTTGGCCCGGGGGTCATAATTTGATTAATTTTTGTAGAGGACCATTAGATCATGCTACATGCCAAATATCAAAGGTCTAGGCCTTACAGTTTCAGAGAAGAAGATTTTTAAAGATTTTCCTATGAAAAACTGATAAGCCCTGGGGCGGGGCCATTTTTGGCCCGGGGGTCATAATGTGAACAACGTTTCGTTCCCCCTAGCCACTGATGCTTCTGACAAAATTTGGTTAAAATTGGGTCAGCAGTTTCAGAGGAAATGTCGTTTGAAAATGTGGACGGACGCCGGACGACGGACGCCGGACGGACGCCGGACGCCGGACAAATAGCGGTCACAATAGCTCATCCTGAGCCTTTGGCTCAGGTGAGCTAAAAATTCATCAAATTAATATTCAATTTCAGTAACTAAAGGGTTATGATGCCTGTCACCTGGGTCGAACAATCAACATGGGGACCAATAACATAAAGGTTAATATATACATGTATACATATGTACATGACTTCCTTGAAACCTTTTGACACACATCACAGTCAAATATTTATCTCAGATTCCAGATAGTTTGTCTACTTTTTCAAAAAAAAATTAAAACTTGCAACCTATACATCATGTGTATCCAAACTGAAACCATATAAATTTACAATCTAGATCTACACTCAGTACAAGGCCAAATCAGTGATAAAATTCTTCTCGGAGAAGGCTGTAACATGTATTGATTTTTCTAGTTTTGTAACCCGAGGGCCTACACACTAAACATGCAAGCATGCACTGAACATGCACATTTATTACAAACAAATTACTTCAATACTAAATGTAAAAGTTCTGTTTCTTTATTTATAAGTCTGGGTGTACATGTATACTGATCTGAAAATAGTATTTCCTGCTTATCGTTAAATCAATATGCATTTTGTAAATTAACTATACTTCAAATACATGATTAAAGCATGCAAAAGCAATAATATTTTAAAGCAGGCAATATCAAAGTTGATCGGTCTTAACCGATGATGGCTGAAAATGACAGATATTATTTGTATTGAATGTAGACCCAGATCAAAAGGCTCCTACAGGAGTTCAATGATCAAGTTCTGATTGCTTGTCATTCTAATTGGGTTTTTTTTCAGCAAACCCTAATAATTGTAAATGGGCTGAACTATTAAATGATGAATAATTCCCCTTCGATAATGGAGCATTCAAAGGGCTAAATACGTAGTGTATCTGCATAATTACTCTAAATATTCAGACAAACTTAGGCAAATACAGTAAAATCTCGACTATTCGAATTTCCTTTATAGAAGAATTCAGACCCTTTTAGACAGGTGGCTGCTTAATGCATGGTGAAAGTCATGCAGAAAGCTCCTAGAGGAGCTTCTGCACGACTTTTACCCTGCATTAAGCTGCCACCTGTCTTAAAGATCGTTAATAATATGTATTTTAGTGTTAGAATAATCGAGATTTTACTGTAGTGCCTAAAGGAGAAGTGCCAGGGTCTACATCAATTATTATCCAGTTAGTTTCATTTGAAGTTTATCATAACTGTGCCAACTTTATTTATTAAGCTTTATAGACTGTTGGAAAGAGAAGAATATTTAGAGTAATTATTGCACACTGGATAAGGAAAATATCCCATGAAACCATGATCAGATATTTACAGTAACAGGCTACAGTCATTTCAATTTGGATACAGATACTGATTTATGAACAAACTAGTGACTGCGGATTTTCTGTTAGAGACGTACTCATTCTGTTCTTTCTATATGGTTATACATTATATGAAGTTTTAACCCTTTGTCTGTTGCATATTTAGATAAGAAATAATGACATTACAAATATTAATAAGGTTATTTTTTATAAATGGCATATGGATACAGGCCATTTTGGCCCAGGCAGAAACTATAAACATTTGATATGTATCATACCATCAGCAAACAGAGCAGACCCTGATCAGACAGTTCTTGTAATCAGATGGCTCCTACAGGGGACATCTGATCTGGGTCAACTCTGTTTGCAAATGCATAAAAAACTGTTTATAAGAGTTAAACTGTGTCTTAAATTTTAGGTACCATACTCACTCCAACAAGGACCAGGCATTTTACTGGTAAGTACGATTTTAGCATTGTTCCCTTTCTAACACTTAGCACGAGAGTGAGAGATGAAAAAGTTCCCTTTCTAACACTTAGCACATCACTCAGGGATGAATTCTTCACAACATATGCAAACAGTTTGTATCTAGATAAGATCCAAAGTTAACCCTTTCCTTCATAAAAATGCTTTTTCATGCATTTGCAAACAGGGTAGACGAAGAACAGATGACCCCTTAGGAGCCGTCTGATCAGGTTTTGCTCTGTTTGCTTATAAATAATATATAGATCTGACTCGAAAGTTTCTACATTGTAACAAATGTCAAAAAATTCTTGGCAGATCTGCTATTATAAAAATTCAGTTAACCCATTCCCGCATATGCTATTTTTAGATCCAACATCTTTGATTAAATCTACCAAAATGGAGCATTTACTAGAGAAAAGGAAATTTTCATAATTCTGTAGTTTTGAAACCATTGTGATGAATAAAGCATTTGCTCCACAAGAGCAAATGCTCTATTTATCACAATGGTTTCACAAAGTAACTTTTACAGAAGCATCAAAAGGCGTCAATATGCGGGAATGGGTTAATAAATTTTCATGATGGCATTATTTCTTTCATGAATACAGAACAGGGAAACCTGCACATAACAGGATCAAATATCTTTGAAACTCATATGGATACATTTTTAAGGAAACAAAATTTCAATGAAAAACAGCGTTGAAAATTGAAGCAGATAACAATATTTTGCAGTAGTTTTTTTTCATTTTACATGTATATTTATTATCCCTTTCCTCCATAGGCTATTTTCAGACCCAACTGCTTTGAATGAATCTAACGAAAAGGAGCATTTACTAGAGAAAAGAAAACTTTTTAGAATTGTGTAGTTTGAAACTGTTGTGATAAATAGAGCATTTGCTCCTATGGAGCTAAAATTGCTGGCAATAAACATACGAAAATTGTGTCTTGCACATCTATGATCTGTGGTTAATGTGTATACCAAATATAAATTGAATAACGTTCAAACTGAAGGAGAATTCACAACACTAACTACCCATGTTACATGCTCAAATGATAAAAAATACTCAAAGGCCATGGGGATATGATTCTGCAATGCTAAAAACATACAAATTACATCTTGCACAGCTACTACTGGTGGTAATTACGTATGGCAAGTATCAATTCAATAACTGTCAAATTGTAGGAGGAGTTACAGACACCAAATACCCATATTTCATACAAAACACTTCAAAATTTATGGGGAGATAATCCTGAAGTACCTGGCGCTAAACACATGAAAATTGCGTCTTGCACATCTATTGCTTGTGGTAATTATGTACACCAAATTTAATTCACTAACTTTCCTGTAACAAACTAAAAGAAATTAGTTTTATACTGAAGGAGGAGTTCCTGACACCAATTACCCACTGTCTCTTATGTGCTTGTTTATTGTCCTCTGATATCAACCTTCAATTTGACACTGCCATGTCAACGCAGATTATTAGTCGCCATTTTCATTCACTTTCTTTAAGCGCAGATGCCACATGTATAGCATAATGTTTACAGTAGAACACTAGCATTAAGTCGTCGATTCCTCCAACTATGGACTCCAGTCGCAAATCTCATTCATTTCTTCTTTTTGAACCTTTTTCCAGCATCACAACCTTTTTGCTAGTGTATCTAAACAATATTTGGACAAAAAATCGATGTTTTCAATTTTTCGCTAAAATATAAGGGTCTTTAAGCTGACTTAACCATCCCTTACAGGAGCCATCAGAGGCCTCCATCGCCGAGTGGTTATGATCTTTGACAATCGCTGTGGGTTCGAATCCCTGTCTGGGCATTTGGATTTTCATGTGAGGAAGCCTTCCAGCTGGCTTTCGGGTAGGTCGATGGTTCTACCTGGTTGTTTGCACGGAAGAACCTCTGGGGTCTTCCTCCACCTGTAATTAGCTGGACACCTTGATATGACCAAAATACTGTTAAAACAACATAAACCTGGCAAACCAAAATACAGGAGCCATCTGATCGAATTCGGGTCAAGACGGCCTCGGGTCAAGTTGGCCAGGTCAACTCAGCCTGTTTTGGTATAAACTGCAGCAAAAATTAAGATCCTGATCAGTGGGCTCCTTGAAGAATTAAGACGAAGTTTGCACATCTTTTTGTCAGTAATAACCCATTAAATTTAGCGGACGAGAACAAAGTAATAAAGGTGATAAGTATGTTGCATGGGATTATCAAATAAAACAGATGTCATTTAGTTAATTAGATCAAACTGATATGTCAAACAAATTTATAGATGTGAAAATGAACGGCATCAATATTTTTGAAGTGAAATTAAGTTAAATTAATTGTTTATCTGTTTCATTGGATGTCTGTAAATAAGAACAATTAATGTGAGTGGATGAATGTAATAAAATGTTATTTTGGATCAAGTTGTGAGACAGAGTTACTAGGAATTTCATCAGGATCCAAACTGTTTGCATAAATATCACCATATTTCGGTAACTTTTTTGGCATTGTATTTGTATTGTGCATCAATAAATGCTGCTTAGTTGCAAAAAAAAAGTGGATGAAACCGATCATGGTACACATCCTTATCTGTTATTCCTTATATGATCATTGGTATCTGTAGTATCAGGTACCTCTAGGAAACAAAATATTAAAGTTATTCAAAATAAAGAATATAGCCCAAAAATGTAATTATGAAATAATATTTGCGGGCCGACTTGACCCAGGCCGGGTTGAAATGGCCGACGTGACCCCAGGCCAACTTGACTCAGGGGCCAAGTTGACCAGAGGCCAAGTTGACCCGGGACCATCTGATCAGGGTCTGCTCTGCTTGCTAATAGAATTTGATAGATCTGTTTCTAAAATGGCTGCAATGCTTCGCATTCCATATTTCATTATATCAATTTTGTCTATGAATATTCAGTAGGTATTGACATTTTGAATAGAACAGGGAAAGGGTTTGGAGGATATGTATAAAAAATTTCTAGAGATTGTGACATAAAGTGTCCTAAAACATGGTTCACTAGAGGATACATCTACATCGATACGTCTTGCTGTCAAGAACTGACAATTCTGTAACGGTGCGCAAAGTGATATGAGAGAAAAAGAAAAGAAACTGATATTAAATGTTGAAAAGTAGCAGACAAGGTAATGTTGCAATGATAGCGAAAAATAGAAAAGTTGTTTGCAACAGTCAATCGCTGACAACTACTGGAAAGTGACAAATACTGGAAGGTTGTTTGTTCTAAGAAAACATCGTCAGATTTACTGTGTACGTAATAAATTGCTCACATCGAAATGCGTATGACCAATACATTAACACAGGCATATTAGACATATTTAATTGAAATATATGTTATTGAAGAGACCGGCTCTGACAATGACTATTTCACGAACAAATGTCACCATTAATTGGCAATTGGCATAAAATCGAGAGATCCAAACAGAGTCAAAATAAGTCCTTGCCTTTTTCTATGTCATCAATGTTCCCGATAACGCTGCCAATGTTTTCAAAACTTGCCATCTTTCTGGCAGAATATTTATTGAATTTCAGTCCCGAAATTCAGCAGGAAACACCGGAAGTTTGCGTTCTGTCATGTGATGAGTAAACGGAAATAACAAAAGCTTTCCAAATCGAGGGTAGTGCCTAAGACGTTTACCCCGACACACACCGAGTATATCTATTCGAATCAATAGGTCATTGATGACCATTGTTAGATATTTCGTTTTCAAATTTGTTTTTCAAATTTTATCAATTGCGAAATGAATAAAATGTTGGCGAGTTCACAAAATAATGTGACTTTGTCCCTGTTGCATACAGAGAGACAGACACAGAAAGAGACACACAGACAGATGGGGATCGAGAGTGAGGGAGAGAAAAAGACAGATACACACAGAGATATGGTGAGCGATAGAGAGAAATACAGACATGCAGAGAGAAACAGTGAGAGGGAGAGAGCGAGACAGACAGATAGAGGACAAACATAGACACATGTCGACAGACAGAGATACAGAGAGAGAGAGAGAGAGGGAGAGAGAGAGAGAAACAGACAGACAGACAGACAGAGACATACAGACAGACAGACAGACACAGAGAGAGAGAGACATACATACAGACAGACAGACAGACAGAGAGACAGACATAGAGAGACAGACAGACAGAGACAGACAGAGAGACACAGAGACAGAGACACAGAGACAGAGAGAGGGAGACAAATGAGAGACAGACAGAGCAAATGAATGTTAAAACGTCAAAACGTGCATAAGATTTGTGATATTGAATCTAAAAATCACTGACCAAATAAGTTGACTGACAATGTCGTGTGCTGTTGACATCTGTAGGGGCTGTTATATAGTCTTCTCACCTTTACCTCTTGTGAATAAACACAAATATTTTTAATATATAATTCTTAATGTAGGACGAAAGAAATACAGAAATCTCCCGTAGCAGCTTTATGAATAAGCTTCGTCCTTCATGGAGCTACCACCTGCCCTTAAGAACCAGTATAATACAGTTTTTGTGGTCACTTTAATAAAGGGATGTCAATGTATATAAACCAACTGTTGTTGCCATTCGCAGTTATTTCCCTTCTTCATAACTCGATTCATTCGATGCGTTCGTTTTGAGAGTGGCCCGTTAATTCCTATATATTTGCTATGTCGTAACTATAGCAACATATTTTTGTTTGTTTGTTTGTGTAGTCTAATTCTTTTGCCCTCACGTATTTTTGTCTGAAAAAATTGCCGTCTGCTTCGAATTCCATTTTTATTTTTTTATTTCGTTTTGTTTACATCATCAACAGTTTGGATCCTGATGAGACGCCGAGTTACTCTCATCTGTATCCAAACTATTTGCAAAGGCAATCACATATCCGTGGCATTGGCACTGAAGTACAACACTGTGACAGGAAGGGTCATATAGTGCGGAACCGTTCCTTAACTTAGGTGAACGCAATGATACTATATAGATCTATACATGTAGTCTCTGGTGGTAGCTCATGATAAGTACGTGTGTAGGGGGATATCTGCACGACCTGTCTGAAACAGATTAATTAAGCGATTGCTAAATTCATTCAATTTGCAAATACTATCAAGCTAACTCATATGCCGAAGGCACAGTGTATCTGAATCCTACCAGTTACTCCATATATGCCTATTAATTAATGACTTTGAAAAAAAGAGTAGACCTAGATCAGACGGCTCATGTATAGGATCGAGCCGTCTGATCTGGGTCTGCTGTTTGCTTATGAAATAATACAGATCTGCTTATACAGTTTCTTCGATTGCCAAAAATGTCCGTGTTCTTATGCGATTATAAAAAATACCTCATAATTATGCATGACGTCATTATTTTTTCATGAATATTCATGCAGTAATCGGTTTAAAGTGTGTTACAGTGAAGTCTGTCTTCAAGTCCTATCATAAGAAGTTAAATTCTGAGTTAATCTTGACCTTGCTTAAGAAATAATAGCTGGTCAAATCTAGGTTTGATGCAATGTTAACCATTAACGATTCGATCAATATTTTAACCATTTACTGCATAAATACGCCGTTTCTATGTATTTGCAAACAGAGTAGACCCAGTTCGGATGGCTCCTATAGGAGCCGTCTGATCAGGGTCTGCTTTGTTTGCTTTTGGAATAATATAGATATCATACCCTGCCCACAAATATGTCATTATTTCGTGGTTAAGAAACCAAGTGTCATACAGCTTGAATCCAGAGTCCATGCTTATAAAACTTTTAGTTGAGTCTGAGTTCGTTCTCCTTTGGCTCAAATCTGACCACTCAAAAGCTTGAGAACTCAAATCTGACCAATCAAAAGCATGGTGATCCAGGTCTCAGATAGCGGGATAAGGCTTAACTCTTTCGCTGCCAAATTTTGTCGTCTGCAACCTTTGTCGTCTGCTGCAATTTTCATTTTTTACGTTTCTTTGTTTTTGTTTCAAAAACATAGTTTTTGTTTCAAAAACATAGTCACAGTAACAAACAGTTTAGATCCTGGTGAGACACCGAGTTACTCAGTGTCTCATCTGCACTAAAACTGTTTACATAGGTAATCACAAATGCGACATTGGCAGCGAAAGAGTTAATGTGTATTGGAAGTAGACATGTACATAACTGGTTAAATTTGGATCTGGTGCAACATAGTTCACATTTGTGTACTCTATATGGTGATATCGAGCTACTTACGGTCAGTAGCGGGCATATTGAAAGCAGAAAACCAGATATATACATGTACGTAACATGTCATGTATATATGTCTCCGAGAAAAATCCACGAGAGCTCTTCGCATTACATGCGCTCTGAAATTAACCGTTACCTCATATAAACGCATGCTGTCGCCTTTTCGGAACATAGGGTAGACTCTGATCAGACGGCTCCTGTACTGGCACTAGATAGAATACTACAGTTTATACCTAGTATATACTACTACATGTACTACTACACTATTTTTAATGAACTAGGTGCTATAAATAAACAATAGTGTTTTTCGATCTAGTGCTGGTGCATGGGTTCCTGTTTGGAATAATATACAGTAAAACCTCTCTATAACGGCCACTAAATTACATTAAGTGTTTTGTGTTAAAGGCAGGTGGGTGCTTAAAGCAAGGTGAAAGTAAAACAGAACGCCCCACCTGCCCTTAATACCAACTAATTAACACACTTTAGTGGCCGTTATAGAGAGGTTTTACTGTACATATAGATGTGTTTGTACAGGTTCTGCCATGGTAAAATAGTTTATTCGTCATTATAAAAATATGAAGATCCGACTCTGTGCACATATAGGCCTACCATCTAGCATTATGAAAATTCAGCTAAATAAATATTAAATATTCATGGTGACATTATTTATTCCTTAGTATTAAATATGTAAGCGGTTAAGATAGTTCTATTTATTGAATTTCTACTGTGGTCATATTGACCTATGATCGACAGTTTTGAAGTATTGCATGCAGCATATTATACAATAACAATTGGGGCTCAAACAATTAGATGGCGGTGCCATATATACCGGGAATCGAAGTTCTTAGAATAAACGACATACTTATCATTCTATTCATGTATGAAAATATTATTATTAACCATTTCCTTAATATAAAAGAGTTGTTTTCACGCATTAGCAAACAGAGTAGACCCAGATCAGACGGCTCCTGTAGGAGTCGTCTGATCAGGGTCTGCTCTGTTTGCTTTTGACATGATGTAGATCTCATTCTACAGTCTTCGTCAAAGTAATACATATGTCTTTGAAAAGTTTATGTTAACAACTTTCAGCTAATAAATATCCATGATGTTATTATTTCTAACATGAATATTGATCAGGGAAAGGGCTAATAACATATTTATATATTTACAATGGCGTGAAGAAAATTGCAAGTCATAGCTGACACTGTAGAATCAGAGTTATATAATTTGTATAAGCTACCATAGCAGTCCCTGATCAGACAGTCCCTACAGGGGCTGTCTGGTATAGGTCTACTCTGTTTGCTAGGGCGTCAAACGGCGTCAATATGAAGCAAAGGGTTTAACACTTTCGCTGCCAAATTCTGTCGTCTGCAAGCTTTGTCATCTGCTACAATTTTTTTTTTTTATATATTTTTCTTCATTTTTTGTTTCGAAAACAATCACTAACAAACATTTTAGATCCCGGTGAGAGGCCAAGTTACTCGGCGTCTCATCATGATCTGGATCCAAACTGTTAGCATAGGTATTCACAGATGCGATATTGGCAGCGAAAGAGTTAAAGTGTTCGAGAATTCAAAATTTTGAGAACTCAAATCTGACCAATCAAAAGCTTGATAACGAACTCAGACTCAACTAAAAAGCTTTATAAGCATGGACCCAGATCTTGATTAGACGGCTCACATAAGAGCCGTCTGATTGGGGTCTACTCTGTTTGCAGAGGCGTGGAAATGTCTACATATGGAGGAAAAGGTTAAGGAAAAACGTGCTAAGAAAATGTGTGGTTGCCTCGGTTAAATGGTTGGTTCCAGATTGCCTCTTCGAATTAAAAAATGTGTGAAGAGAAAGATGGTTGGATGGATGACGTTGGCCCAACAATGGGCCAATATATGCATCAGCCAACGCCAACTAATGACAATATACCAACGATTATATGACGTTGGGCCAACATCGGTCTGCTATCTGGGAGAGCGCTATATATACACGTGGTATAATAATAATAATAATAATAATAATAATAATAATAATAATACTAATAATAATAATAATAATAATAATAATAATAATGTATGTTACTAATTGATTGATTGTTTCTTTCTGTCAAATCTACAGGTAGTCGTATCATTACTGATTTTAATTGTAGTGTACCTGTGGAACTCATAGCTAGAGTCACACTGGATCCCGCTTATCCGCAAAACTCCATATACTACAGTTTTAAAAATTCACAGTGAATGTAGTAAATTTCCAACATTTGCTTAGGTCAGCTTGGGTATTATCACATTTTTTTAAAATCATTTAACACCGCCACCTATATGACTGTGTCTGTATCTACACTGTGTGTCAAAAGTTACAAGTGTTGGTGTGTAAGATCCACCCTGCAGACTGAGCACCTCTCTCTCTCTCTCTCTCATTCTCTTTCTCTCCCTCTCTCTCTTTCTCAATTTCTCTGAAGTTTTCAATTTTCCCCTCACCTACTCACTCTCTCTCTCTCACTCTGATCCTTTGAATTTATATGCGTATATTTGTGTGACTGTCATTTTACTTTGTACTATATTATTCCATTCACTGTAGGGGAAGGGCTTTACCTAAGTTGGAAGAACTTGTTGCCCAACCCCATTTCTGGAATTATGAAATAAAATATATGTTTAAACTAAACCTATATGATAAGCGATGTAGTGTTAACGAGCCGACACAAAGTTACCCGGGTTTGAAGTATGGCGGGAAATTCCCTAAAAGAGGCCTCCAATTCCTCTCGCGTGTGACGTCACTAATATCTTCCGCCATGTTGCTTTGTAGCAATTTTCGTTGTGCACCGAAAGCAGATACCTAAACATTTATCTGCTGTGGGCAGCAATTGTACACGGACACGAGTACAATAAATGAGCAGAAATATACTGGTAAGTGAATTTTCTGCTTATAGAAATTGTCTGAAAGGAATCTTTATCTCAGAAAAACGTTTAAAAGGAAAAGTTTGAGTGTATGTTCTACCGATCTTTAGGATCATTCTCACGCAAAGTTGTGTGGGTGGAGTAATCAAAATACTTGCATTGTTTCATAAGGATTTTGTGATCGTTCTTAGGTTTCAGTTTTAGACAACAATGGTTTCTTCTTTCGTAATACTGGAACATTTTGAACAGTTAATAAATCGAAAAAATGGCATTGACATTTGAACAAATGTGTCTGATAAAACCACCAGCCAGACATCGCCGTATCGGTATCAGTGTTCGATGAAAATGACTTGGAATGGTGAGCTGCTGAAACATATTTTTCGAGAATTGATTTCAAATTTCTTTTTAATAAAAGGGCCACTGTCAGACTCATTATATTTGTTGGAATTGTATTTTTTTGTTATCTTTGTGAGAGTTTTAATGAAATTTACTTGCAGTATATCACACTTTACATCTACATCTAAATAATTCTGACCACCTTCAGCAAGTTGAAGATTATGTCAGGATATTTACAGCATATTGCAGTGCAAGTGAAAGTTTCCAAGACTTCTCTGATAGTCTCTCCGTTTTCATGTTCTAACAACCGATATCATTTTATTTTTAACCATAACTTTGTATATAACAACAATCTGTGTAAATTTTGTTTTAACATGCTAACACTGTCCCTGACCTCCCAGTTATAATCAGAAATTGATTGTTGTTAGTATCCCAGTAGATGTAGATGCAAACTGGCAATAGCAGTGGTAGAATCTCATGACCTCAAGTTTGATCTCTACCAAGTAGAAACACCCACTGCAGTAGAAATCATCTGGGTCAAATCTAAGACATTTAAATGGAAGTATCGGTATACATATATCAGTTATGATGTTCATTAAACAGAAAACAATATGATCTTTATAAAATTAAGCTGTTTACGTTGGTTTATTGTAGACTGCCATTATTCCACAAGGTCTGCAATAATTATTTGTGAAAATTTCCTGAGATTTAGAAAAACAAAGATCACTCGACTTTCAGATTTCTTCAACCAAGTTTACATTTTGTGTTTTTAAACCCATTACTCCCAAAATATGCCTATTTACACCTTTGCAAACAGAGTAGACCCAGCTCATATGGCTCCTGTAGGAGTCTTATCAAAGTCTGCTCTGTTTGCATATGAATTTTTACAGTTTATGCTATGGCGAAACATTTCTGTGTTCTTACATATGTCATTGTAAATTTTTATTTAATTTATATTCATGATGTCAAGATGTTATTTATTACATGAATATTCATGGAGTATTGGTTTTACCCTCCATAAATACACACTTTTCTACTTCTTCACAGACAGTAGATCCAGATCAGGGTCTGCCCTGTTTGCTTAGAATGTAATATAGATCTGATTATATAGTTTCTGCCATTGCCAAAATATCCTTTGTTCATAATTATGCCGTTATAAAAATGAATGTAATTAATATTCATGATGTCATCATTTCTTGCCAAAATTGTCATGGAGTAAAGGGTTAATCCATTCCTCCATGGGCTATTTTTAGACCCAACTTGAATAAATCTACCGAAAAGGAGCATTTACTAGAGAAAGGGAATTTTTTTAGAATTTTGTAGTTTGAAACCATTATAGGAGCAAATGCTCTATTTATCACAATTTTGCTGTGGCCCGGAAGTAGTAGTCAATTTGCATATCAAATAGTTTATGAGCCGGGTCACAGCAAAATGGTCACATCCGTTCAAAAGGAAAGTTGAAGAAAGAAAACTGGCGCCTCGTAGCTGACTGGAAATTGGAAGTGCCGTTTTAATTGCGGTGTCAGAGTTTAATGTTTTTCGATAGTGTTTCACCATAATTCGCGTTTTTGCTGAAAAGTTTTAACGAATACAGATCCCCCTATATACGTCTATCATCCTAGCAGGAGTCACATCGTTTCGCTCTAGCGGTTTTTCAAATTTTTTAAAAATCACTGTTTTTGATAGCTGGTACACATGCCCAAAGTCTTTGACATGGGGTGATGCCTGAAACCATTGTGATAAATAGAGCATTTGATCCTATGGAGCAAATGCTCTATTTCTCATAATGGTTTCAAAAAGTGATTTAAACAGGCGTCAATATGAGGGAATGGGTTCATATGTGTTTATATGAAGGAAAGGGATGAGCTGCCTTTGGAGAAGCCAAGTGGGAAATGGGAATTTAGCAAAATATTCATTATTTGTTATTATGAATGACCGTCACACTCTTCACATGCCAGTGGTGATTTCATAACAATTAGTGCAAAGAGTTTGGATCCAGATAAGATGCAAGCCAAGTAACTCTGCCTGTCATTGGATCCAAAGCATTAACCACTGACTGTATATTTAATCCAATTGCCTCGTATTGACGCCCTTTGACACCTCTGTAAAAGTCACTTTTTGAAACAGTTGTGAAATATCATTAATATTTTGCTCCATAGGAGCTAATGCTGTATTTATCACATTAGTCGCAAAACTACACATCAAAAATTGTCCTTTTTGTCTAGTACATGTAAGTACTCTTTTTCAATAGATTTATTCAAAGAGCTTGGGTCTGAAAATAGCCTATGAGAGAGTGGGATAATTAATGAATGTACAAATAATTAGAGAAGAAGAAACAACCCTTGATAATAACCAGAGCTCTAGATAAGATGTGTAAATTAAAACATTTTCAAAAATAACTTCTTTATTTCTCCACCAAACCCTCTGTTGTGTCAGACCACTCTTCAGAATGGTCTTGAAGAGACGATTATATAGTATGGTCACAAATTCACAATAGAGGATTTGTTGGAAAAAGGATGATGTTAGTATTTGAGTATGTACCGCTATCTGTAGCTCCAGATATTAACAGTGGGAACTATTTTTGCCGACTAAAATTATTTAGCATGCAGAGCGTTACATTATGTGATGACCTTATTTAGATGTCAGTGTTATTTTAAGATTGATTGAAGTGTTTTTGTATAAGAAAAACATGTTTTGATGTCACTCGTTTCCATGAAAATGTCAGGTCTGCTTTGATGTCATATTTATCACAATCCATTTGCATAACACTGGTTGGGATGTACATAGTAAACCTTTCTAAACTGGACATTCAGTTTAGTATAAATGTCGGTCTCTGGGACAGGTGGCAGCTTAATGCAGGATGAAAGTCTTGCAGAAAGCTCCTAGAGGACCTTTCTGCATGACTTTCACCCTACATTAAGCTGCCACCTGCCTAAAAGTGTGTACATTCCTCTTTGCTACATAGAGGGGTTTTACTGTAAACTGGCTAGGGGAAAGTTATGTAGCGGAGAAGAAATAAATACAACCACAAAAAATTTCATTGTCCTCATCAGGTATGCAAAGTAGTATGCAAAGAAGCAGTTTTATTCTATGGTTAGAGTTAACTTTTCTGTCAGTAGCAAAAACACACAGTTTTGTATTTGCGGTGTAGCGGAACTATTGTTTAGAAAAATATCTTTCTCAGTAAACAAGTTAATTCTCAGAAAACTTAAAACCTGCTGTGATGACAGACTGAATGGCCTTATCAACAATTATGCAAGAAATTTAAAATCCTTTCCCTCATAGAGATGACCTGGCACATTTGCAAACAAAGTAGGAGCCATCTGATCAGGGTCTGCTCTTGTTTGTTTATGGCGTATTAAATATAAATCTGATTCTACGGTTTTCATGATGTGATTATTTCTTTCATAACAGTAGGCCCTGTCTACATTGGCCATTCGAAAGAAATATTCTTCGTCTTGGCATTCATTGCAGGAGCTATTTGCAATACTTTCATCAGCTTTAACCGTTTACTTCATATAAATGCATTTTCACGCATTTGCAAACACAGTAAACCCAGATCAGACAGCTCCTATAGGAGCCGTCTGATCAGGCATACCCTGTTTGATTTAGACATGATATAAATCTGATTCTACAGTTTTTGTCAAAAGTTCAGCTATTACCGGTATTCATGATATTCATGATGTCATAATTTCTTACATGAATGTTGAACAGGAAAAAGGTTTAGCTACCACTTGTATGTAACCCTTTGGTCGTCCATTGGTAGGACGTTAGACTTGGGATCGAAGGGTCCCCGGTTCGAATCCTGCCATTGGACTATCAGAATTTTTCTGAGCAAAAAATGCATCCCACGTTTGCTCCTCTCTACCCAGGTGTATAAATGGGTACCTGTGAGGGAATAAGTCAATGTGCCATGGCTGCCTTAGGCGCTGAGTGTTAATGGCCGACTTATAACCCAGTGATCAGGGGGTAAATTGTGAAGTCCATTGTATGTAGTTCCAGACTATAAACCACACCTTTACCTTTTACCTTTAAAGGCATTTCGAAAGGAATGTTGACCAATTAACCCCATGCTGTGTATTTTGGGAGCTGACTGTCAAGTATTTGATACACAAACTGATAAGGCGGGCTACCATCACAGAGGATCAATGTATGATTGCATAACTTTATCTCTTATGGCTATGGACCTTGACTGGACACTGCAGGAGCACAGCTGGATACTGTGTATATTAGGGGGGGGGGGGGGGGTTCACTTATATAAGGAGCTTTGAAATGCCTTTAACCGTTTATTCCACAAATATGCCTCTGCAAACAGGGACCATCTGATCTGGGTCTACCATGCTTGCAAAGATCTAGTAAAGGGTTAATGCAGAGTCAATTATTATTTATAGGTTATGAAGAACCTGGATAGAACCCTCTATAAATGCCTTTTCACGCATATAGGAGCCGTCTGATCAGGGTCTGCTTCATTTGCTTAAAGGTCAAGTAAACAGATTGGGTTTTCGTCAAATTCTGATAGTATACAGTTAGTTAAACACCAAACTTTAGAAAATTCTTACCGTTTTTATCTAGTTTTGATTTAAATCGAGTTTTTATTGTACCGCGAACCGTGTATTTTGAAAATCGATACATGATTATCTCCCTTGCGTGACGTCACTTGTGATGCTCGCCAGTCAGGGATCCCATTGAGAGGGAGGAATGTACACAGAAACTTAACCTTTTCCTTTAAATTAACGCCTCTGCAAACAAAGTAGATCCAGATCAGAGCCTACAGGAACAGTCTAATTAGTGTCTGTTCTGTTTGCTTACAAAATTAGATCAAATCCGACTCCTAAGTTTCTATAAATACCCAAATTATTTTCACACTTTTCCAGACATTACGTCCATGGATTAGCCATAGAAAGTGACACTTTATCGAGTAGGGGAAACTATTTATGGGGTGTGATGTTTATTTTAGGTGTGAAATACAATGATACTTAAAATTAAACACATATTTTTTATCTTAAACCTTCTCTTGCCTTTTACCCATGCCCTGTTGTATAATTACATATAGCTTCACTGTGTACACGTATTTCGCTATGCAATCACTTCTGTAAATCAACTTGTAAATAGTGCAGACCCTGATGAGACAGCTCCTGCAGGTTTTCTCTATTTACAGGTATATTGACGTGAATAGCAAGCGAATGGTTAAAACTTACTTTACCTGTCAGTGAATTAACACTATTCATAAACTATAATTTAAAAAGAGGATGAGGTTAGAACCAAGACCATTAGCAAATACACGTAGTGTAGATTCAGATCAGAGGGACCATTTGGGTCCCGCCCATAAGTTGGGTCCAAACAACTTTTAGACAGAACCAGACAACTTTAGATGAATTTCATATTTAGGCAAAGTGGGTTCAGATGAAATGGGACGTTCTCGTTAAGTAACATAGTACTATGTATAAATGTACGTACTTTAGAGAAAAAAAAAGAAATTCCACCAAAATGCAGAAAAATAGAAAATTATTTATTTATTTATTTTACTTTAATATTTGCAATACCAAAAATGATGCATTACTTTCGGGAAATCGAGTAAAGGTTGAACTACCAAAATATGTATTTTGTTGGGAAAATGAGAAAAAGGTGGATCTTGATAATAAATGGTTGTCAGTCTTGAAGAATAACTAATTTTTAAAAAAAATATATTCATGTTTCTAAAGCTTGTGAATTATGTTTAAATGACTGGACCCACTACAAATAAAAATGTCTATAAAAAAATATGGTCAACATATTAAAACTGTTACTACATTTTTCTTTATCATAATTTTACAGTATACTCGTATGCGCAATTTAATTATGGTTTGTATTACATGTATATGGAAACAACAGTAAACATAACCATTAGAATTTCTCTATGCATGTATGAATGAATGTGTTAAATGGCCTTAGGCCATATTGTACTAAGCCATATTACACAAAAAAATGCCCCATGCAGGGTCAGTCGCCAGATGTCAGTTATCATAGTGGCCTTTAGGATTATTGCAAGGCCATAAAACCCGCTTCCTGTATATTACGTATTGTTTGCATTCCTTTATGTAGCTGTGGTAACTTGTCAAAAGAATCAATCATTGCGGTCATGGTGCCTCAAAGTTAGTTTTGGGCAAAATGTAGGTAATAATCAGTAAAACTATAATTATAAAACGCATCCAATGAACAATTCCGTAAATTACAGTAATCCAGAATGACTTTTTTCCTATGGATTTATGGTCAAAATTGTCCATGTTCAAAAATTGCAAAAGGATCATATTTATGATAAACTATTTCCCTGATGAAAAAATATGTGTCAGTAAATCACTTCACGAATATAAACCCTTCATTCCACGTGCCTGTTTATGCCAATGCAAACATAGTAGACCCTGATCAAACGTAAGATCTAAAGGCTTTTTTCACAATGTTAACTTTTCAAATAGATCATTGGCTCTGACAGATAAATTAGGATTAGATCAACAAAATTTCGCAAGCAAACAGAGCAGAACCTGATCAGACAGCTCTTACAGGAACTGTCTGATCTGGATCTACTCTATTTGCAAACGCGCGTGAAGCCGTTTATATAAGAAGAGAAGGATTGGGAAATTGATTTTAAAGCAAATTAGGTGTCTGCTGCCAGCGGTGCTAAATCGTGTTTATTAATCATTTTTTCTCTTAAGAATATCTATTAAAGATTTCATGACCTCATGAATATTCATTACAGGGATTACAGAGACGCTAGACAACCCTGGTCGAATCTAAAGACATAAGTCTTCGGACTAAGCAATCAGAGCATATCCTGATCAGACAGTTCCTGCGTGATTTGGGTTTACGCTGTTAACAAAACGTTTGTATAGAATAATTTTCCACGAAGAAAAAGCCCATTAACCTACAGTGCTAGACTTAAGTCACATTTATAACAGAATGTAGCATACATGTAATTATATCCTTTTTTTATAATTGTAGACCCAAGTCATCCACTGCATCTCTAGTATAAATTTCACGGAAAACAGCCATCGAGACAAAATGTAAATCACATCACATCTCGTCTTTTGTTAATTTAAATAATCCTATTTAGTCTCTGTTGGATTAGGAGCTACACACATAGGCAGGGATACGCCCATAGGCAGCACAAATTGCCATTTTAGCACTCAAAACGAAGCAGAAGTTCATTACATGCTATTCTTTTCTATACGATATCTAGTTCGACATTTATAGCGAATGTCACAAGTGACGTCATCACAAGGGAGATAAGCGAACGACCAAAATCAGCCAGTGCTTACTTATCGGTGATATATGACACCTGCTATGTGCGATATGACTGTATTTTTTTGTGTTTTCGAAACTTCGTCGTACAAGGTACCCATTTGTCAAATATTTACGAAAAAGTGTCCTACCTGTTTACTTGACCTTTAAATGGAAATTGATTGATCAGATTATATGCAGTTTCTACAACAGTGAAAATGAGCCCTTTTCCATGTTCCATTTTACTGATCAGACCCTTCTGAAGCGTCTGATCTTGGTCTGTTCTGTTTGCAAAAGCGTAGAAAAGCATATTAATGGAGTTAAGGGTTAAGGGTCACTGAACATGTTACTATTGCTTTACCAATCTAGAAAGTTACCTTCTCATTACTTTTGATGTGATTGTAGGTGAAGAAGCAACTTGTCTGGTGTGTAATCAGGTTCTATTTCAAGCCATACATCTGATACAAGCATGCATTATTCATGTGCAAATTATGAGATGTTATGTCTTATGGAGTGGACAGTGATTAGGATATGAAAAAATTGGACATAACTCGATAAACTGACTAGCCAGGTTCTCTCAGCAGGTCAACCCTTTTACCAGTGAATTTTCAAACGGGTCAAACATATTGAATATTCAGGTTTTTGTGTCACCTGCCGAGAGGCAGTGTGTCACATAAGGATCACTTTTCAGTCATCTGTCTGTCCATCACACTTTCTAGAAGCCCTCTCATCTGGGTCTACACTGTTTGTAAAAGTCATTAGCAACTCGTTTCCCACACTAGTACTGAGAGGATTAATCTCATACAAACACTTTTTCATGCCTTTGCAAATAATGTAGACCCCGATCAGAAAGCTTAGATATGTGTTGTCTGATCCGTGTCTGCTCTGTTTATGAAATTATAATAGATACTTCTACCAATACCTCATTATACTGTATAAATAATTAGGCCATTATAAAAATTCAACTAATGAATATTCACGATGTCATTATTTGTTACATGAATATTCAACAGTGAAGGGGTTAAAATGAAATCAAGACAAGTTGATTAACTCTTGATTCCACGAATACACATTTTAACTCATTCTCTCCTATGCTATTTTTAGACCCAACCTCTTTGAATGTATCTACCCAAAAGGAGCATTAACTAGAGGAAAGGAACATATTAGAATTTTGTAGTTTGAAACCATTGTGATAAATTTTGTAGTTTGAAACCATTGTGATAAATAGAGCATTTGCTCCTATAGGAGCAAATGCTCTATTTATCACAATGGTTTCATAAAGTGACTTTTATAGATGCGCAAATATGCGTCATTAGGGGATAATGTGTTAATGCCTTTGCAAACAAAATAGACCCAGATCAGACAGCTCCTAGGAGCCATCTCATCAGGGGTCTACTCTGTTTGCATATGAAATTAAGATCGATCATCTTATTCTAATTCCTGCTTGGCCAAAAATTCTTGTGTTCATGATTATATCATTATGAAAACTCAACTAATGTCTTTTATGTCGTTATTTCGTACATGAATTTCTTGCACGCAGTAAAAGGTTAAAAAAGTTAGAAAACACTAGAGTACGGTATTGATTTTATTATTTAATTTTTGATGAATTTGTGATATCATAGTACGTAAGTAGTTTGGATTCAGATAAGATGACAAGTAATTCAGGTCTCATCAGGACCTGATGTGTTTGGCACTGGCTCTATTTTAGGGGAAAATGAAAGAAATGTAACATGAGAATTGTAACAAGCTACAAGTTCTTTTGCAGACACGAGTTACTTAGCATGCAAAGAGTTTGAATATTTTATTCATCAGAGTTTAAGAGATTAGTGCAAAACTGCTGAAGCTGCATGTGATGATCTGTGATAACTTAAAAGCAATTGGTGTTTATCAAAATGAGATATTAAGTAACTTGGTGTTTCGGTTTGGCCCTACAGATGCGTAAATTTTTAAAAAAATCTTTTTTAGAATACCAGTCCTCCTCTCTGAGAGAAATTCTAAAGAGTAGCCCAACATTGTAGACCCAGATTAGACAGCTCCAGGCTGTAAAATCTGTTTGCAGATGTGTATTATATATTTATGGAGTAAAGGGTTTTCCCCCTAAATTTTGAGATAAAAATTATCAGTTCTCAAAGTTTATTTCATTTAAAGATGTTGAGAAAAGAAAGTTTCTCATGAATAGGTGATGTTGAAGTTGGTGAAGTATGCCCTCCTTCTAGCCCAGACAATACTGCACAAACAAACTGTGAAATTCCATTACATATTCGCTGTATCATCCCATAGAGCCAGCCTTTTGTTGGTGAAAATAGGCTTAAATTTCAATTTTCTGTTGCAAGCAAATGCCCAGAGTCCTGGTCAGAATAAAATAAGGATTTAAATGATGAAAGAGGCTTAAGCTAAGCCTAATTAAGGCTTGGCACGCTAAGTAATTGTCAGCTAGTACACTCCTTTTCCAGTTATTTTTCACTTTTTGTTAACCCTTTACTCCAAATATTAATATGCTTATAAATGCTTTTGTAAACAGAGTAGACCCAGGTTGATCAGCTCCTGTAGGAGCTGTCTGATCAGGGTCTGCACTCTTTGCTATGTATATGGAATTATGTAGCTCTGATTCTGCTGTTTCTGCCATAGCTAAAATTTCCTATTGTCGTTCTTCATTATGAAAAATGATGAATATTCAATATCGAGGGCTTGGTGGAAAACTATTCTAACTCCTTCACTTTAGTGAAGGAGTTAGAATAGTTTTGCACCAAGCCCTCGTCATGCAGTAGTGAGGAAACAAGTAACCTGGAATTCATTGAACACATGGATTGGAGTACTTCTAGAAATGGCCTCAGATAATTATGGTCTACACTGTTTACCAGTCAAAATCCTCTCACAAATTATATACAGTAAAACTTCGATTATCCGAACACTAAAATCCGTATTATTATCGATCTTTAAGACAGGTGGCAGCTTAATGCATGGTGAAAGTCATGCAGAAAGCTCCTCTAGGAGCTTTCTGCATGACTTTCACCATGCATTAAGCAGCCACCTGCCTAAAAGGGTCTAAATTCTTCTATACCGAAAATTCGAATAATCGAGGTTTTACTGTATATACCCTTTCATACTGATTGAACACTATCATTAAACAATGATGGAGCATTCCACTTTTGAATTCAGCGTTCAAAGGGCTAACAAGAAAAAAGTTGAATAGATAAAATGTCCTTATTTTGAAGGCTGTATTGAAATTCAACACTGGCAGCCTCGTCATCAGAATAGATAGCTGGATGTGACAATAGGATCGTGGGAAATCTGACCATGGATATAACTATACGTTCTAGATTTGTTTCGGTGGCGAGTCAAGTTGATGCACTTAAAAATAAAATCTTTAGTCTGCTCTTTTAAATATTAACTATAGTGGTAATGTTAGTGTAGTTTAACTCTACTCTATAGATAATCATATTATAATGATTGATATTAATGCCTTTAAATGCAGATCAGATGGTTCCAATAGGATCTGCCTGATTTAGCTCTGTTCGCTTATGGAATAATATTGATAGGATTCTACTGTTCCTGCCTCGGCAAAAAATTCCGGTTTTAATACATGTATGCCCTTTTAAATATTCATGTAATCAATATGCGTGATGTCATTTTTCTTACTTGAGCTGAGTTGAGCATTCATGGAGTAAAGCGTTGTTATATGTTGTAAGACTTATTACTGGAAGAATATAGTAACAAGTGCTTTACATGATTTAATGATGAAGTTCTCATGTAACTAGAAGCAAGACTGTTTAGCCTTCTGCACTCTGATCATTATTATTGTTGTCTGCAAATAATGTTGTCTACTTCAATATTAAAATTATTGGTTATCAACCAGCTTTAACTCTTTACTCCATGAGGCATCCAGGAGCCAAATGATCTTGGTCAACACTGTTTGCATATGTCAGTATATACTCGGGTTAATCACATAGTCAATTTTAGAGTGCACAACATTATTCCTTTGAATATAGAAAATAAGTGTGTTGGCATTTACGAACAGTGTAGACCCAGATCAGAGGGCACCTCTAGAATCAGGGTTTACACTGTTTATCATTCAAAATCTTTTTTTTTTTTCCAATCATACTCTTTCATATTGAATGGACTATCTTTAGACAACAGTTGACCAAATTCTGCATTCAAAGGGTTAAATACTCTTTAGATAAGAGGTTAAGAGAGCTATGTTGGTGGCCTAAAGGGCCTAATAAGGCTAACAGAGGATGCCTTTGTGTGAAATTTAGTGTCCTGCATTTAACCTGTTAACCCTTTCCCTGTTCTATATTTAGTACAAATTTCAATACCTACTGAATATTCATGGCCTGAATAGTTATAACGAACTATGGAAGGTGAAACATTGTAGCCATTTTAAAAAGAAAAGGAACAGATCTTTCAAAATCCATAAGCAAACAGAGCAGACCCTGATCAGACGGCTCCTCTAGGAGCCGTCTGATCTGGGTCTACTCTGTTTGCAAATGCGTGAAAACACGTTTATATGAGGGAAAGGGTTAAAAGCTGTAATGTGTCTACAGTAGGGTTTTTTTGTCAAAGAAAAAAAAAGGTCTTGATATTGCCTTAGCCTTGTTATCATCATTGGTGTGGTTGTCATCCAAAAAAAGAAGATATTTTGTCACAAATTAACCCTTTACCTCAAAGAGAGGCCCTTTAACAAGCTGTCTGATCAGGGTCTGCTCAGTTTGCTTTAGAGATTTATATATATCTATCGGATTCTAAATTTTCTGACAAGGCCAAAAAATAATGTGTTCAGAATTATACTAATTGTAAAAAAATCAGCTGATTGATATTCATGAATATTACATGAGGCATACATGTAGGGTTAAACAACAGTACAAGTGAACTTCTGGTAGCTGTTCACTAAATTACAATTATTTGTTACTTTATACTGTTTACTTAACCCTTTCCTTCATATATTATATATAAATGCCATGATGTCATTATTTCTTTCATGAATATTGAACAGGGAAAGGGTTAACCCTTCGCTTGCTGAATTTTAAAATACATTTCTCCTTCTTTACCCATGCCCTGTTGTACAATTACATATATCTTCACCCTGCTCAAGTATTTCGCTGTGCAATCACTGCTGTGGAGTGCACTGGTTGCACAATCAACTTGTAAATAGTGCAGACCCTGATGAGACATCTCCTGCAGGAGCTGTCTCATCTGGGTCTTCACTATTTACAGGTAGGTATATTGACGAGAATAGCAAGCGAAGGGTTAATATAGATCCGAGTTTGCAGTTTCTGCCAAGGCCCAACTTTTCTGTGTTCATACAATCTCGTGTAAGTCATTATGATTTATAAATGAATCTTGAATATTCATTATGTCATTATTCCCAACATGAATATTCATTGAGTAAAAGTATTTTAAGAAAACCCTGCGATTACGAATAATTCTTAGTTATTTATTATTATATTAAACAGTATTGTTCCAGGTGAGATGTAGAACTCATTTAGCACTTGACCCTTTCCTCCATAAATACGCCTTTCTACGTCTTTGCAAACAGAGTAGCTCCTATCTATGATCTGCTGTGTTTGCTTGTGATATAATAAAGATACGATTTTACAGTTTCTGCCATGGCCAAAATATCTTGTGTCCATTATGCTTTTATAGCGAAATTTATCTTATATTCATGACATCATTTTTTCTTACATGAATATTCATGGAGGAAAGGGTTAATAGCTCTAAACTCTATAATCATTTCGTTGTCTATTTCAAGAGGGATAGAAGAAAACATACCTGGAAAAATGTAGCTGATAGTTTAATGATGCAGTTAGTTTTTGCCCACAAATAAAACTATCATGAGAAACAAGTTAACTGACCTTTGAAAATGGTGTAGACTCAGATCAGAGAGCTCCTGGATGAGCTGTCGGATCAGGGTCTGCACTGTGTGTGATTTAAAGGTCCTTTTAGCCAATCTAATATTTTCAAACTAAATGAACTCTTCCATTTAGTAATGGTGGACCATTCCATTTCGGAAATTGAGGTAGTTAAGGAATAGTAAGTCATCAGCCTTGTCCTTGTCGGCAATGACATAACAAGGTGAATTGTTTCTTGCAGACAGAATACACATGGTACAGACAGTTAAGTACACGGGAACTGTCATAGCTCTATTCATACAGAACACAAACTAGAGGTAACTTATCTAAACCAATAGACAAGGAAGGATTTAACTCTTTTGGCACCAAATAATTTTTGTCTGCACACTGTCACATCAGGGCTTTTTCACCATTTTGGGGAAGATGACCTATAATATCCCAGAAATTGAGAATTTTGTCTGTTTGGGAATTGTTTAGCTGGAAGAAGATTTAAACGAACTCCCTTCTACAAATGTTCATTGCAAATACAATAGACCCAGTCAGACAAAAACCTCTAAAATTCATTAACAAACAGTAGACCCAGATACAGGAGCTGTCTGATCTGGGTCTGCTGTTGGTTTATGAATTTTAGAAGTTTAGACTGAATGTTATAGCTAAACACTTACCGGTACCTCTGAATTGGGATTTTTCCAATCAAATTTAGGGAAAACAGACTTTGCTGTTGGGAACATAAGCCAATAACGTCTATAAAATCACCTGGAAAAAAAGCCCTGCACATTGTCCTCCGCGTTAGTGTCAGAGTGGATTTCCCTTCCATTTCTTTACAGAACATTTAAAGTGGAGTATCAAGTATCCCCATCCTATGGAAGCTATATGATTGGGGTCTGCTTTGTTTGCCTATGGAATTATATAGATCTAAACCTACAGTTATTTTGCCTATGGAATTATATAGATCTAAACCTACAGTTCTTATCAAAGGGAAACTACTGCTTGAAGAATTTGCATTATGAATACCTTGTAATGGATATTCATGAAGTAATCCAATCACTCACAAATGGTCATTAGGGAAAGGGTTAATACTTAATACTAAATGGTCATTAGGGAAAGGGTTAATACTTAATACTAATTGGTCATTAGGGAAAGGGTTAATACTTAATACTAAATGGTCATTAGGGAAAGGGTTAATACTTAATACTAAATGGTCATTAGGGAAAGGGTTAATACTTAATACTAGTCATTAGGGAAAGGGTTAATACTTAATACTAAATGGTCATTGGGGAAAGTGTTAATACTTAATACTAAATGGTCATTGGGTTAATACTTAATACTAAATGGTCATTAGGGAAAGGGTTAATACTTAATACTAATTGGTCATAGGGGAAAGTGTTAATACTTAATACTAAATGGTCATTAGGGAAAGGGTTAATACTTAATACTAAATGGTCATTAGGGAAAGGGTTAATACTTAATACTAATTGGTCATAGGGGAAAGTGTTAATACTTAATACTAATTGGTCATAGGGGAAAGGGTTAATACTTAATACTAAATGGTCATTGGGGAAAGTGTTAATACTTAATACTAAATGGTCATTGGGTTAATACTTAATACTAAATGGTCATTAGGGAAAGGGTTAATACTTAATACTAATTGGTCATTAGGGAAAGGGTTAATACTTAATACTAAATGGTCATTAGGGAAAGGGTTAATACTTAATACTAAATGGTCATTAGGGAAAGGGTTAATACTTAATACTAGTCATTAGGGAAAGGGTTAATACTTAATACTAAATGGTCATTGGGGAAAGTGTTAATACTTAATACTAAATGGTCATTGGGTTAATACTTAATACTAAAATTTAATGGTCATTAGGGAAAGGGTTAATACTTAATACTAATTGGTCATAGGGGAAAGTGTTAATACTTAATACTAAATGGTCATTAGGGAAAGGGTTAATACTTAATACTAAATGGTCATTAGGGAAAGGGTTAATACTTAATACTAAATGGTCATTAGGGAAAGGGTTAATACTTAATACTAATTGGTCATAGGGGAAAGGGTTAATACTTAACGCTAATTAATTAATACAGTAGAACCTGTCTTAAGCGACTTTGAATTCATTGAACGCAGAAATCTTAAATGGAGGTGGTTGCTTAATGCAGAGCAAAAGTAATTCAAAAAGCTCACAAGAGCTTTCTGCATTACTTATGACATGCATTCTGCTAACATCTGTCATACAGACCCATATTAGTATTAGACATCTTTTTGATGGTCGCTTAACCCATTCCCTCATATAAACGTGTTTTCACGCATTTGCAAACAGAGTAGACCCAGATCAGACGGCTCCTAGAGGAGCCGTCTGATCAGGGTCTGCTGTTTGCTAATAGAATTTGATAGATCTGTTTCTTTGCTTTCTAAAATGTCTACATTGTTCCATCTTCCATATTTCTTTATAACTATTTTGTCCATGAATATTCAGTAGGTATTGAAATTTGAAAACATAGAACAGGGAAAGGGTTAAGACAGGATCTACTTATTCTACTGTACTGGTCATTGAAAGCTGAACATTCTTTAGTCTATTTGTTTTGTAGAGTTAATCGTAAACAAACAAAGGAGAATAATAATTATTAATGGCAAATAGTGCAAATAGATCCTAATTATGTTTGATGTTCATTAGGGACCTAGTGCTACGTCATGCTGTATAGACAGACCAGAGGGTTACATCTTTTACATCTTTTACAAATATAGATAAGGACTTCTACCATTCTATGTTGAAGCAGATGACAGTTCTGTTGCTACCCCTCTCAAGACTAAGTAAATTTTATCAATGACAATTTTTGTCTGATTTCTGGAATCCATTCACAGTGCAATATTTTCGCCCTTTGTCTTTAAAACAGTCCGAGTGTCAGATAGTTTGGATCCTGATGAGAAGCCAAGTTATTCGGCTCCTGACTGAATTCAGACTATTTGTAAAGGTGATCATAATTTTGCTGTTGGCATGCAAAGAGTTTATGTAATCGGACTTTACTGCAGATTAGACTGGCGGAGGTGAACGCCAGACAGACTTAAGTCGTACAGTGTGTCCTTATACTAGGTGACAGTTTAAAGCATTCTCTTACCTTATAAAGTCAGGAATGTTAAAAATGTAGACAGGGAATTTTTTTTTTACTTTTGTACCTTTAGGGTTGGCAGTTTATCAGTAGAAATAAGATACATAAAGTAAGTTTGCTCTAACACAATGGTTCTGTAGTTAAAACCCTAGAGGAGCCATCTGATCAGGGTCTGCACTGTTAGTCATTCCAAATCTTTGCAAACAGTGTATACTCAGATTAGAGGGCTCTTTGAGACGGTACCTTTGATTAAGGTCTGCACAGTGTTCTCAATAAGCAATAACAGCGCAGATTCAGAAAGAAACAGGCTTTTCAGAAGGGGGGGGGGGGGGGGGTTCAACTTTCATATTTTTATTTCTTGACAGATTTGAACCGGCCAAAATCTGGTTTGAAGTGGTCATTTTGGCGGCTCACCTGGTCGTATTGAGACCATTGATATAATGTTAACTTTTCAAGGAATTTGTTTGCTTTGACAAAAACTGTAAAAGTGTTGAATAATATCTATATTATTTCACAAGCAAAAAGCAAACAGAGCAGACCCTGATCATACGCCTCCTGTATGATCTGAGTCTACTTACTTTGTTAATATGAGGGAAAGGGTTAAAATGTAGCATGTAAATGGTTAATATCAATTTACTCCATGAATTTTCATGTAGGAAATAATGACGTCATGAATATTAATGAGCTTGATATTTATAATAGCATATGATCAACATCAGTTTGGGCTTTGGTGAAAACTGTAGAATCAGATCTATGTTATTTCATAAATGGAAAAGATCCTGATCTGAGTCTATTCAGTTTGCAAAGGTATTGAAATGCATGTATTTAATTATATATGGAGTAAAGGTTTATAGCAGGAAGAGAAATGACTGGGCGTAGACAATTACTTTAATGTGTTAACTACCCTGAAATACAAACACCTTTTCATGCCTTTGCAAACAAAGAAGACCCAGATCAGATGGCTCATGTAAATATGCTATTAATTTATAAAAAATCAACTAAAACATATTCATGATGTCATGATATTTATGATACATTCCTTCAACAGGGAAAGGGTTAATTGCTTGAATTATGTGGAGGGGAAAGGACACTCAAGGTATTTGTGTACAACATACTATAAAACTGTTTACGAGGACCACCTGTTCAGTATTCATGTAAGAAATAACATCATGAATATTTAATAGCAGAATTTTTATAATGTAAACTTTTAAAGGGATTTTGTTTTTGCTTAGACAATTTTAAATGGTAGAATCAAATCTATATCTTGTCAAAAGCAAACAGAGGAGACCCTGATCAGATGGCTCCTACAGGAGCTGTTTGATCTGGGTCTAACTTATGTATGCATTTGCAAACAGTGAAGACCAAGATCAGAATCTTCCAAGAGGAGCCATCTAATCAGGGTCTTTACATGATTTTATCCTTCAAAATCCTCTGCCCAATTTTACCCCTTCCTGCTACATGAAACGTACTGCATAATTCAATAATAATGGATTATTATACGTCCGGCTTGTCCGGATCATAACTTCCAAAGTATAAAAGCTATTGACTTCAATCTTCATATACAGATAAATCACATTGAGCGTAAGTGCAGTGCATGAGGCTCGTAACTCTGCCTTTAGTATTTTTGGAGTTGCTGTCCTTTGTTATTTTTCTCAAAATCGGACTTGTCCGGATCATAACTTTCACAAAGTATAAAAGCTATTGACTTCAAACTTCATATACAGATAGATCACATTGACCACAAGTGCAATGCACAAGGTCCATAACTCTGTCTTCAGTATTTTTGGAGTTATTGCCCTTTGTTATTTTTTTCAAAATCTGGCTTGTTTTAATGAAAAAAAATTCTGCAGCTTTTCTGTCATACTTCAACAATTATTTTTTTTTATTTAGCAGTATTGTTAAACACCAGCTGAAGTTCTGCACCTGCGATAAAGGTTTTGAATGAATGATCTCCCTTTTCATAATTTAACAAATGAAAATTTAGCGGTGGGGAGCTTTATTTCTGTAACACCTTCTCAGAGTCAAATGTGCTAGTGGGGGTATTAATCACCTTTAGTGGTAGTTCTAGTTTATTTTGAACACTTCAGCATTCAAAGGATTTATTATTAAGTAGTAAAATTCACTAGTGATTGGAAGCTTTACTTGATAGAGAGGGGATGGCTCCTGCATTTCTCTTCAGATCTATATAAAGTCAGACTGTCCTATGATGTAAAATCCGAGAAGTCAGGAGCCGTCTAAATCTTGGTCTACTCCGTAAAAAGTCTCTGTTTGCAAAGGTGTGAAAAAGTGTTTGTATGAGGGAAAGGGTTCAAATCAAAGTTTCAGTTTTCCTCCTGTACTTACAGGTACATGTACTGACAAAATGATTGTGAAATTGGCATTTGTCTGAAATAAACACCAGCATGCTTGTCTGAGACAGGCAGTTTTATGTTTCCTCTGTTAATGCAAATGACAAACACTCTCTAACTCTTTGCATGCTGGATAATTGTCATCTATAAAACCTTTTTGTCTGCTGCAATTCTGAAAGGTTATTCTTTCTTTCATATATATGCCCTTCAGAAAATGCAATTAGTGTGAGACAGTTTGGATGCTGATGAGATGCCATGTAACTTGTTCGTTGTCTGATTTGGATCTGTTTGCAGAGAAATAATAAGTTTATGGTTAACATGCAATTAATCAATCTGTGAACCCACAGTTTCAAGTACACTATGTCAATAGAGGGTTAATACACGTTTTTTCGGGCAATAACATCTGCAGTGTCCCGAGGGACTGTTGTTGGCCTGAGCCCGAAGCTGAAGGGCGAGGGCAACAACAATCCCGAGGGACACTGCCGATGTTATTGCCCGAAAACAAATGTGTATTAACGCTATTCTTGAATAAAACCCATTTTCTGCATCTTTTTAATTCTTCCAAATACAAGCAAAACTATACACTTCTTTGACACTTCGTTCGATTTATGCTGTTTCTGGGCCACTGTTTTCTTTCTGACGTCAATTCATGATTGTATCAAATACCGTTTACACGGAACTTCATTCAATTTGTCTATCACAAAAACTGTTCATTGTCGGTGCCCCTGATATGCTCGCACCCGGCGTTCACCTAGCTTACCCCAAAACGCTATATAGCATTCGCGTCCATTGTTTACCTTAGGCCCCGAATAGGTATAATTAAAACCGGTCAACATCAGCGCGTGAGCACGAGAATCGCCTTGTTAATACATGGTCTAGCGGGACTAAAACAGCATGTTTTGTGCAAGAATAACATTTTATTTTCTAATGAAAATATTAAAGGCAAGAATATAGTTATTTGCAGTAATAACCCATTCCTCCATAGATACATGTACAGTGCTCCCTCCGAACGACGACACTTCGGAAACACATAAAAGTGTCGTTGTGGGGAGGGTGTTGTTATTGGAAGGGAGCACTTCACAGACGTATTTTGACAGATGGATGGATGGGTTGATGATTTAATAAATAGGTAGACAGGTAGAGAGATTAACAGACAGACAGACAGACCTGTTTAGAATTCTTAACAAAATGTATGCCTATGTCCACGAATTACAATCCGCAAGTTGAGAAATTAATGTGTGCGATTAGGTCCACCATGTGCAGAAATGTTTGGAAAATGGAATAAAAATCATTATGCATTTAAGTTCAAATTTGACAAGAGTACTGTTGCCATGAAGAATCAGTTTATGACGGTGCTCGATTGAAATTTTATTTCTGTCAGATGATCTTGTTCTAGAAGAGACAAATCGAACGCGTCTATGGTTATCGTTCTTAAACAAGAGAGGAATTAACTAATTTAACCGATAAGATTTTTATACTTTATAAATATAGATTTATAACGTGTTTCTCTATTAGAATTCAGTACTTTCCTAATTAATCAGGCATACACAACACATGACAACAGCATGTAGGTGCCAGTGCGTCAATGGATTTACACATGAATTGTCACTCGAGTCGCACAACAGATTAGCTATGGTTGACTAAATTGCTCGGAGCTAGTAAGGTGACAGGCGGATGTTATTACATAAAGATTAGTGTCATTGGGACCAATCATCTTTTACATGCTTGGTTGCTTTTGTTCAGTGTTCGGAAAATTACGTTCAGCTGAAGTACCGTTGAAGGGAGGTAAATGTTACCGTCCGGCTGCAAATCTACATGCCGTTAGCCGTAGTAGAGAGGTACCGTTTGCGGGAGGGAGTTTTACTTGAAAATCCTATGGAGGGAATACACGCTGTCATTATGGGGAGGGAGCCGTTGTTGAGAGGTGACATTAATGGAGGGAGCACTGTACCTGTTTAACCCTTTCTCTGTTGACTATTAAACCTTTCCCTCATACAAACGTGTTTTCACGCATCTGCAAACAGAGTAGACCCAGATCAGACGGCTCCTAGAGGAGCAGTCTGATCAGGGTCTGCTCTGTTTGCTAATGGAATTTAATAGATGTGTTTCTTTACTTTCTGAATTGTCAACAATGTTCCACCATCTATATTTGATTATAACTATTTTGTCCATGAATATTCAGTAGGTATTGGAATTTGTAATAAACATAGAACAGGAAAAGGTTTAATGTCAGAAATAATGACACCATTAATATTAATGAGCCAAACTATTTTAAAGCATTCTTAAAAAATGAATGTTTTACTCTGGCAGAGAGTGTAGAATCAGATCTATATCCTTTGAGGCACTGCTTAAATTCTGTTCCCCACCAAATAGTTTCCCTTTTCAGTGATTGGGAAGAAATTATCCCTATGTGACCCTGACAGGTAGTTTTACAAACATCAATGTGACAAACATTAATTTTATAAACATAAGCATATTTTCAAATCACCAGTAAAACAGTTTCACTAAAAATCTACTAAGTGTGACAATGGCACAAGTTCAGTCAAACGTATTTGACATTGTAGACAGAGTTCTAGATAAGTTGCATAAATTAACACATTTTCAAGAATAGCTTCTTTATTTCTCCACCAAACCCTATGCTGTGACTGCTGTTTAGAATCGTCTCTTCAAGACGATTCTAAGGAGTGGTCACAACATAGGGTTTAGCGGAGTAATGATGATTTTAGTATTTTAAGTACACACCTTTATCTGTAGGTCTGTTATAGATTATAACCCTGACAGAATTATGGCCCTTTTTAACTTTGAATTTTTGGTGTTTTTTTTTATAAAGTCCTTTTATCTACATAACCCTGTGAGACAGAGCTTTGAAATCTTACATACTTGTTCACCATCACAAGCTTCATCTGAATACATAATTCTGTCAAATATTTTGACAGAATTATGGCCCTTTTTAATTTAGAATATTTGGTTAAGGTTTTTTGTTAAAGTCCTGTTATCTACATAACCCTTTGAGATAAAGCTTTGAAGCTTGGAACACTTGTTCACCATCACCAGCTTCATCTGTAGGCAAAAGTACATAACTCTGTCAAGCATTTTGACAGAATTGTGGCCCTTTTTAACGTAGAATTTTTGGTTAAAAGTCCTTTTATCTACATAACCCTGTGAGATAAAGCTTTGAAAACTTCCATGTTCACCATCACAAGCTTCATCAGTAGGCAAGAGTACAACACTCTGTCATGAGTATTCATGAGGTGAAGGGTTTAATACACCTACTACTATCTACAGGTCTGGTGGTGAACATGTTACTATTGGCCATTACAGTAAACTTAGGAATATTCACGAGAGAATTAATGTGTTTACCCTTTCCTCCATATAAACGCCTTTTCATGCATTTGCAAACAGAGTAGACCGAGATCAGACGGTTCCTATAGGAGCCATCTGATCAGGGTCTGCTCTGTTTGCTAATGGAATTTGAAAGATCTGTTTCTTAATTTACTTTCTAAATTGGTTGAAATGTTTCATCTTCTGTAATTATTATTTTGTCCATGAGTCTTGAAATTTTGAATAAACATAGAACAGGGAAAGGATCAGTTAGGATATATTGATAGCCTTAACAACACCCAGTCTTTTGTGCTTGACCTGAATGCATTTAGGCATCAGTGAACATTGAGGGAGCTGACCGATAGGGATATTTAGTGCGACTGAGATAGGGATATTTGGTGCAACTGACCGCCATGGTTTGCTGCGTCTATTGTAATATATGCAAATTGCTTAAAGTCAAAGGTGACTGACCCACTGTTGACTGAGGGCCAGAATGTCTTGATAGAGTTAGAAGTTTGTGAGGGAGTTGGATGGTTTACGTTTCTTTTTGTTGCTGACGCTTCAGTCTCAGCCACCATTGCCATGTAAGATCTATGCAGTTTAGTGTGTTAAAGCTTTTCTTTATGATTATTCATGTATGAAATAATGATATCATGAATATTAATTAGATTGTTTTTATTCCATAATTGCTGAAACTGTAGAATTAGATCTGTGTAATTCTATTTATAAGCAAAGACAGCAGACCCTGATCAGATGGCTACTATAGGAGTTGTTTGATTTGGGTATTTTCTGTTTGAAAAGATGTCAAAAGGCATCATTATTAATAAATTAATGCGTAAAGCTGGTGGCATTTTTACAACAGGAGAAGAGTTGAAGTGATATGTAATCATATGTCAAGGACAGACAGTGACCTTCTTGGTTGAACGTGGGTTGATGCTGTTGAAGTGATGTTCCTGGCGTATTGGTTTAACTCGTTGCACGCTATCGGCAAGTCGGCGATATTAACCCTTTCCCTGTTCAATATTTAATCCAAATTCCAATACCTACTGAATATTCATGGACAAAATAGTTATAATGAAATATGAAAGGTGGACCATTGTAGCCATTTCAGGAACTAAAGAAACAGGTTTATCAAATTCCATTAGCAACACTGAGCAGACCGTGATCAAACAGCTCCTATAGGAACCGTTTGATCTGGGTCTACTCTGTTTGCAGATCTTAAATGCATGAAACATGTTTATAAAAGGAAAGGGTTAATGTATACCAACAGTTTGGATCAAATTGAGATGTGAAGTAAATAGGCATTTCATCAGGATCCAAACTCTTTGTTTTTCTGACGCAAATTTCTGAAAACAAAATGGAACAAAATCGGCCTTGTTAATTTTTGCAGATGGCTTTATTTTACCCTTGACAATTATTTAGCGTGTAGACTGTTAAATACCATCCTTTGTACTGTAAGTCTAATATATGTCATCAAGTGGGTGTGGTTTGGGTGCTGTAGCTTAACTCTTTCCCTATTGAATATTCATGTAAGAAATAATGAAATCATGAACATTTGTCAGCTGAATTTTTATAATGACATTATGTAAACAGGATTTTTTTTAGCTCACCTGAGCAAAGCTCAGGGTGAGCTTTTGGGAGACTTGAATGTCCGTCGTGCGGTGTGCGTCGTGCGTCGTCAACAATTTGCTTGTGAACACTCTAGTGGTCACAATTGTAGTCCAATCTTCATGAAACTTGGTCAGAATGAATGTCTTGGTAAAATCTCGGACGAGTTCGAAAGTGGGTCAAGTTGGGTTAAAAACTAGGTCACTAGGTCAAATAGTAGGAAAACCTTGTGACTCCTCTAGAGGTCACATTTTTAGCCCAATTTTCATGAAACTTGGTCAGAATGATTGTCTTGATAAAATCTCGGAGGAGTTTGAAAAGTGGGTTATGTGTGGTAAAAAACTAGGTCACTAGGTCAAACAGTAGCAAAACCTTGTGAACACTAGTGATCACAATTTTAGTTCAATCTTCATGAAACTTGATCAGAACGAATGTCTTGATAAAATCTTGGACGAGTTCGAAAGTGGGTCAAGTTGGGTTAAAAACTAGGTCACTAGGTCAAACAGTAGAAAAACCTTGTGAACACTAGTGGTCACATTTTTTGTCCAATCTTCATGAAACTTGGTCAGAACGAATGTCTTGATAAAATCTCGGACGAGTTTGAAAGTGGGTCAAGTGGGGTTGAAAACTAGGTCACTAGGTCAGACAGTAGAAAAACCTTGTGAACACTCTAGTGGTCACATTTTTTGTCCAACCTTCATGAAACTTGGTCATAATGATTGTCTTGATAAAATCTCAAAAAGTTTGAAAGTGGGTTATGTGGGGTTAAAAACTAGGTCATTAGGTCAAATAGTAGGAAAACCTTGTGAACACTCTAGAGGTCACATTAATAGCCAAATCTTCATGAAAATTGGTCAGAATGATTGTTCAAATAAAATCTTGGACGAGTTTGAAAGTGGGTTACGTGTGGTCAAAAAGTAGGTCTCTGGGTCATATCTTAGAAAAATCTTGTTTACACTCCAAAGGCCACATTTTTAGCCCAATCTTCCTCAAACTCGCTCAGAGTGTTTGTCTTGGTGATATCAAGGTTGAGTGTGATCATGGGTGGGTTGGGAATAAAAAGTAGGTCACTAGGTCAAATTTAGAAAACTACTCTAGAGGGCAAATTTTTAGCCCTATCTTCATTGGTCAGAATCATTGTCTTGATAAAGTCAATATTCTAAATCTTTGAAAATCTTGTTCTGTAGAAACACTGCTCATGGTCCACTATCAACATTGTTCAAATATTGTCCCTAATGTCAATATTGGCCCTACCCATGGGCTACCCAGCAAAAATCTTAAATCTATAGTAATCAGGTGAGCGATTAAGGGCCATCTTGGCCCTCTTGTTTATATTTGTAGAAATGATAGATCTATCATAAGCTCCTATAGGAGCTGTCTTATCTTGGTCTGCTCTGTTTGCATTTGTACAAACAGGCGTTTGTATGAAAGAAGGGATTAAACTTTATCATCCCTTTGTATTTTGGAAATTAGTGTACTGACACTTTTTTTAAAACGGTGTAGACTGCTACAGGAGCCCTGGGACTGATCAGGGTCTGTTCTTTCTGCTTATGAAATAACATAGATCTGATAATACAGTTAACCCTTCGCTTGCTGTTCATGTCAATATACCTACCTGTAAATAGTGAAGACCCAGATGAGACAGCTCCTGCAGGAGCTGTCTAATCAGGGTCTGCATTATTTACAAGTTGATTGTGCAACCAGTACACTCCACAGCAGTGATTGCACAGTGAAATACTTGTACACAGTGAAGATATATGTAATTATACAACATGACATGGGTAAAGAAGGAGAAATGTATTTTAAATTCAGCAAGGGAAGGGTTAATACCTATTCCAAAAAATCCTATGTATAAAATTATGCATTGATCAAAACCTCGGCCAATAAATATGTATGATGTCATTTATTCTTACATGAATATTCAACAGGGAAAGGGTTAAATAAATAACTGAACATTTGTAAGTGTCTAGAAAATAATTATTTCATTCACTTGTTCAGAATGGTGCCAAATTGACAAGCCCATGGAAAGGGGAAATTGGGTGTCAGAATAATTATTACATGTAAGTTAAAATAATATGGATTCTTTGTACGTTGTAGTTTTTGGACAACAATAATTTTTTTGCTGGCATTTATTTATGCTTAAAGTCAAATACATGTTGAAAGTAATGTAATTAGGCTGATTAACACTTTACTCTATAAATATGCCTTTGTGAACAGAGTTAGTAGACCCAGATCAGATGGCTCCCATCATTCTGATCTGACAGGGTCTGCTCTGTTTGCTTATAGATCTGATTATACAGTTTCTGTCTCTGCCAAAGTGTCATGTGTTCATAATATTAAAAATGAATCTTAACAACTTATATTCATGACATCATTATTTCTTGCAAGAATATTCATGGAGTAAAGGATTGATTTAACCTTACATATTAGAACTGAATATTGCAGTACACAAGCAAGATAGATACATGTAGATCAGTCCTTAGAACAGTGAATTTTCAAAGTGGAATGACCCATTACTATCTAATTGTAGGGTAAAAGGATAACTTTCAGTGACAAACAGTGCAGACCCAGATCAGAGGGCTCCTGTAGGATCTAGGTCTGTACTGTTTGCAAATTGCAGTTAACTCATTTTGTGCCTTGACAGGATTCAAGCCTGTCAGTATTATGATTAGATGGTCTAATGAATTGATCAAAGGGTGTGTAGAAACTTCACTATGTTTTGCAAGCCAGAAATTAATTATTTGAGGGTCTGGAGGGATGAAGATAAAATTATTTGTTAGGACACTTGCACTTGAGAGTGCAGCATTACAGACACAATCTTAAGTCAGTCTGTTAGCTGCTAAGACTGAAGGTAGAGGAGGAATGCTGCCAAATCAGAATATTGAAAGTAAATGGGACCCTGGTGTGTCTGAAAATGGTAATTGCCCACAAAAGCATTTTTAACTGTGATAGTTTCAAAATCGTTACTAAAATAGCGTTGGAACTTCACTAGAAAATGTAGACATACTTGGGAACAGGAGTGTTCAAAGTAACACCCAATGGCGGAAAGAGGTATGACAGAGACATAAGAATGGACAAATGACAGATATGTGATTCCTAAGTGTCTCCCTGCTTACAGCAGGTGACACAGAAAACTATTTATAAGTATTGACTGAGATTATATATATAATTATGAGTTATTTCTCGGGATTGGTCCAACTTCAAGATTCCAAAACACTTACCACAAATAGGTATGACAGCATTATTGACCTTGACTGGGCTGAATGTGAAGCTTATCTGTGATTTTAAAATAATTATGAACTAATAGCATGCACTAAATGCTCTAGTGGTGCACATACCCTTTCCTTCATATTAACACCCTTTCATGCCAATGCAAATGGAGGGTAGACCCAAGTCAGATGATTCCTGCTTATGAAATTGATACTAGATTTGACTCTACGGCTTCTACTAATACCAAACAATCCTCTGTTCATATGCCATTGTATCAATTTAGCTAATAAATATATTCATGATGTCATCATTTCTTACATGAATATTCAACAGGGCAAGGGTTAACCCGTGTAACCCTTTGTATGCGGCCTTTCAGTGTGCAATTGTTTAAGCCTCTCCTCCATAAATACGCCTTTCTACGCCTCCGTAAAAATAAACTATTGAAACCATTGTGATAAATAGAGCATTTGCTCCTATAGGAGCAAATGCTCTATTTATCACTGGTTTCAAATTACAAAATTCTAAAAAAAAATCCTTTTCTCTAGTTAATGCTCCTTTTCGGTAGATTTATTCAAAGTGGTTGGATCTAAAAATAGCCTATGAGGGAATTTGGTTAATCATTATTAACCCTTTACATGACAGAAGTGCCTTTTGATGCCTTATGCAAACAGAGTAGACCCAGATCAGACAGCTCTCATAGGAGCTGTGGGATCAGAGCTGCTCAGTTTGCTCATGAAATAATGTAGACCTGATTCAACAGTTCCTGCCATAGTCAAACATTACTGTGCTCATAATTATGCCATTATAAAAAATCAGCTAATTGATCTTCATTATATCATTATTCCTGACCTGATTAATTCATGTGGTTAAAGGTTTAAATGGTAGAATCGTTTCAATATGAGTAGTGTAAATTATCAGAGGATGAATAACAAAACTGTGCAGACCCAGATAAGAGGTGAACTTTGTATGAACCTTTTCCTCTTATGAAAGCCTTTTCATGTCTTTGCAAACAGATTAGACCCAGAGCAGATTGCTCCTTTAGGAACCGTTTGATCAGAGTCTGGTCTGTATAATCATGAAATTATATTAATCTGATTCTACAGTTTTTGACATGGCCAAAACTTTCCATGTCCATGTTAAACTAATTAATATTTATCAGGCCTGGAAAATTCCACTCTTCCTCTCGCCATGACGAGTAACTTTCTTGCAGGACGAGTAGAATTTCAGAAATTTTAACAACGAATTTAAGTAAAATAAGACAAAAGCCGCTGGCAGGATGAGTAAAAGTTTTAGGATTTTTTCAGCCCTGTTTATGACATCATTATTTTTTACATGAATATTCATGGAGTAAAGGGTAAATGAATATTTCACAGGGAAATGGTTAATAATGCCAGTTATCTCGGGCAAGGGGTATAGAATGATTCTGATCGTCTGATGAAATGTCACATGGTACAAAATAGGTGAGGAAGTTATCAGACGTGTGTACTCACTGTACCAGAATGTTTTTGCTGTCAAATGAGAACATTACGTTTCGTCATACCTATTTCTGGTCAGACCTATTTTTGTTCATGCTCGTCATACATGTTACAGTGGTTAAATCAGCAAAAAGGGTTATTGTCAGAATATGCCGTGTATAAACTGCTGGACTCATATTTGAGGTGTGTATCATATTTTACTAACCATTCTTAACATTTACCCTTCCAACACTTCATTATCAGTGTGCAGTAGCCCATCACTGTTTAACCCTTTCCCTCATATAAATGTTATTTCACGCATTTGCAAACAGAGTAGATCCAGATCAGACGGCTCCTAGGGGAGCCATCTGATCAGGGTCAGCACTGTTTGCTAATATAATTTGATAGATCTGGTTCTTTAGTTTCTAAAATGGCTGCAATATCCACCCTTCCATAATTCATTATAACTGTTTTGTCCATGACTATTCAGTAGGTATTGACATTCGAAATAAACATAGAACAGGGAACCAGGGTTAATAAACATAGAACATGGAACCAGGGTTAATAAACATAGAACAGGGAACCAGGGTTTAATTTACAGTCCATTCAGTGTAAACATCTAAAAAATGTGTGTGTGTGTGTGTGAATTTCGTAAGACAAAAAGTGCTGACCCAAATTTGTAGGCGCCCTCTGATCTGGGTCTAAACTCTACACTGTTTGCAAATGACAGTATACTCTTCTCCAGTATTAAAATCACCTCAAAGTGACTAGTTTCACTCTTCAGAATTGTCTGGAACCAAGTGACCACTCTTTAGAATGGTTTCAAAGTGACCACTCTTTTGATTTGTCTCTTCAGAATTGTCTGGAACGAAATGACCACATTCCAACCTTGAACTAATCCACTCTTTAGAATGGTCACAGGGTTTGGAAGATTTTGCACCTTTATCTGAAGCTCAGACTATTTAGTCATATTACAGGTAATTAAATCTAGTCAACAGAAACTTCAAAAATCCTTTTTTTCAACAGCAATTCATACCAGTTTTGTAAGGTGCCATTGTTAAATGAATTTGTTAGAGGGACATACCTGTGAACAGGAAAGAACTGTGAAAATCAGTTTTGCAGTTCAGGGAAGAGCTTTGTTGTATAAGACAGGACAGAGCTTGGTCATAGAGCTCTAAATATTAAATAAATTTACAAGTCCGGGTTACATAGTGCAGGGCAAATTTTTAGCATTGCTGGACTAATAGGACAGATAAAGACATGTCAGTGAAGGGTATTGTGCAACAGACTAGCTCTTGCCACACATTAAAGTTTGCACATGATGTTGACCCATATCAAGACAAGGGGCTCATAGAATAACTGTCTGATCAGGGTCTGCACTGTTTGTCATTCACTCCCCAGGCCCTGGCAATCTTTACCCTTTACTCCATGAATATTCATTAAGAAATGATGAATATTAAGCACTTACCACATCAAAATATCTGTTGGCACACCTCCAATACGAGCTGCCTTATCTGGGTCTACTCTTTTTGCAAAGGAATTAAATGATGTATGTATTGAATAAAGTGTTAATTCTCTTGTTAGACAATGATGGACCAGTCCACTTTGAAATCCATCATTCAAAGGGTCACAGTCTTGTTAGTATGGTAATAGGCTATGGCTGACATAAATGTCAATTTCAATGATGACAGTATTCTGACATGCAGAGGTTAAAGATCATGATAAACAGACAGGTGAGGAAAATGAATGTAAAAACTTCAGATATATTCTCTTTTAGCCCTTCAGCTGATGAATATTAGATATATTTGCTATAATACCAAATGAACACAATTGAATTCTTCTTGGCTAAGACAGAAACTGCATAATTATATCTATGCAAATTCCATTAAATTTTATAAAAAGCAAACAGCACAGACGTTGATCAAACAGCTCCTACAAGTACCTTCTGATTTGGGTCTGCTCTGTTTGCAAAAGCATCAACAGGTATCTGTATCAGGTAAAAGCCCTTCCAAACCAGAGGTCTAGGGAATTTGTTTATAAATGGAATAATACAGATCTGCTCCGGTTCTACTCTATTTGCAAAGGCATTGAAAGATCCACGAGTAAAGAGTTAATTAATTATGACTTGTATTGAAACTATGAAATAAGGAAATTAGTTGTGATCAGCTAATGAAAGCAAGATTATCAAGTAATGGTTTTATTTGCCAGCAGAAAATTTGCATGATTTTCTTGCCCTTAAACGAATATTCATGAAAGAAATAATTATAACTAATAAGTAAGTATAAATGTAGATCCGATTCTACAGTTTCTGCCATGGCCTAAATTTCTAGAGTTCATTTTGCGATTGTAAAAATTAGTTTTAATCAGTATTCATCATGATGATGCCATTATTTGTTATAAGATTATTCATGAAGTAAAGCCCAATGTATGCTAAGTGAAAAGAAAGCAGTCTATTTAAGTGTCTTTGTTTAACCACAGTGACACATGCTTCAAGTTAAACCCTTTCCCCGTTACCTTTGTCTGCAGTATTTATCCTGCTTGTAATTAAAAGTACTTTTTTTTGGCAATTTCTTTTAATAGAAAACAAAAGTGTCAAACAGATTAGATCCTGATGAGACACTGACTTACTCGTCTCCTCAAGATTCATACTCAGTTTGCAAAGGTGATCACAAATTAGTACAAAGTGTTAAAAGTTAACTGGACAAAGGTAGCAAGACACCATTTTGCTTAGCCTTTTCAATGCTGAATTTTCAAATGGACTGTTTCAACATTCAAACAGGTCAAGCTTACTGTGAATATTCAGGATTTTTTTTAAAAAGAAAAGTGTAACCTGACAAACAGTGCAGACCTTGATGAGAGAGATCCTTCTCTAGGAGCCCTCTCATCTCAGTCTACACTGTTTGCAAATGACTTGAGTGACCTGTTTCCCAGCTGTGAAAGGGTTAATGAATTAAACTCATCTATTTAAATATTGTAATAAAAACAAAAAAAACACCAAACTAACCCTGTAATCTATTGTCTGAGTGACTTCCGATGGCTTTAACAGGGGCACTTGACCTAAATAACGAGCATGAAATGGGCGAAAAAACATCTCATTTGTAATGCACAACAGTAGTATTTTATCAGTCTTCAAGTAGGTCTGAAAAGGGTCTTTTTTTTGGGGGGGGGGGGGGGATGAAAGGTTTATACAGTATTATATGCTGTAACCTTTAACCTGCTGAATGATTAAAACTGGCTCCTCCCTTTATGAATATTAAATTAACCCATTACCTCATAGGCTATTTTTAGATCCATCTTTGAATAAATCTACCCAATAGGAGCATTAACTAGAGAACAGGATTTTTTTTAGAATTTTGTAGTTTGAAACCATTGTGATAAATAGAGTATTTGCTCCTATAGGAGCAAAATTTAATGCTCTATTTATCCCAATGGTTTCAACAGGTGACTTTTGCAGAGGCGCTAAAAGGCGTAAATATGAGGGAATGGGTTAAACAAAATATTGTATTTAAACATTTATTGAAGAAAATTAGTTTTATGACAAAAGATGCATCCCTTTGATTTGGGTCTGCACTGTGTGTACAGGTCTTATATACTTGGTTCCTGCACTAAAGGGTTAGTAATATTTTGTATCAAGTGTATTATGTGCTTGTATTAATCTTTTCCTTCATATAAACACCTCTTTACGCCTTTACAAACAGGATAGACCCAGATCAGATAGCTCCTGTTTACTTATAGTATAATATATATCAGATTCTACAATTTCTGCCTGAGTGATTATAATATTATGCCATTGCAAAAACTAACCTAATTAGTATTAATGATGTCATTATTTCTTACATGAATGTGTAACTGGGAAAGGGTTAATAATATTTGCCTTATATGCATGAACTCTTTTGTACCATCTTCATGATAATTAGTTGCCAATGAGAGCGTGTTGATCTAGTAGCCATCATCAGGATCCAAACTGTTTTGTCACTCGGATTATGTTTGAAAAGAAATTGAAGGAAACTCAGCTGTGAAACCTAGAGCTGACTATAATTTTAACAAATGCATTATTGTTTTGAAGCCAAGGTGAAAGGGTTAAACAATTGCAAGTGGTTGTTCATAATGTATTTAGCATACAAAGATTCACAAAGGACGAAGTGACCTTGTCCAGATGGCGAACTGTGCCATATGCCTCAAAGATACAGTCTGCTTTTAAACTTCTAAACTGATGAATTCATAAAATTCCTCCGTGAGTGTCACATAGGTAAGATTCTAATCGCATTGCTGTGAAACTAGGCGTCTGATTTGATGGAAACAGTAAGTTTTCAATCTGTTCTGCAGTGGAAATTTGCAAGGGCAAAATCCCCTTTGTGGGGCCCAGCATTTTAAAATGGGCTACAAACTATTTCATTCATGGATCAGCCCCAGGAGGCGTGTGATTGGCCGATTTCATTGTTCAATGTCCTGACTGGGAACTAGGTTACTCTACCGTCAATTCATCGTTGTAGGACGGTTAGTGAAGACCAGTATAGGATGAAGCCTGATCCTAGGCCTAGTTAATACAGCAGGGAATATGTATACTTTCTCTTAGCACCTTTGCAAACAGAGAAGACACAGATTAGGGAGCCGTTTGATCAGGATCTGCTCAATTTGCTTATGAAATATAGATGTGATTCTACAGTTCCTGTCATGGCCAAAAATTCACTGTTTCATGGGCCATTATAAAAAAATCAGCTAATTAATATCCATGATGTCAGTATTTATTAAATGAATATTCATGGCAAAACAGGTTACTGCTGAATATTCAAAGTGAAAGGGCCTATCAGTGTTTAATAATAGAGCTCATTCTGTGTGAAAGGTTTGTCGAATTTGCTGGAAAATTTTAATGGCAGATTGTGCTGACGTTGATCAGAGGACTCCTAAGAGCCTGTTCTTTGGGTCTACACTCTTTGCAAATGCCAGTGCACTCAGTTCTCGAAAACAAAGGATAGAGGTTTTGGATTAGCAGACAATTAAAGTACAACCTAAATATGTCGTTCAATGTGACATTTGTATTGTATTACTGGTGGTCCAACCAAGTATTGTTGTTATAAAGTACATTAATGTAAGATGAATGATAAGAAAACCCTTTGAATACATTTGGGAAACCAGCATACTGGCATTTCAAAACAATGTAGACCCGTATGTTGTTTCTCTAGAAGCCCTCTTAGTAGGGTCTGAAATGACAGTGTGCCATTCAAAATCCTCATGCAATTTATAGGTTTCAAATAGAGTGGACTTAAAAGTAAATAGAATTATATTTTAACAATGCTGTGCTCTTCCACTTTGAAAATTCAGCATTCAAAGGATTTGTTAGTCTGTGAGTTCCTCTGACCTTATGCTCTTGTTTGACAGCTAAGACTGTCATATGAACATGATTTATTATTGGTTTATCCCCTTAACCCTTTTCCTGTTTAATATTCATGTAAGAAATAATGACATTGTGAATATTTAGTAGTCAGGTCTATTTTAATTTCTTAAGCAAACAGCAGACCCTGATAAGACGTTTCTTACAGGAGCCATTCCCTGTTCAATATTCATGTAAGAAATAATAACATCATGAATATATGTAATCTGAATTTTTATAATGTAAACTTTTTAAGGAATCTTTGGATTTGACAAAAACTGTAGAATCTGATGAATATCATGTCAAAAGCAAGCAGAGCAGTCTTGGATTAGACGGAACCTATAGGAGCCATCTGATCTTGGTCTACTCTGTTCTCAATTTCGTGAAAAGGTGTTCATGTGAGGGAAAGGGTTAATAGTTAAATTGGTCATGTTTCAGTATCCAGATGGAATTTGAACAATGTTTATTATAAATATACAATTCATTTTATTGCTAGAGGGGCAGACCTGTTATCACTGCAAATGTCACGAGTATCAGCTACATCAAAGGTAGTCTCTGTCCCTTAACCCTTTCCTCCATAGGCTATTTTTAGACCCAACCTCTTTAAATGAATCTATCCAAAAGGAGCATTTACTAGAGAAAACTAAACCTTTATAATTTTGTAATTTGAAACCATTGTGATAAATAGAGCATTTGCTCCTATAAGAGCAAATGCTCTATTTATCACAATGGTTTCAAGAAGTGGTTATTACAGAGGCGTAGAAGGGCGTATCTATGGAGGAAAGGGTTAATGCCCACTCATAATTTTCCAGTTTCATTTTTTAACCTTTTCCCTGTTCACTTCTCATGTAAGAAATAATGATACCATGAATATTTATAAGTTGAATGTTTATAATGGTTCCTGAACACAGGTTTTATTTACCATGGCAGACACTGTAAGATCACATCTATAGAATTCCATAAGCAGACAGAGCAGACCCTGACCAGACAGTTCTTGCAGGAGCCATCTGATCTGGGTCTACTCTGTTTGCAGAATGCACCAGAAGGTGTTTATATGAAGGGGAAAAAAAGTAAAGTACCTAGTTATAGTCTACTTTCAGTCCAAATGACCGCTCAGCCGACTGTACATTTACTCCCCTGGTCATTGAGTATTGAGCACTGCTAACATATGGCGCAATCATGCAGCCGCAGTACCGGCTAGTGACCTTGACAGGTACCTAGTTTAACCCCTGGGTGGAGAGGAGGTACGGGTGGAAGACACTGAAAAGTGTCTCTGACATTTCCAGGAGAGACCAGGATTTGGACCCGGACCTCCGGATTGATAGTCATTCGGACTGAAAGTAGACTATAACTAGGTACTTTACTTATTTAGAATGAACTGGTCTGTTTCAGTATAGTAATAGTAGTTTTTGCACAAACCTTTGAATATTTCCTCCATATAGAAGCCTCTTCAAGGATTTGCATAATTTCCTACATGAATATTCATCAGGTAAATGGTTAATTCAGTGCCAGTGGCACAACTTGGTAATAATGTCTCCCCCAGTATACTGGGGAGACATTTTGTTTTTGTGCATGGAATCGGTCTGTCCATCCGTCTGTAAGATTTCATTTTGTCCGCGCGATTTCTCCCAAAATATTTGGTGGGATTTTCATGAAACTTCATAGGTTTGGTCAGTACCATGCCTATTTGTGCATATCTTATTCCTGTTCTGGTTCGATGATTTTCTGCAGAGTTACGGGACTTTTAAATTTTTACATGGAATTTTTTTTCCACATGGTTTCTCCAAAACGTATGATCAGATTTTCATGAAACTTCATAGGATTGATCAGCACCATGCCTAGATGTGCATATCGTATTCCTGTTCTGGTTCAATCTGTGTTAACCCTTTACTTCATAAATATGCCTTTTCACGTCTTTGCAAACAGAGTAGACCCAGATCAGACTTCTATAGGAGCTGCCTGATCAGGGTCTGCTCTGTTTGCTTATGACATGACAGATCTAAAAATGACTCATTTGGTTTTTGATGGTTTTGTTTACCATGAACGGATAGCATACCTGTAGCAGGTGGTTGTGGAGTGAAGTGTGTCCTCATGCAGAATGGTGAGATATGGTGTTACATATGTATAGGTATCAGTACTGTGGGAGTGTATTTGCTTTACTAAACTGAACTAGGTGGGTTCCCCTTGTCACATGTAGCGCTGTCATTTCACTGTGAAAAGGAAATTACACTCACTGGAGGATACTTGTGATCACTCATTTACAAGAATAGTAATTGTTTCTCAGGTCAGACGACAATTCGTGGATCTGTCTGGATTATAGTTACCACTGCAGTTTGGATCTGTCTGGATTGTAAGCACTGCAATTTTCGATTTGTTTAGTCCTCAAGACATGGAAAACAGGTGGGTTTGTGTTCATGTTCTTGAAGTGACATTTGTCTACTTCGATATGTTGTGTTATGTTAAATGAACCTTGTCCAGGATTTTTGTTAGACCTTCATGTTAGTTGATCATAATGTACGTAAAACCATTGACCTTTATAGTGTGGGAACTGATTATGTATGGCCTTTGCAAATGGTGTAGACCCATATCAGGGGGCTCCTAGTGTTTTCAAGCATTTGCACATAGAGTAGACCCAGATCAGACGGCTCCTACAGGAGCCATCTGATCAGGGTCTGCTCTGTTTGCTTTGGGAATTTGAAAGATCTGTTTCTTTACTTTCTAAAATGGCTACAAAGTTCCACCTACCATATTTCATTATAACTATTTTGTCCGTAAATATTCAGTAGGTATTGAAATTTGTAATAAACACAGATCAGGGAAATGATTAATCAATATTCAGAAAGGGGAGGAGCTAGTTATTCAGCAGGTTAAGGGTTTAACTTTGAACTCTTTAAAACCATGAATCTTATTTCGATGAGACACGAGTTACGTGGCGTCTTGCCAGCTTCAAAGTTTCTTAACAGGCAGATACTTTTTTTTTTTAACGGAAACAGAAGATAAAATGTACTCTTAGAATTAAAAACAGGCAGCATGTTTCAGATGAGAGTTATTTAATTGTTAAGGGCAAGGAGTCCCGATAAGATTGTTCCTGGTTGGTTGGGGTCTATCATAACGAGGAAGTGTGGTTTGCGTTCAACAATTTATCACAAAGACGAATATTTGGATTGTCGGTTTGCTAGAAAATTGTAAAACATATTGATGTTTATTAAGGTTGAAGTAAAACTGACCAAACTTGTATACTTTAGGCTAATATTTGCAGACAGTGCAGACCCAGGACAGAGAGCCCATACATGATATCTAAGATCAGTCACTCCTGACTGCTTGTCATTGTTTCAGACATTACTCCTTGATGGTAAATCAGTTAAGCCGTTACTTGACAAATATTCACAGCAGACTCCGCCCACTATTAATGATGATTAATTGAATTTTGGTTAAAAAAAAAATAAAGGGAAATTTATTGCCATGGTAATTAGCCGATTATCAGATGTGCAACATGTAAATACAAACAGAGCAGACCCTGTGGCAAACCCTTTACCTGATAGAGACACCTTTTGAAACATTTGCAAATAGAGTAGACCTAGATCAGACAGCTCCAGTAGGAAGTGTCAACAAAACAGACACCATTATAAAGGTTGACAATCTGGAAACTAGGTCTGGTTGTATATATAGAGAAGGATGCCATGTAACACCTAACACCTGAAATAGTAACGGGCTTGAAATTCCAGCTGAAACAATGACAGAAACTGTCAGAAAGTATCCCCACCTGTAGCTGTAGAATTGCCTACCTTTTCAATGACATATAGTAAATAAGGTGGGTTTTTTTTGCATTAATTAATCTGGCTCTGTGTTACATCGGGATCAGTGTCACATTTGGTTCAGTGTCACATCTGGTTCAGTGTCACATCTGGTTTAGTGTTACATCTGGTTTAGTGTCACATCTGGTTCAGTGTCACATCTGGTTCAGTGTCACATCTGGTTCAGTGTCACATCTGGTTCAGTGTCACATCTGGATCTGTATCACATCTGGTTCAGTGTCACATCTGGTTCAGTGTCACATCTGGTTCAGTGTCACATCTGGATCAGTGTCACATCTGGATCAGTGTCACATCTGGTTCAGTATCACATCTGGTTCAGTATCACATCTGGTTCAGTATCACATCTGGTTCAGTGTCACATCTGGTTTAGTGTTACATCTGGACCAGTATTACATAAGTTCAGTATCATATCTAGATCAGTGCCACTGTTATTGCATAGTTCTGGATTCAAATTGTTTTTACAGGTTATCTCAAATTCTATTGTAATGTGCAAGATTTGAGATTACACTTTTTGCTGCATACAGGGTATTTTTGGACAATTGTGGCATTTGAGGAAGACTTCCCGCTTATCAACTTACCAGTGTCTCTCTTGTACTGCACGGAACTCATTAGTTACCCCCTTCCTTCATGAATATTCATGTTAGAAACAATGATGTCATAAATATTAATTAGATTGTAATTATAGCACACAGACACGGGAAGTTTTAGGTATAGCAGAAGCTGTTAAATCATATCCATACTATATCATAAGTAAATAGAGCAGACCCTGATCAGACGGCTCCTATAGGTGTTCTGACAGCTCCTATAGGACATCTGGGTCTTAGACTCTGTTTGCAAAGGTGTAGAAAAGCGTATTCATGGAGTTAATGTTATTTTCAAACAGTTTGGATTCAGATCAGATGCTATAATTATAACTCTTCACAAAGTTCGTTTTTTTTAAAGAGAGTTAAGTTATTGCCCTTAGTATTCAGACACTAACTACTAAATGCAAACAATGCTGACATGACCCAGATCAGGCTCTACACTGTTACTATGTGAGTCTAATATGAAGTTCATAATGGTGCTAAAATAAATGAGCTGATATATCTGTACAAAGCAGTAGTATAGGATAGGTGATTGGGTGTCTGAGTAATACTTGGTGTACAGTAAAACCTCTCTATAACGACCACTAAATTGTGTTAATTAGTTGGTATTTTGGGCAGGTGATCGCTGAAAGCAAGGTGAAAGTAAAACAGAACGCTCCTATAGAAGCGTTCTGTTTTACTTTCACATTGCTTTAAGCATCCACCTGCCTTTTAACTTAAGATACTTGATGTAATTTAGTGGTCGTTATAGAGACCTTCTCCACCTTCTATAAGAGCCGTCTGATCAGGGTCTGCTCTGTTTGCTTATGATATAATATTGTTTGAATCTACAGTTTGTGCCATGGCCAATAATTCCCCTGGCCATATGCTACTAATATTCATCATTATTCATGATGTCATTATTTCTTCATGAATATTCATGGAGGAAAGGGTTAACCCATTTCCGCATATTGACGCTTCTGTAAAAGTCACTTTATGAAACCATTGTGATAAATAGAGCATTTGCTCCTGTGGAGCAAATGTTCTATTTATCACAATGGTTTCAAAACTACACAATTCTGAACAATTCCTTTTCTCTAGTTAATGCTTCTTTTGGGTATATTTAATCAAAGAGGTTAGGTCTAAAAATAGCTTAAGTGGGAATGGGTTAAAGGATACAGGCTATTCAGTGTGCAAGGCACATATTTGCTAGAGGATTTGAATAACTCCGAGGTTCAGATAAGATACCTTAATTAAAACATTCTTAAGAATAACTGACTCCACCAAACAATGTTGCGACCAATCGTTAAATTGTCTTAGAGACAATTCTAAGGAGTGGTCACAACATAGGGTTTAGTGGAGAAAGAACGATTTTAGCATTTGAGTATGCACCTTTATCTGCTGTTCTGGGTCCTGATCTGTAACCATGCTTATAAAACTTTTTAGTTGAGTCTGAGTTCGTTCTCAAGTTTTCGATTGGTCAGATTTGAGCCTTTGGCTGTTAGAACCCTCTGATCTGAATCTACACTGTTTGCAAATCTTTCCAGCATTCATTGGACTGAAATGCTTTGCAGTTATTTAGGACCCCAACTCTGCTTGTCATCTGGATCCAAACAGTCTATTTCACTGAATGTAATTTACAAAAGAAAAAAAATGTAGAAGATGTTAACTTGTTGCAGATGAAAATTACTTTGCATGCAAAAAAATTAACCTTTCAATTTTCTTTCAAATTGAATATTCCAGAATTCAAACAGGGATTTTTTTAAAGAAAAGTTTAAACAGCATATTATCCCTGATGGCAGGACAAAAGTTATGCTGAACTCCTTTAGGAGCCGTCTCATTAAGGTCTACACTGTTTTTCAGTGGCCCTTTTCTCGCACTGAAAGGGTTCAAATAAAGTAAGATTCAGTGGGTTTTATACTGGAAGCAGATGGCATTTTGATGTTGTTACTGTCGTAGAAGGGAATGTAGGTTATAATCGAGTGGAATCTGCTGTGGGGTAGAAGTTGTTGGACGACTTCAGAGCAGCATTCCTCGTTTCCTTGGAGGCTGAAAATATAAAGCTAGGTGCGAATTGAGATGATCTGTTTCTACCATTTTAATCAGGATGAAATATAGGAAATTTTGTGTTCTCTTCTGGATCTTAATATGGTAGTGTCTTTGTGAAAAAGGAAGAAAAATTACACCTGAAACGTAATGATGATAAAATATATTGTGCAGGAGTGCTGAAGGCTGATAAAACATGTGTAATGCTTAGGTATTACCTGTGGATGGTTTGTTTTTGTTGTTGTTTTACCGTACTGTAAACTCTGTCTACACCCACCATTAAAATAGGCTCTTAATTCTCGATTTTTAAGACAGGTGGTAGCTTAATGCAGGATGAAAGTTATACAGAAAGCTCCTGTAGGAGCTTTCTGCATTAGTTTTGACCTGCATTAAGCAACATCCTGCTTTAATAGATTTCCATGTTTATTCATTATGTGGTCGCTATTGGCAGATTTAACTGTAGTTTTGTTTCAACACTACCAGCCTGGAGGTAGCAATACATACAGTCGGTAGTTCTGAGACATTCAGCATCCTCTGCCGTTGAAGGACACTCATATACAGTAAAGTCTCACTAATGCAACTCAGAAGCCTAGATAACATGCATAAATTGAAACATTCCCAAGAAAAGCTCATTTATTTCTGTACCAAACCCATGCTTAGATCATTCTTTTGATTCATGTCTTCGAGGCGATTTTAGAGTGGTCACAGCATAGGGTTTGATGGAGAAATGACGATTTTACTAGTTGACTAGATGCTTTATAAACACAGGAGTCTGTAAAAGCAGGTGGTTACTTAATGCAGAATAAAAGTAATGCAGTAAGCTCTAATAAGAGGTTTCTGCTTAACGTTGTCATGGATAAACAAAAATCCAGAAATATGAATTATACTTCTTTTGAGTGGTTACGTATTAGAGAGACTTTGCTGTATTTACATGTATCTTGTATTTGATAGATACGTCTTTTACACTTCTGCAAACAGTGTAGACCCTGATCAAGTAGCTCCTTTAGGAGTCATCTGATCAGGGTCTGCTCTGTTTGCTTATGGATTTATATCGAGGTGTTAATCCCTTTCCATCGTATAAACGTTTTTACGTATTTTGCAAAGAGTAGACCTCTGCTAATGGAATTTGAAAGATGGCTACAGCGTTCCGCCTTCCATATTTCATTATGAGTATTTTGTCCATGAATATTTAGTATTTTGTCCATGAATATTCATTAAGTATTAAAAGTTGGAATTTACATAGAACAGGGAAAGGGTTAAGATGAAGGAAAGGGTTAAACAAGACAAAATATTTTAACATAGCCCATTGTTGTTTAACAGGAGAGTGTAATCAGTGCAAAAGGATCAGTATCCCAACCCTGATATGGGTCCGTGTTGTTGTAAATACCAATTGTTCCACACTCACAAAGGATTGATAAAAAGTTGCTGAAGACATACTAAGGTTTTGGGAACAGCCGATTTCTTGATCAGAGTTCGGACTTGTCCAGACTATTTTACTGTTTTACATTCACTGCAACAAAGGATTCATCTTCACCATAAGAATTGGGTGAATTAGGGTGTTGCAATAAAAGCCGGTTTGATTGATATTTTTCTTCATATGTCTGTTGGATTTGACACTTTGTGGAGGTAACAAAACAATGGAAATTGTCTGAAACATCAGTTGGCAATCTTCTACAGCTGTCAGTATACAGTCCGATCTCTCTCTTAACCCTTTACTCCATAAGTAGTCACGTAAGAAAAAATGACATCATGAACATTAGATTGATTATTATATAATAGCTCATGGACACAGGATTTTATCATAAGCAAACAGAGCAGACCCTGACCAGACAGCTCTTACAGGAGCCATTTGATTTGATTATACTCCGTTTGCAAAGGGGTAGAAAGGTGTATTTATGGAGTGAAAGGGTTAAGAAATAATGACATGATGAATGTTAGACACTCAGTTTTTAATAATCGTAAATGACATTATGAACAAGAGAAGTTTGACATTGGCACAATCCATATTTTTTATTTCATAAGCTTATATTCTCCAGTTTGTCTCATGGCCAGTATTTCCTGTGTTCATAATTATGCCATTTAGAATAATGATTACAACATCTAATGAATATTCATGATGTCATTATTTCTTACATGATTATTCATTAGGTAAAGGGTTAAACTTTGTCCTGCCGGTCTTGACCTGTAGTGTTCATATATATACTGACTGGATCCAGATCAGACACACACTGACTAGGCATCTGATGGCAGATCCAAACTATTGGTCTCTTCGTCATTTGAACAATTTGGTTGTGAGTATAAAAAGATACAGATCAGGGTTAAATTTAGCAAACATCAGAGGTTTTTTTGCAGCAGAATAATGGTTAAATGTCATTTTGCAATCCAGTAATCTAGGAGAGTGCAAGTTTTTGTCTAATAATTAGATAGCAGATGTGTGCCCTGCCGATAACACTAACTGTATCCTGGTGTTTGTGATAGAACCTGTGTTAGATGTAACCAACATAAAGAAACTTAATTCTGGGTCTTCAACACTTAACCCTTTCCCTGTTGAATATTCATATTATAAGAAACAGCAACATTATGATTACTTATTAGCTGAATTTTTGATAATGGCATATCATATGTACACAGGATAGTTTGGTATTGGTTGAAACTGTAGTCGGATCATTGATAATTTCTTAAGCAAACAGAGCAGACCCTGATCAGACGACTCTTACTCTGTTTTCAAAGGCGTGAAAGGCGCTTTATATGAGGGAAAGGTTAACCATATAAATATTCATGTAAGTTATGTTTATATGAGGGAAAGGTTAACCATATAAAAATTCATGTAAGTTATGTTTATATGAGGGAAAGGTTAACCATATAAAAATTCATGTAAGTTATGTTTATATGAGGGAAAGGTTAACCATATGAATGTCCATGTAAGTTATGTTTATATGAGGGAAAGGTTAACCATATAAAAATTCATGTAAGTTATGTTTATATGAGGGAAAGGTTAACCATATGAATGTCCATGTAAGTTATGTTTATATGAGGGAAAGGTTAACCATATAAAAATTCATGTAAGTTATGTTTATATGAGGGAAAGGTTAACCATATAAAAATTCATGTAAGTTATGTTTATATGAGGGAAAGGTTAACCATATAAAAATTCATGTAAGTTATGTTTATATGAGGGAAAGGTTAACCATATAAAAATTCATGTAAGTTATGTTTATATGAGGGAAAGGTTAACCATATAAATATTCACGAGAATGTAAGTTGTGGTGACTTATCTATGATGATTATTTAGTTTAATTTTTATAATTGCATTGTGAATAACAGCATTTTTTTAACATGGCAGAAATAAAATTAAGATCTATATTATGGTTAGCATACAGTGGTCTTTATACAAATTTGATTCTACTTCTTCTGTAATGGCCAAAAAATTAGCCTATAGTATTCATGAATATTCATAGAGGCTTAAACAAACAAACAAAATAAATAAAGATGTTTTCAATACTCACAAACACTTTCTGTGATTTCATTTCATATATAATCAAAGTGTCAAGCAGTTAAGATCCAGATGAGAGGCTTAATTACTTGGTGTCTCATCTGGATCAAAACTGATCATAATTGTCATAGTTTGTATACAGTAACAGACATATTTCATTCCGATCTCTGAAAAATGGAAAGAATTTGGGTTGCAGATTGTTTATTTTTCTCTGACACACATAATTCTTTTGAAGTGTAGGATATCTACATACACCCCCTCACTTTCAACTCTTTAAATCTTTGAGCTATCCCTAGGAGTTTTAACTGTACATCTTGTAACTTCACTTGGTATCGATTGGTAGCTGTAAAATATGAATTGCTTTGGTTTTAGGAATAGATTCAGTCTGATAATCCTAGATTTAAGAGGAAACAATGGAGTTTCTGCAGACTTTATAAAAACTGAAACCTTTATTTGCTAGAGGCACCTTTTGATGTCTTCGCAAACAGTAGACACAGATCAGATGGATTCTGCAGGAGCCTCCTGATCTGGGTCTGCTCTGTGTGCTTTTGGAAATATATAGATCTGATTCTGCACTTTCTGCCATGGCCTAAAAAAATTGTGTTCATATGTATACCAATCCATTATAAAATTCATGGAAGTATTCATAAGATCTCCATTTCTTACATATGATTAACCCTTTCCTCCATAAATACGCCTTTCTACGCCTCTAATAACCACTTCATGAAACCACTGTGATAAATAGAGCATTTGCTCCTATACGAGCAAATGCTCTATTTATCACAATGGTTTCAAACTACAAAATTCTAAAAAAAAATCCTTTTCTCTAGTAAATGCTCCTTTTGGGTAGATTCATTCAAAGAGGTTGGGTCTAAAAATAGACGGAAGAAAGGGTTAATATTCATGAGGCAATGGGTGGTTGCCCCTTACTGCATTGATATATCAGTCTTGGCAAACATAGTAGACCTAGACGACTGCTTTAAGATAAGAGTTTGACTGAGAATTTATAAGATATGTCATTATTTTGATAGATCAGTATGCAGTTTATCTATGGGGCCTGTGGCTCTGTTATGATAATTATTATGTTGATTGGAATACATGTAGACTTGCTTTTATTCGAAAGTGCCAATCAGGATAAGTTCCTTGTTCTGAATTAGGTCTACAGCCTTTGCAACTTTTATGCCCCCGCCTTTAGGCGACGGGAGCATTAAGTTTACCCTTGTTTGTACATGATTATGTATGTCCGAAATTTTCGTCAAGGATTTCCTGGCTTGTGTAAGGTGGAATTACTTGATATTTGGTCTGAAGCATTATCATAGTGAGTTGCAGGGCTCTAGAAATCCGGAAAATCGCCGGTCTGGACCGATTTTTGCATTTTGAGACCGGTTTGTATTTCAGAATCTGAAAAAAAATCGGTCCGAAAATCTTAAGCAGAAACCGTTTCTAATCAAAATCATCAGCTGAAAGTAAAGTTCTGTTTTCATTTGACCCCATCATTAACGTGTCAAGAGATTATAGGCTAGAGGCCCCGGGCAGTTAGTCCAGTTCCACTTGGTCTCTTCTCAGCTAGCCAATCAACCATGCTAGTAATATTGATAAGACAACTACTCTTATGACACAAATCGAAACATTACCTACCTTGTACCTGTTAACAAACACGTTACAGTCCATAGATTTAGGCTACTGTAATTATATTAAGGCTGAAAGGTCACTCACTAAGAAATGACATCTTTGCATCGGGTAATCAGTTTTTTAAGAGCAAATACTCTCATTATTTCCATCAGCAACACAATTTACTTTGAACAATTATAACAAAAAGTCAACAACATGTCCGCTTGATTCAAGGTAAAGATTGACCTATTTTTTAGACTCCACATTAAAGAGCTCCTTGGGTAGATCTACCAAAAATATGCTGCAGTGAACAGAAAAACAATCTAGGCTTGTGGCTTTCGTTTATCTGATGAGAAATAAGTATCCATCATAAGCTAAATGATAATAACTAATCATGTAAGATTTTAAACACAAACTAGTTTTCTTGCTTCTCTATCAAATCCTTCAAAACTGCCATTCATGCAAACTTGAAATGTCATTAGTTTTCGCGAATGTCAAATGTTTTTCACAAATTTCGATATTAAATGCTATCATATTATTATATACAAACTATAAGTTGGCAAATGCCTCTCATAAACATATAACCAGGTGGCTAATGTCCGCATTATCACAAAAATACAAGGGGGCAAATGTCCGCTCATCAAGAAATAGGTGGCAAATGTCCGGGGGGCTAATGTCCGTTTACCGGCTGGACCGGTTGGTATTTGAAAATTTCTAGAGCCCTGGTGAGTTGTAATGTGTCTCCCCTTTTCAGGTCTGTCGTCCATCTACTTCCGGTTTGCCGACACTTTGATTGAATTTTGGTGATTGTTTAATGACAAAAAATTTCGTAAAAGATTTCTTTGCTTGTGTAAGCTGCAATGATTTGATATTTGGTCTGAAGCATAATCATAGTGAGTTGTACTGTGTCTCCCCTTTTCAGGTCTGTCGTTCATCCACTTCCCGGCAGGGGCATCCGCGTCCCACGCACACATTTTCTTTTATTTTCAAATTTTATTGTTTCATGCTTTAGTAATTGTCATCTGCAAACCTACTCATTTTGCTACACATTCTTAACCCTTTCCTTCATATAAAAGCTTTAAGACAACTTTGCAAATCGAGTAGACCTAGATGAGACGGCTCCTGTTGGAGCTGTCTGATCATCAGGCTCTGCTCTGTTTGCTTATGGAATTTTTATAAAAATTAATGTGTTAATACATTCAAGATCATGACCAGATGACGGATGAGGAGACTGCACACTGTTGGTTATGTTGTTACAGTCGCTAGCGTGCAGAGAGCTAAGGCCACATTCAGTAGTGTAATGTATATCCTAATTCTGGTAACCCTTTCCCTGTTCTTTATTTAGTCCATATTTCAAAGGCAAAATAGTTACAATGAAATATCGAAGGTGAAACATTGTAGCCATTGTAGAAAGTAAAGAAACAGATCTATCAAATTCCATTAGCAAACAGAGCAGACCCCGATCAGACATCTTACAGGAGCCGAGCCGTAAGATCTGGGTCTACTCTGTTTGCAAATGCATTAAAACGCTTTTATATGAAAGAAAGAATTAAATGTTTTATTGACCCTCTATCACCTCTCCACTGCTATGTAAAGCTAAATATTTCGATATGGCTCCATTATGACTACTGACATATAAACAACTGATGTAGACCCAAATATCAAATTTCAAATGACTCCTTCAGGAGGCATTTAACCCTTTACTCCATGAATATTAATGTAAGAAATAACGACATCGTGAATATTTGTTAGATTTAACAAACAGAAATATAAACCGTATCTATTTAAGAGACAGGACAGAGTAGCCATATAATGCACGTCTAAATCGATTAAAACAAACCGAAAGTAAACTGAAAGTAACGAATCCCTTATCTCGGGTTAAGATTTCCTGATCAGGAACATGTGTAAGAACACTTTTGAACATATTACTTGAAGTTGTGTCATATATAACATCAAATCTGGGAAACCGATGTTTAAATGTCATTAAAACGGTGAAAATTCACTTTTTTATCGCCAGAGGCTAAGGCTCGTTTAGGAACATGTGATCTTAAAAGACAGCTCGCGACAGATCCTCTATATCTGTATTTTTTCATAAGCAAAAGGAGCAAACCCTGATCAGACGACTCTATAGGAGCAAAGGTGTTTATATGAAGGAAAATAGTTGATTGGTATATACCATAGTTGTAAATGGTTTATTGGTATATAGTAAAAACTGTTGTAAATGGTTTATTGGTATAGGGACCCGAAAGTAGTTTGCACCTTGTGAATGAAATGTCAGTGCTGGAATGTGTAGAATTTTTCCACATCAGTGGGTATGTAAATGTCTAAATTTGTGCGGCAAGGCAAAATTGTGAATCAGAAATGGCAATCACTTGAGCATTCACCTAGTAAATGGCTCTATTTGCATGACATTTTCTTTCCACAAACCATTTACTCCATAAATACGCCATTCTGACTCTGTAGAAGTGATGGAATCGGAGTCTGCTCTGTTTGCATAATATTATGATATCTGCTCTGTTTGCTAAAGTTATGATATAGTTATGATTTTACAGTTTCTGCTCCAGGGTCCATATTATAACCATTATTCTAATTAATATTCATGTTGTCATTTCTTAAATTCTTACATGAATATTCATGGATTAAAGAGTTTCCGTTGGAAGAAAATTAGATTCAGAACTCTTATTTGGAGGATTCCACTTTAATATGGAGGTGTTAATGGCTAAACCAGACTAGACCCATCTAAGTTAGGATTTGCCTGGTCTGAGTTTGCCCTGTTTGCTTAACCCTTTCCCTGTTCTATATTTAGACCAAATTTCAATACCTACTGAATATTCATTAACAAAATAGTTATAAAGAAATATGGAAGGTGTAACATTGTAGACATTTTAGAAAGCAAAGAAACAGATCTTTCAAATTCTATTAGCAAACAGAGCAGACCCTGATCAGACGGCTCCTCTAGGAGCCGTCTGATCTGGGTCTACTCTGTTTGCAGATGCGTGAAAACAAGTTTATATGAGGGAAAGGGTTAACCCTTTACTCCATAGTTACACCTTTCTGTAACACCTTGCAAACGGACAGAGGTGACCCAGATTAGATGGCTCCTATATGTTTGCTTATGATATTGAGATAATTTTACAGTTTCTGCCACTGCCAAACATTCCTGTGTCCATGTGCTATAATATTACAATTAAACTAGTATTAAAATATTTATGATGTCATTATTTCTTATGAATATTCATGGAGTAAAGGGTTTAAAAAATGATAATTATAGACCTGATTCTACAGTTTCTGCCACATTGTTCCTGCCATGGAAAAAAAATTAGATCCCAAACTTTATGGTTAGAAAATATTTACCAGTTTTTAGTCCTTTGTAGGAAATGAGTGTACTGGCATTTGCAAACAGTGTAGACTGATCAAGAGGGCTCTTTGAGGGGTTGTTTGACCTGGTTCTGCACTGCGTGCCTGAGTTTGTCTGAATACTTAAAACCCTTTCCCTCATATAAACGCCTTTTCACGCAGTTGCAAACAGAGAAGACCCAGATCAGACGGCTCCTATAGGAGCCGTCTGATCAGGGTCTGCTCTGTTTGCTAATTGAAATTGATAGTTCGGTTTATGGCTACAATGTTCCACCTTCCATATTTCTTATATAAATTTTTTTTTTTATCCATGAATATTCAGTAGGTGTGGAAATTTGGAATAAACATAGAACAGAGAAAGGATTATAGTAATTAGAGTAACTTACTAAGTACCCAGTATTCGGACAGAAAAACTGGCAAAATAATTTGTAAGAAAATCTGATGATAGGTTGTTAAATAATTGTCAAAGGAGTGTTAACTTATTATGATTGTAAACAGGACTAAGTAGTCAGTACTGGTACGCAGCAATCCAAGATGACAGTTAAATCATATCAATGTCAAGTTTGCCCTCAGCTAGTTATTCATTTGAATATACTCTGCATACAGGAATAGTCATTTTGAATGAGGGCAGACAAGTTACTTCAAGGTTTAGGTTGAACTACATGTGTTGATGATACGATAGAACCTCTCTGCAGTGGCCACTTTAACCCTAATTCCATGTTCTATGTTTACTTTAAATTTCAGTACCTATTGAATATTCATGAACAATATAGTTGTAATGAAATATTGAAGATGGAACATTGTAGCCATTTTAGAAACTAAAACCCCCAGATAGATCTGTCAAATTCCATTAGAAGATAGAGCAGACCCTGATCAGATGGCTCCTATAGGAGCCGTCTGATCTGGGTCTACTCTGTTTGCAGATGCGTGAAAATGCATTTATACGAAGGAAAGGATTTAAAAATAAATAATAATTAATGGTATATGAACACGGGATATTTTGTCCATCGCAGAAACTTTAGAATCATATCTGTATTTGTCCATAGGCAAAAAGAGCAGACCCTGATTAGACGGCTCCTATAGGATCTGGGTCTACTCTGTTTGCACAGGCATCAAATGGGGCCTCAGTCAGATAAAGGGTTAATGCAAAAATGGAAGTAATGCATAAAGCTTCCAATCTACATTACTTGTGTCTTGCATCAGGCTACCATCGCGTGGCTCAGTGGTAGAGCGTCCGCCTGCGGTACGGAAGGTCGTGGGTTCGATCCCCGGCTGCGACAGACCAAAAGTCGTTAAAAGTTGATACTAGTAGCTCCCTTGTCTACGCTCGACATTAAAGGTGTAGTTCTAGGACTGGTCGGCCCGGTGTCAGGATAATGTGACTGGGTGGGGTCTACTCTGCCATGTACCTGCGGCAGGGGTATTCCAGTGAGGCAGCACTATAACTTATCTCATACGGGTGCCGTCTGCAAATAACTGAAATACTGTTGGTCGGACGTAAAACCCAACTCACTCACTCACCATCGGCCTTTGTTGTGACCAGTGTAGCAAGGGTTAACCTTTTCCCTGGTGAATATTCATGTAAGAAACAGTGACATCATGAATATTTATTTGCTAATTATAAAAGCATAATTATTATGTGTACAGACAATCTGGTATTGGAAGAAACAGTAGTCGGATCTATTATGATTTCATAAGCAAACAGAGCAGACCCTGATCAGATGGCTCATAGGAGCTGTGTGATCTGGGTCTTCTCTTTTGCAAAAGTGAAAAGGCATTTATATCAGGGAGGGTTAATTGTAACTAAATATATGAATGAATTTTTACGCAGGTTTTCAGGAATATTCCCCAGGGATACCTGGTGTACTAGGAAATTGAAGTTACTCACAGGCTGAGAATGCACCCTATCTTACCTATATATGTATTATACAGAAAAAATACAAACAGAAACGAAAACAGAAACTCTCTTTTTATTTGGCAACATATGCTTTTGCCCTAGTGAAATGTATCGCCACTTATATCTCGACTTATTCTCTCTGCACAAGCAGCAAAAATTTGTAATTACTTGTGCAAACAACTGGATCCAGAAGAGGCTTGATGTCCCTATTAGTCGCTGATTGCATTTTGAAAGAGAAATGAAAGAAAAATTAACTTTGAGAATTGCAGCGGACACTTATTTGCAGATATCAAGTACAATAGAGCCTGCCTGCGACAACCACCAAAATAATTTTTATACCCCCCTTTTGAAAAAAAGGGGGTATATTGCTTTGCACATGTCGGTCGGTCTGTCGGTAGATCGATGGTTTCCGAATGATAACTCATAAACGAATAGGCATATAATCTTCAAACTTGCTGTGGTGGTTGGTCATGACAACTAGATGACCCCTATTGTTTTTGAGGTCACTAGGTCAAAGGTCAAGGTCACAATGACCTTAACTGGTGAAATAGTTTCACTGAACGGTTTGGCTTGGGATCTTCAAACTTGCTGTGGTGGTTGGTCATGACCACTAGATGACCCCTATTGTTTTTTAGGGCACTATGTCAAAGGTCAAGGTCACCATGACCTTAACTGGTTAAATGGTTTCCGATCAATAACTGCTCAAGGGTTTGGCTTTGAATCTTCAAACTTGCTGTGGTAGTTGGTCATGACCACTGGATGACCCCTATTATTTTTGAGGTCACTAGGTCAAAGGTCAAGGTTACCATGACCTTAATTGGTAAAATGGTTTTTGATCAATAACTGCTCAAGGGTTTGGCTTAGGATCTTTAAACTTGCTTAGGTGGTTGGTCATGACAACTATATGAGCCCTGTTGTTTTTGAGGTCACTAGGTCAAAAGTCAAGGTCACCATGACCTTAACTGGTGAAATGGTTTCAGATCAATAACTGCTCAAGGGTTTGGCTTAGGATCTTCAAACTTGCTGTGGTGGTTGGTCATGACCACTAGATGGCCCCTATTGTTTTTGAGGTCACTAGGTCAAAAGTCAAGGTCACATGACCTTAACTGGTGAAATGGTTTCCAATCAATAACTGCTCAAGGGTTTGACTTAGGATCTTCAAACTTGCTGTGGTGGTTGGTCATGACAACTAGATGACCCCTATCATTTTTTAGGTCACTATGTCAAAGGTTAAGCTCACCATGACCTTAACAGTTGCTGATGAAATGGTTTCCGATTAATAACTGCTCAATGGTTTGGTTCGGGATCTTCAAACTTGCTGTGGTGGTTGGTCGTGACCACTAGATGACCCCTATAGTTGTTGAGGTCACTAGGTCAAAGGTCAAGGTCACCATGACCTTAACTTGTGAAATGGTTTTAGATCAATAAATGATCAGTGGTTTGGCTTAGGATCTTCAAACTTCAAAGTTGCCGTGTTGATTAGTCATGACCTCTAGATGACCTCTGTAGTTGAGGTCACTAGATCAAAGGTCAGGGGGTCTGGGGGTATACATGATTTACAAACATCTCCTGTTGGTTTTTGATACACTGAGGAGCTTCTGCACAGGTTAAAGGTTAAAGTGGATTAAATCAGTTGGACACACCCAGTCTCACTTCTCCATAGATTGGTAAGCTGAATAACTCAGTTTTGAATGAGACTGACACAGTAGCAAATAGTGTAGACATCTCAGATCAAACAGCTCCTCCGCTAGTTGTTTGATCTGCGTCAGTAGTCTTTGTACTGTCAAACACAATTTTGTCCCTCACAGTCTGTTTACCAATAATTTGATGTGTCTCTTCTCGCACCTTTATCTTTCATAGCCATTTTTAGCTCCACTTTTTTGAAAGTCATGACTCTCTTGTTGGCGTAACGTTGGTTAACATTTTTGTTAAGGTCCATTTCTCAGAAACCATCAAAGATATTTGTTAAAATTTGATATCATATCCATGTTTACAATCAGAAGGGGAACCAATTTCACAAGGGCAGGTAACCCTAAAATTAATTTTGCCATAGTTATGCCCCTTTTTCGACTTAGACTTCCACTACACTATTCAGCACTAAGAAAAGTGGAGCGCGCTGTCCATGGACACCTCTTGTCTTCCCTACCTTCTTTTCCACACTTCATCCTTCTTCATCCTTCTTTTTGCACATTTTGTCATTCAGGTCTTTCTTTCTCTCCTTTCTGCACCTTTCCTGCAGCTGTGTTTCAGTCTGTTTGCCCCTGCTCTTTTGCTTGCTCTCTTCCCTCAATCTCCCCTGTTCCTCCCTGTCTCCTTTTCCTCCATCTCCCCTGTTCCTCTTTTCTCTCTTCTTACAGTAGTGTGTACTCATTTTTTGACATGTCACTAAAATAAAATGAGTGGTACAGATTTAATCCTTGTAATAGTCTGCATTTACTTATACATAGAAATATAAAAAAAAGACTTTTGTCTATCTCCCCTGTTCCTCTTTTCTCTCATACAGTAGTGTGTACTCATTTTTGGACATGTCACTAAAATAAAATGTGTGATCTATCAGATTTAATCCTTGTAATAGCCTGCATTTACTTATACATAGAAATACATGTAAGTACAAATTTCTTTCATGTATCTATGCTACATGAACCTATATTAATTCTTCAAAGCAGTAAACTGTCCCCCTATTGCTAATCTGTCACAAGCTACAAGGTAAAAGCCCAGTATTAAGTACTGGTACCAGTTTAAAGGGTTAATTTGCTGTCAAGCAAAGCTTGACCCCAGGTCAGCTGACTAATATCTGTGGTCATGAATCATGGCCAGATTTGGAAGGTAATGTCACACAAATATAGTAAACAACAAACAGTGATTGCTACATACATCCACGTCTGACCATAAAAAGTGATCATAGTTTACGTAAGTTGCAAAGACTGTCGTGTTTGGTTTTATATCTACATTAATTGTGTTTCACAAAACAACTTTCTTTGCTAAAATACTGTTGTCGTTCCAATGATTTTATACTATTTTTCTAAAAACTTAATTGAATAGCACAGACTGCTCCTCAAGGAGCTATTTGATTTGGATCTACACTATTTGCCTAAGTTGGTCTTCATGTACCCATAAGTTCCCTAAGTATTTAGACAGACAAACTTAGGCAAATAGTGCAGACCCTGATCAAATTGAGGGTCAACAGGGAGTGTAGCTTTACCTCTAAAGGAGAGAAGGTCCTGATTGTTCTTTATATGTTTGTATATAACCCTTTCAATGTTGATTTTCAAATTGAATATTCAAAAATTGAAACAGGCCAAGCTTACCTTAATATTCAGATTTTAATTAAAGATAAGTGTAACTTGACAAACAGTGAAGACCCCAATTCTATGGTTTCTGCCATGGCTATACTTTCCTGTATTCATCATTATTGTATCATTATAGTAATCTTTATTCATACATTTAGAATGAAAGGGTCAAATTAAGAGATCAGTTGGAACAAAAAACAATGCAGACCCTGATCAGAGAGCTTCTGTAGGAACCTTCTGATCTTGATCTACACTGTTTGTAAATGATTGTACAGGGCTACAGGCGTTAAAGGCATAATTTAAGCATTCAAAGGATTAAATTGGCCCATTTGGCCCTTGATAATCCTCTACAATGATCTTTTGTCTCTGTCAGTTAACACATGGTTTGTTAATTGTCTAGATCAGCTCATTTGAGCCTACCTTTCATGACATTAGAGTCATACTGTAATTACACTAGTTATCTCTAAAGTGGATCTTCACTGTTTTCAAATGCCAGTACATTTATTTTCCTTATTTAGAAGGTTAAATGGGCTCATTTAGCCCTTAGTAATGCCCTACAAGGATCTTTTGTCTCTTTTCTCCTTCAGTTGACACTTGATTTGTTAATTATCTAAACTAGGTCATTTGAGCCAACCTTTTAAAACAACTGAGCAATATAGCACTGTTAAGCTAGATATTGTGGGTTAGAAAGTAGTACAGACACAGAGCCAGACCCAAGGATCAGTCAGATGAGGGTCAACACTGTGTGCTACTCTTGTACATTTAACCCATTCCCTCATAGGCTATTTTTAAATCCAACCACTTTGAAAAAATCTACCGAAAAGGAGCATTAACTAGAGAAAAGGAAAATTTTAGAATTTAGTAGTTTGAAACCATTGTGATAAATAGAGCATTTGCTCCTAAGGAGCAAATGCTCTATTTATCACAATGGTTTCAAGAAACGACTTTTACAGAGGCGTAGAAAGGTGTATTTATGGAGGAAAGGATTAAGCACTGGGGAGTAGGAGAGAAAGCGTGTCTAGATATTTACGGTCAATGTGGTAGTTCAGTGACTTCAGTAGTAATTAAAGGCTGAGCTTTAATTAGTCCTGGTTAGCACAATTTTCCTATCTATATTTCCTAAATAGTGTAGACCCAGATCAAACTGCTTTCGAAGGAGCAGTTTGACAATGGTCTGCACTATTTGCTACTGTAATGCCAGTCTAGTTTAAACATATAAAACTATTGAGCAAAATGTACTTACAAACCCATGGAGAAGTGAAGTTAGGTATCTGGATACGTAGGGTAATTAGGTTCCTTCATATCCATTCTACTGTGTCTGAAATTATTGGAAAAACAAAAAGCAGTAGAAAATGTAGCAGACAACAGTTCTTGGAGCAGAACTGACTGGTTACGGCTGTCAAAAGGATATGTATTGGATAAACCGCTTGTATTTCACAACCAAGTATCAACTTTAGCTGTCGAGTTATTTGGTATCACATGGTGAACCGGCTTGGATAGTTTCAGTTTAGTGAACCGGCGTGGATAGTTTCAGTTTAGTGAACCGGCTTGGATAGTTTTAGTGAACCGGCTTGGATGGTTTCAGTTTAGTGAACCGGCTTGGATAGTTTCAATTTAGTGAACGGACATTTGGATTTAGTTGTTTTGTATATTGTTCCATGGCAAAGACATTTGATTGGAAGGTAAAGCTTACCTTTTGAATGGCAAATTTTCAAGGTGGAATTTGATAATGTATTCAGTATGAAATGGTATAATTTGGGAGAGGATTTTGAATGGCAAACAGTGTAGACTCTGATTAGGGGTCTCTTAGAGAAGTCTCCTCTGATTTATATCTACACTGTTTTGCAGATCTATGTGAGTACATTGGTTTCGTGTGTTACACAATTCAAAGAGTTTAACAATCACCTCTTGACATTCAGAATCTTAACATTTCTCAACATCATGTTAGTTCAGAATAACATGTTGTTTATGTACCAAAATTATGTTACCTGCAGATTTGTTCCTTTTTACAGTAGGAGAACATTTTAACCCTTTCCCTGTTCTGTATTTAGGACAAATTCCAATGCCTACTGAATATTTATTAATAAAATAGTTATACAGAAATATGGAAGGTGGAACATTGTATACATTTTAGAAAGCAAAGAAACAGATCTATCAAATTCTATTAGCAAACAGAGCAGACCCTGATCAGACGGCTCCTCTAGGAGCCGTCTGATCTGGGTCTACTCTGTTTGCAAATGCGTGAAAACACGTTTATATGAGGGAAAGGGTTAAATTTCATAACTTTTTAATACTGTATATTATTAGTCCTGAAGTAAAAATCTGTCATTGTGAAGAAGTTTGATACGGATAAGTTATGAAAGTGTTCCGATAAAGGTGCATATTCAAATACTAAAATCGTCATTTCTGTTATGACCACTCTTTAGAATCATCTGGAATAACCAATTCTAAAGATTGGTTACAACATATAATATGTAAATTTAACATTTTCAAGAATAGCTCCTTTTCTCCAGGAGTTCAGTGAAGAAAAAGGAGCTATTCTTGAAAATGTTAAATTTACTAAACTTATAGTGGGTTCTGATAGAGTAATTACAATAACATCAAGTTTGATTTATGCTCTGGCTGGTTCCTTTTCAACAGAGTTGTGGTCAGGAAATTTGTCAAAGTTCACAATAACATAAATTTATTAACATAATTATATATACTGTTGTGTAGCTTGGGATCTTTTATGTTTCCAGATCATACCTATTGAAGAAATTGTTGCCAGGAGGGGTTGGGGGTCATTGTGCTTCAGTTATTGGTGTTTATTTCAACACAGGTTGATCACCTCAGTTCTACATAACTGGTGATTGGGATTGACTCAGCTGGCTTTGTAAAGTACAGAAATATTGTTTCTGACTAAACTAAGTGACAAAACAAACTCATGGGGGAATTAACCCTTTCCCTCATATAAACTCGTTTTCACGCATCTGCAAACAGATTAGACCCAGATCAGACGGCTCCTAGAGGAGCCGTCTGATCAGGGTCTGCTCTGTTTGCTAATACAATTTGATAGATCTGTTTTTTTTACTTCTAAAATGTGTCTACAATGTTCCACCTTCCATATTTCTTTATAACTAGTTTGTCCATGAATATTCAGTAGGTGTTGAAAGTTGGTCTAAATATAGGACAGGGAAAGGGTTAAGATACATACAGGACAAATAGGAGATCCACTGTATTGTATGAGCACTTTACTGACTGAAGTAGCCAGGCATAGTGTAATCCTGCTGTCATGCTTAAATAATAGCCCTTTCCTTCATATGAACACTTTTTCATGCCTTTGCAAACAGAGTAGACCCAGATCAGATGGTTCCAGTAGAAGCCGTCTGATTAGGGTCTGCTATGTTTGCTTTTGACATGATATAGATCTGATTCTACAGTTTTAGTCAAAGCCTTGAACAAAAACTTGGCCTTGAAAAATTGACATTATAAAATTTCAGCAACTGTTACCGTATTCTTACGTGAGTATTGAACAGGGAAATTGTTATAGTAATTCTTGTAGTCACAATGATTCTGAAGATTCAGAAGAGGTGTATTGTGTTTATAGGAAATCTTTGATAAATGTGTTAGTATCTCATCCTAACCCTGCTTTGCCTTGTTGGTACTCCAACACTATTATAATGAGCACCATCATGGTGGGTTTGTTTTTCAGTACTCACAAGAATACCTGTCAAGGTGTTTCCCTTTCCCTGTTCTATGTTTATTCCAAATATCAAATTACCTACTGAATATTCTTGGACAAAATATTTATAATGAAATATGGAAGGTGGAACATTGTAGCCATTTTAGAAAGTAAAGAAACAGATCTATCAAATTCCATCAGCAAACAGAGCAGACCCTGATCAGACGGCTTCTATAGGAGCCGTCTGATCTGGGTCTACTCTGCTTGCAAATGCGTGAAAACACATTTGTATGAAAGAAAGGTTTGCTGATACAAGAATACCCCTCGTGAGTTGTTTCAAATGAGTAGACAAGGAATTGGCTGGAAAGTTTGATAGGAGTTAACCCTTTCCCTGTTTTATGTTTATTTCAAATTTCAATACCTACTGAATATTCATGGACACAATAGTTATAAAGAAATATGGAAGGTGGAACATTATATACATTTCAGAAAGCAAAGAAACAGATCTTTCAATTTCTATTAGCAAACAGAGTCGATCCTGATCAGACGGCTCCTCTAGGAGCCATCTGATCTGGGTCTACTCTGTTTGCAAATGCGTGAAAACACATTTATATGAGGGAAAGGGTTAACCAAAACTCTAGTAATTTATAGATGTAGATCAAAGATGTTCAAAGCCTCTGGCTCATATAACGCTGTACCACCTTTTACATCACTGTGAAAATATTATGACTGCTCAAAATTTGATCTGATGAGATTTTTTTTAATATTTCCCATTTGGCTTTTATGAAACTAGTTACTGATTGCCAAACAGCTTGGATCCTGATGAGACACTTGAGTTACTGATTGCCAAACAGCTTGGATCCTGATGAGATACTTGAGTTACTTATTGCCAAACAGCTTGGATCCTGATGAGACACTTGAGTTACTCCTTGTCACATCAGGAACCAAACTGTTTGCAAATGCAAGTTGGGTCACTGATAATGAGATAAAGGTTAACTGCCTCACCACATAATAGACCTGTCACAAATGTACATTGAGAAACTGCTGTATGTTGATACAAATTTAGCTTGGAATGCACAGTATTTAGGTCAGGCTATGTGGTCAGTGCTTCTTGGTCAACAAGTTCGGAGCCCTGCAAGTTAATTGGGTAACATGCATTTACCTGAAGATACAGATTGGAGCTGACTGCCTTCTGTATACTGTATGCATGTACAGCAATATCTTTGTTAGCTCACCTGGCCCCCTAGTGCATCAATTAAATGACAGCTCTTAAACCCCTGACCAGATTTTCTTAAAATTTTACAGCAGGTGACCCTTTATCAGATTTGTGTAAATCATTCCAGTCCGCTGAACAAGTAGGTCATTTAAACCACTTTTTAACACTTCAAAAAGCCATTGTTTTTCTTCACAGACTCCTTGAAACATCATCTGATTGTTTCACATCAGCTGCAATTCTTGATGTTTCACATCAGCTGTAATTCTGAAAGTCTTGGTTTTTTTCTCTTCAGAAATTGCAAAGCAGAGCACCAGATAAATGTGTATACCCAAATACTGATTAAATATCTCCATCGAACCTAAATGACTGCTTTATTTCTCCACTAAACCCTATGTTGTGACCACTCTTTAGAATCGTCTGGAAGAGACAATTCTAAAGAGTGGTCACAACATAGGGTTTGGTGGAGAAATAAAGGAGTTATTCTTGAAAATGTTTTAATTTACGCATCTTATCTGGACCTCTGTTTAGGTTAACATGAATTGGCCACAAGCTTGCAAAGAGTTGGGTAGACATTCGTTTTTGTCTGTATTTGCTGGCTATTATCACTTCACTTTCAAGAGAGGGAATATTGCAGAAATTGTTCCATGACTGCTCAAGCATTGTTGAGAATCTTTCATGAAAGCATTAATCATACAGTTTATTTAGATGGTCTGGTAGACAGATAAATTCTAGTATGTGTTGGTTTTAGTACCTAGTTCAGTGGAGAGAATACTGATAGAGAGGACAGAAATAGAAAATCTGAGTTATTTACAGAAAGGGAAAGTTTCATAATGTGTGTGAAAATATGAAGGAATGTCGAACATTTTATATGAAAGTGCATTATGGCGAGAATTGTACTTGAGATTTTCTTAATGGTCTACTATGCTCACTCATTTTGATTTGAATAATTTTTTTTTCATTTCAGGACAGATTGAAATCCGCCTCATTTGATTAAATTTATTAGTCCCCCACCGGTTACCGGTTGGGGGACTATAGGTTTGCTCGATTCCGTCTGTCCGTCTGTCCGTCCGTCCGTCCGTCTGTCCGTCCGTCTGTCCGTCCGTCTGTCACGCTTCTTGTCCGGGCCATATCTCCTACAAAGTTAAGCCAAATTAATTATAACTTCACACATTGAAGAAGCATGATGAGGGCTAGTGTCATGCACAAGGGTCATAACTCTAGCATCAATATTTTTGGAGTTATTCCCCTTTTACATATTTTTTTGTCCGGACAATAACTCTTTATCTATTGGTTCAATTGATTTGAAACTTCACATATGGAACAATCATGATGAGGGGTAGTGTCATACACAAGGGCCATAACTCTAGCATCAATATTTTTGGAGTTATTCCCCTTTTTCATATTTTCTTGTCAGTCCGTCTGTCACACTTCGTGTCCGGGCAATATCTCCTACAAAGTTAGTCCAAATTCATTATAACTTCACACATTGAAGAAGCATGATCAGGAGTAGTGTCATGCACAAGGGCCATAATTATAGCATCAATATTTTTGGAGTTATTCCCCTTTTTTATATTTTTTTGTCCGGACAATAACTCTTTCTCTACTGGTTCAATTGATTTGAAACTTCACATATGGAACACGCATGATGAGGGATAGTGTCATGCACAAGGGCCATAACTCTAGCATCTATATTGTTGGAGTTATTCCCCTTTTCATATTTTCTTGTCCAGTTAGTAACTCTTTATGTACTGGTTCAATTGATTTGAAACTTCTCATATGGAACAAGCGTGATGAGATGTAGTGTCATGCACAAGGGCAATAACTCTAGCATCAATATTTTTGGAGTTACTCCCCTTTTTCATATTTTCTTGTCGGGACAATAACTTTTTATTTACTGATTCAATGTATGAAAGTAGGTACTAATACCATTCAGATGGTCATGTATATATACCATGGTCAACCACACCATGGGTGGGTGGGGTGGGGAGAGTGGAGGTTTTTTTCAGTCCGGTGGGGGACTCATGTCTTGCATAGCAATACAACATGCCCTTGTTTTTTTTAACTCTCACACATTAAATATCCTCCCTGTTCCATGTGGTAGAATTCAATCAGCTGTTTCTTTGCAAATGGTCAACGTGTAACATAATGTGCATGTATGCCAATAAAAATGCAATCAGCCATTTCTTTTCAAACATAATGTGGTGTAATTATCATTACAATCCTACCTCTATTGTGGGAGTTGTTGCCCTTTCTCAAGATTTTTGAGACTTTTAAGGTGAAATAGATTGTGTCAATTGTTCAGGGCATAATTTCAAAACTACAGAAACTATTGACATCATATACAGACTAATCTCATTGAGCAGAAATTCAGTACACAAGAAACATAACTGTGTCATTAGTATTTTTGGAGTTACTGCCCTTAACTCATATCAAACTTTTGGAGTTACTGTCCTTAACAATTGACAACTCTTGGCACCTTTGCAAACAGAGTAGTCCCAGATCAGATGGCTCGTGTAAAAGCCACTTGATTAGGGTCTGCTCTGTTTACTTACAGATGAGATGATCTAGGTCTGATTCTGCAGTTTATGCGAAGGTATGTCCTGATTCTATTATCAGTGTTGTCCTCAATTTTGATTAGAGTCCCTGGGACTCGCTCTGTCGCATAAAAAGTTTGGTCTCATTCATATTTAACCAAGTCTTATTTAACTCCTATGGTAATGCATTAGGTTTTGAATCTGAATATACACAAATTTATGAATATCTGAATAATAAACTTACTTCCAGTTTCAGAATACATAGGAAACAAGAAATATTTTTTAACACTGACAGGCGCGTGAATAATCAAACAGAACATACAGATTAGATGCATATCTGACATCACATCCAGATACTTTTTGTTTCAGGATTGGTGTCCTTAACCCTTTCCTCCATAAATACGCCTTTTTACGCCTCTGTAAAAGTCACATTTTGAAACCATTGTGATAAATAGAGCATTTGTTGAATTTAAAAATAGCCTATAGAGGAAAGGGTTAATGAGGCACTCTTGCTATGCTGAATCTTTTAGTGAAGTGTCTTAAAAATTGTGTGAATGTAATGTTTCACTTTCGTTTTTCAACATGTCATAATTATATGCATAGGTAATCACAATTTCGCTGTCAGTGATGAAAGAGTTAATCCAGTAAGATATTCAAATCAAGTGACAAAAGTGAGTGGAAAGCACAGTAGATACATACGAAATGGGGATTAAAAGTTTCTTTTAGATGAAATGGAGGTTAGAAGGGTCTCTTCTGAAGAGTTGGGGAAATTGTTTTGATAAAAACAGTGCACCGGATGGAGCAATAGGACAGGATAGGATCTATTGTTTGTTTGTGCTTATTGGCCCTTAACCCTTTCCCTGTTCAATATTCATGTAAGACATAATGACATCAATAATTTATTAGCTGAATGTTTATATCTGTAAATTTTTCAATGGGAATTTTTGCTTTAACGCTTTCCCTCATATAAACATGTTTTCACGCATTTGCAAACAGAGTAGACCCAGATCAGACGGCTCCTGTAGGAGCCGTCTGATCAGGGTCTGCGCTGTTTGCTGGTGGAGTTTGAAAGGTCTGTTTCTTTACTTTCTAAAATAGCTCCAATGTTCCCCTTTCCATATTTCATTTTAACTCTTTTGTCCATGAATATTCAGTAGCTATTGGAATTTGAAATAAACTTAGAACTGGGAAAGGGTTAATGATAAAAACTGTTGAAACATGTATATCATGTCAAAAACAAACTTAGTAAACCCTGATATCAGACGGCTCCTATCTGTTCTGGGTCTGCTCTGTTTGCAGAGGCACAGACTTGGAAGGCATTTATATTAAGGGAAAGTATACATTGTTTGTAAATGTCATCTTTTTTCCACAACATCGAACAGTGGAATAAATAAAGACATAAATTGAAATGGTTTGAGAGAATAGCTCCTTGATATCCCCCCCACCCCCATGTTGAGATCATCTCTTTGAGACCTCATCAGGAGGTTCCTAGTTTGGAGAAATGACAATTTTAATAGATGCACCTTTATGCATAGACCTTTATGGGTCAGTGGGGCTTATTGTGAATAATTTAGATCCAGATCAAATGGCACACAATGGTTTGAGTTTTAGAATATTCTGCATCTTGGTTGTAATATAGCTGTAGCCTACAGCCTGTAGGTGAGTATTTATGAAATCTAAGGGAAATATTTTGTTTATGTTTCTCAACCAAACCCTATCTTGCTGCTATCCATTAGATGAAATTCTAATGGATAGGATAGCAGCAGGATACCAACGCTCCAGATAAGATGCGTGAATTAAATCAAATTCAGAAATAACTTCTTTATTTCTCCACCAAACCCTATACTGTGACCACTCTTTAGAATCGTCTCAAAGAGACGATTCTAAAGAGTGGTCACAGTATAGGGTTTGGTGGAGAAATGGCGATTTTAGAATTAGAGTACGCACCTTTATCTGTAGCTATGAAGATATTGTTTGGCCGAGAAATGATTTCTTTCATGTATATTGGAGAAAAAGTAAATGACGTGAGTTATGAGAGTTGTGCTTTGTCTTACAGCAACCACTGTTTTTGAACATGTTTACGGAATATTTGTGTGGGTGGGATTATCAGGCAACAGGTTTCTCCGTTGCTTTTGAGTTTCAAGGTGTCATTGTAAAGGCAGGCTATTTTTAGTAACTGCTTCTAGTGGCATAACACTTCTAAGAAAGCGTTCCACTTTTCAAAGAATTGTAACCAAGTGTATTTTGTGAAACTTAACTTATCTGAACTCTTAAAAGTAGTTGAATGGTAAATCTTTAACTGTCTACTCTATGAATATTCATTTGGGAAACAATGATAGCATGATTATTAATATTAGATCTGTTTTTAGAGTGGCACAGGAACACAGGGAAAATTGGCCATGGCAGAAAGTGTAGAATCAGGCTTATATTAATTCATAATCTAAGATTCTACAGGAGCAGTGTCCTCTTGGTCTACTCTGGTTGCAAAGGTGTATAGATCTATGAAGAGCAATAGATAATGGTCGTTCAAATGTTGAAATGGCCATTTCTTCACTAAACCCTATGTTGTGACCACTCTTTAGAATTGTCTCTTCAGGGCAATTCTAAAGAGTGGTCACAACAAAAGGTTGAAAGAAAGGAGCTATTGTTTTAAAAAAAAATGGGTTAAATTATGCATATTATCTGGACCTCTGCAGGTAAAGGGTCAAAGTTCATTTCAAATACTGCTGTTGTCTTACACATGGGTACTGGCAGTATATTTCTTGATCCTATCATTCAAAGGATGTTTCCTGGTCAGCATTCAGCTTTAAGACCATAAAGCTATGCTGTTTATCCTTAACCCTTTACTCCTTTCTAGACCTATGCAAACAGCGTAGACACAGATCAGACAGCTCCTGTAGGATCAGTCTGATCAGGGTCTGCTCTGTTTGCTTATGATATGATATAGATGTGATTCTACAGTTTCATCCATGGCCAAATATTCCTGTGTCCATGAAGTCATTATTTCTTTCATAAATATTCATTCAAATTTGTGATTGCCTATGTAAACCCAGATAAGATGCGAATAAACTCAGGATTTCATCTGGATTAAATCTGTTTTACACTCGTCACTGTAATTGCATTTTTGAAGAGAAATTGAAGTACTGTTAATTTTGAGAATTGTATAAAGACAACACTATTTGGCAGGCACCAGTTACTGGCTCCTAGGCTTTAGGAGCCATCTGATCTGGGTCTACTCTGGTTGCAGTTGTGTGAAAACACGTTTACATGAAGTAAAGGGTTAAGAAAATGTCCCTTTGGAACGCTTTTAAAGACCATAGCAAGTGGTTAGGTGGAAAATTGACCATATGCACCTATACATTTATTACTGGGGTTAGTGTTTGGAAGAGATGTTACAACTTGTTTATTTTGATGAGTAGTTAGTAAGCTCACCAGCTTGATTCTTTAGTCTGACATGATCTTGAAATGTCCTCCCAAGGGTTAAGGTCAATTTTGTCTTTGTTTTCATTTTGTTTATGCAATAGGGTATTTTGCTTCCTCCTATTTAACCCATTCTGGACTGGTTTTGTGATTACAGTTTGGATGCACATTAGATGTGGAGTAACCCGGGTCTTATCAAGGTTTACGCTGTCTGTCAGTTAGACTGTAGTTTTGAGAAGAAGTGTGTGAGGGGGGGGGGGGGGGGGTTGTTAAAATTGAAGCAGAAGACAATTTTTGCAGGAGATAATTACAGAGATTTACTTGCCTTTGACATTTGCAAGTTTCCCCATTCCGTCTTTCAAAGTGCTTATGTTATGTATTCTAAGAAAATCTTTTCTTTTTAACCCTTGTCATGCTAAGTGAGACCTGACTTGCGTTAACAGACAGCTTGGATATTCGTGAGACAATGAGTGACTTGGCATCTCATCAGTATTGCAGCAGTAGTGTAGAGGAGCCCCATGGTCAGGGTCTGCACTGATAGTTGTTGGAAATTATACCCTTTATCCCAATACCATAGGCTATTTATAGACCTGACCTTAACCGAAAAGGAGCATATTTACTAAAGGAAAGGAAAAACCTTGAATTATGCAGATTTTAAGCTGCTTTGATAAATAGAGCATTAATTTTGCTCCTTTGGAGCAATGCTCAATTTATCACAATGGTTTCAGAAAGTGACTTTTACAGAGGGCGTCAAAAGCATCAATATGAAGGAATGGGTTAAAATTGAATGGACTTTGTTGTTGAAAAATGATGGACCATTAAACATTTTCTACTTTGAACATTCAGCATTCAAAGGGGCCTTTCAAAGGGTTAACCTGTTACTCTATAAATATGTCTTTATACACCTTTGCAAAGAGAGTAGCCCCAGATCAGACAGTGGGTCACAACATAGGGTTGGGTGACTGATATGCCCCTGTATCTATAGCTCTGTACCTATAGCCCTGTATTTGTACACTTGAGAGTCAAGTAGTAAAGCTGATGGTGTACGAGATGTCGTGTACGAGATGTCGCTGCTTGGTATTAACCCCTCTCATGCTAGTCATCTCTTGGCTGACAGTTGCAAACTACTTGGATCCAGTAACTCGACGTCTCATCAGGATCCAAGCTATTTGACACTCGCTCAATAGTGTCTCAAAAATTTGATCGATCAGGAAATCAGAGATTGGGCTGACATTAGTTTTTCAGCAAAAGAAGGTTGACTTTCACATTGACCTAAAATACTAAATTGTTAAGCTTTATTTAGCACAAAATATTGAGAATAGTTCTTGTTCTACTTTCAGTTCTTTGGTGAACTTGGCCATACTTTTATGGAGTTTTTGACTAACAGTGGAGACTACTGCCAGGCGCAGCACGTGTAAGTCACACTGGCGAGCTCATCCAATCATAATCATCACAGGTAAGTACACACATCTGATTGGTCAGTCTGTGTACAGTAAAACCCCTCTAAACTGGATGTTCAGTTTAGTATAAATATCGGTCTTGGAGACAGATGGCAGCTTAATGCAGGGTGAATTTAACCCTGCATTAAGCAGCCTAAATGTATCTAAATTCTTCTTTACTAGAATTCCGGTTTAGAGGGGTTTTACTATGTAGTATATCAGAGTTTGTTCAGTTAGCTTAACTATTAAAGTTTTATGCAGCTGTTTGCAATTTTAAGACCAAAGTGTTCCAATTACAGCATTAATCGCAACATTTTGGTCCTAAATTATGTGAATATTTCTGTATTGAAATTTTCAGTATATTAATGTCTCTATGTAAAATCTTTTAAAAAAAAAAACAAAAAAAAAACCCAACCCTCCTTTCTATTTAGCTCACCTGAGCACATCTTTGAAATCCTCTTCCAATGAAATCCATTGCTGCCATGGCAACCAAAAGGAAAACATTTGACAATCTTCTTGTCTGGAACCACTGGGCTGATTTCATTGTAATTTGGCAGAAATTATCCTTTGGTGACTATAAAAATTTTCAAACCATTAATTTTGGACTTTCTAAAAAGCATGACAGCCAGGGGCAATTTTAATTAATTAATGCAGAGGTAGTTTTCCATATATGACTAGTGAAAATTTCATCCTGAAATCGTGGGGCAGATTTCTAAATAGTTTTGTAGAAATGTTGCTTAGGTGACCCAGCACCAAAATTAGCATGACGGGGCTAATTTTAATGCAAACGAAATAGTGAAACTTAAAAAAGTCTCCTGAAACAATTGCTGGAGCTAATTTCCTTCCTAATGCATGGTTATTAGTACAATGCACTAAATAAAATCTCTAAACCCACTTCCAGGGACTGGGATAATTTTCCTAATATGGCTATAGTGAAAATTCAAAAAGTCTGAAACCACCTACTCGATTTTAGTTTTCAGAAGGGTTCCCAAGTTGACCTTTTACCAAAATTGTTCAGTATTATTAGTAGAAAGTATGGCTGTCACGAATGAGGCTGAATTTTCGTATATGACAAGTCACAATAAGGGACAATTCCTTAGGTAAGCCTTTGCTAAGAATGTTCAAAATTATTGTAATTCCTGAAAAAGCCTTGGATGCCTGGCAGTAAACTTTTTGCTATATTTTAACCCTTTCCTTCATATTAACGCCTTTTCAGGCATTTGCAAATAGTAGACCCAGATCAGATGGCTCCTACAGGAGCAAAAACTGTAATAGATATCAAAATGAAACTTCATAGGTAGGTTGATCTTGATAAGGAGAAGTGCAGTGCACAAGAATCATCACTCTCTTTTGCATAATTCAGGAGTTATTGCCCTTTGTTATTTTTCATACTTAAGTTTTGTCCAGAGCATAACACAAAAACTATAATAGGTATCAACATGAAACTACAGGTAGACATATCTCGATGTGGAGAAGAGCACTGCACAAGAATCATCACTCTCTTTTGCATAATTTAGGAGTTATTGCCCTTCGTTATTTTGTTATATATATCTATAAAAAGGCCTTTTGGAACTAGCATTTATTTGGGGAAGATCCATCGGTTCTACCGATTCTCTTGTTTGCTTTGACAAACACTGTAGGATCAGATCTATATCATTTTTTAACCCTTTCCCTTACATAAACGTCTTTTCACGCATTTGCAAACAGAGTAGACTCGGATCAGACGGCTCCTAGAGGAGCCGTCTGATCAGGGTCTACTCTGTTTGCTTATAGAATTTGATAGATTTGTTTCTTTGCTTTCTAAAATGTCTGCAATGTAGTACCTTCCATATTTCTTTATGACTATTTTGTGAATGAACAATCAGTAGGTATTGAAATTTGGAATAAACATAGAACAGGGAAAGGGTTAAGCAAATACAGCAGACCCTGATCAGATGGCTCCTACAGGAGAGAGTGTTTGTATGAGGGGAAGGATTAACCCTCTACAGGATGAATATGCAGCCCAGTATGAATAATAAATTAATTTCATTCCTTTATTAAAACTACAGAATGTAGAAATCTGTAGCTGTGGCACAAATACGTCACTTAATGATAAATCCTTTACTCATACAGATGACTTTGGGCATTTTTGCAAACAGAGTAGACCAAGATCAGATAGCTCCGGTAGGAGCTTTGGTCTGCTTTGGAGTAATTTGCTTATGGAGTAATATAGATCTGATTCTGAAGTTTCTGTCCCAGTCAAAAACTTCCTTGTAAATGTATAATTCATATCAATCACACAGTCATCAATAGTCATGGGTGGAAAGGGTTAAGAATATCTTTGTTTGTTGACAATTTGGATACATTTAATTGGAATCTTATTAAAGCCATCTCTTGCAACAAAAACACACAAAAACTTTTGATTGCTCAAGTGATGAAGTAATGTGTTTCAAGTGCCGAGCTAATTTCTTGGAAATTCTTTATTGATATATTTTGCCAATTTTCAGGTGCTAAAGATCATTCCACTTGGATGCGAAACCTTGACCTTGATCCCCCGTGACCTTGGTAACCTTGACAACCTGGATGGGGTAAATCAATCGTGGATGGAAGTATCTGAGATCCCTAGGATCGAGGCCCGCTTGTCTTTCAAAGAAAATTTCTCGGTTGGAGTGGCAGAGAAAAGTGTCGTGTATCATAATTGTTGGTACAGGCCTGCTGCCTGTGGATTTCGGGTCAATTTGATTGTGTGTTCATCGGCTTTGCACTTTGTTCCGGAAGCCGACATATTCGGGGAGATTGTACGGGAACCCAAAACCGAACTTGAACAGGCAAGGTGTCATCATCATCTCAGTTGCCATTGTTTAGGTGCAATTGTGCACAGGAATATACTACGGTCATACAATTAGCTAAGTGCTGTATAGTTTTATAGAATACACATAGTTTTCTTGTATCATTATTTATTTATTCCTTTTGTTGCATATTGTAAATTGTTGTGCGTTTTTGGGATTCGAATCGGTGGAGTTTGCATCTGAGAAAAATCGAAATTTAAATGAAATTTCGCTTTGAGTCATTCTGACAGACAATCAAATATCTAAATTTCTTCCAAATATAAGGTGAAGGAAATCATTAGTTGATACCTCACTTGAATGAGCGACGTTCAGCGGAGGAGACAGCCAGATCTGGTTTGTTGGTTATTGCTGGAGATTTCGTAGCCAATGTCATCTAACGTGATGAAGACTCGACGTCCAGAGCCAGCTGAGGTGGAATTCAAGAACATGCGGTTCCTGATCATGGACCGCCCAACAGACGCCACCATGGATAAATTCATAGAGGTAATGATAGAAATAAACAAACTGCTAGACAAACAGCCTAATCTCTTTGAAGAGACTACTCAATTGTTTTATATCAGACGCTGTGACGAAAGAATGTAGAAACATAGAACAGATGTGTAGAGTAATCCTTTCCCCGTTGAATATTTGAAGAAAAAAATATGAGCTGTTATCGCAACTCCTGTATCAGCGTTGTCATTGTCATTGTTGTCCAGAAACTTTAACGTTGGCTATTCTTTATTTACTATTCATGCAAATCGTATTAAACTTCACACACTTGTTCACCATCATGAGGGCTATAATCTGACCAAGGGCCGTAACTGTAATTATGCCCCTTTATGGACTTAGAAAATAAAAACTTAAAATGTCTCGACAGATGAGCATTGGCATGCGGTGCTCTTGTTTTATTAGCTCACCAGAGCACAAAGTGCTCAGGGTGAGCTTTTGTGATCACCTGATTTCCGTGCGTGGTTCATCGTCGGGCGTCAGCAATATGAACCTTTAAAAATCTTCTCCTCTGAATCGACAGGGTTCTCAGCTTTAATCTTTGGTACATAGCATCATCTGTAGGTCCTCTACAAAAGTTATATAAATTATGCCCCTCAGGTCAAAATTGGTCCCACCCCAGGGGTGCCTCGTTTTCTATAGAAACATATAGTAAAACTTTGAAAATCTTCTCCTCTGAAACTGGAAGGTTCTCAGCTTTCATATTTGGCAGACGGCATCATGTTCAGGTCCTCTACAAAAGTTATATAAATTATGCCCTTGAGGTAAAAATTGGCCCGCCCCAAGCACGGCTAGTTTTCTATAGAAACATAGTGAAAACTTGAAAATCCTCTCCTCTGAAACTGGAAGGTTCTCAGCTTTCATATTTGGCAGATAGCATCATGTTCAGGTCCTCTACACAAGTTATATAAATTATGCCCCTGGGGTCAAAATTGGCCCCGCCCCAGGGTCGGCTAGTTTTCTATAGAAACATATTGTGAAAACTTTGAAAATCTTCTCCTCTGACTCCATTGAGACGATTCTAAAGGGTCTCTACATATGGTTTGGTGGAGAAATGACAATTAATAGCCAATGCCCCTTTATCCATGGCTCTGATAAAGGTCCAAATTTCTGCTTTTAGCAGTACTTGATTCAAAGACCTGACTTAACCCATTACTCCATAAATACGTCTTTGCAAACAGAGTAGACCCAGATCAGACGGCTCCTATAGGAGCCGTCTGCTCTGGGTCTGCTCTATTTGCTATTGGAATTGGAAAGATCTATTTCTTTTGTCTCGAATGGTCACAAGATATAGTTTGGTGGAGAAATAAAGGAGATATTCTTTAAAAAAATAGATAATAATTGATGCATCTAACCTTGACCTGAGCATTGAAGCAGGTGGCAATGTTTGCAGATGATTTACGTTCAATTCTTTGCCAATTGCAGACTAGTATAAGTAACATCATATATGAACAGTTTGGATCCAGATAATGTGATTAGTAAATTAACATCTCATCAGCCTCCTGTCTGGTTGACACTGTCACTGTTTTCAGAAGAAATTTTTAAGAGAAGAAAAAAATGTACTCAAGTTGAGGATTTAAGCTGGCACTAGTTATATGCAGAGAAAATCTATTTAAAGGGCTGTGAATAAAAGTAGAATGAACTATTTTCAGGAAGTAACTATTTCCCTGTTCTATGTTTATTCCAAGTTCCAATACCTACTGAATATTCATGGACAAAATAGTTCTAATGAAATATGGAAGGTGGAACATTGTAGTCATTTTAGAAAGTAAACGGAGCTATCAAATTCATTTAACAAACAGAGCAGATCATGATTAAATAGCTCCTATAGGATCTGATCTGGGTCTACTCTGTTTGCAAAGGCATGAAAAGGGCATTTATATGAAGGAAAGGGTTATATATATGCAGAGAAGGTAGTGTTTGAGATATAAGAGATATAGTATGCCTTAAATTAACCTTTCCCTCATATAAACATGTTTTCAAGCATCTGCAAACAGAGTAGACCCAGATCAGACGGCTCCTATAGGAGCCGTCTGATCAGGGTCTGCTCTGTTTGCTAATGGAATTCGATAGATCTGTTTCTTTAGTTTCTAAAATGGCTACAATGTTCCACCTTCCATATTTAATTATAACTATTTTGTCCATGAATATTCAGTAGGTATACAAATTTGGTAAAAATATAGAACAGGAAAAGGTTAACCCATTCCCTCATAGGCTAATTTTAGATCCAGCCTCAAAATAACTCCACTGAAAAGGGTCATTAACTAGAGAAAAGGAAAATTTTAGAATTGTGTAGTTCTGAAACAATTGTGATAAATAGAGCATTTGCTCCTATGGAACAAATGCTCTTTTCATCACAATGGTTCAAAAAGTGACTTATACAGAGGCATCAAAAGGCGTCAATATGTGGGAACGGGTTAAGCCATATAGTACGCTTTATGTTCAGCTCTGTACTTAAGGTTGAATGGGTCAAGACATATTACTGGTTTTGAGAATTCTATTGTGGGCTTGAACCAATTAGTGTCACAAAAGAACACTAATTCAGTTTCACCACTATCATCATTCTCACCCAATTTTCACTAAATTCTTGTAAACAAGCAACAAATTTTATCAATGACTTCAGAATCCTCTCACACTGTCTCTCAGACTATAGTTTGACACCCACAGAAATAACCGTTAGCACTTTAACCCTTTCCTTGTTTTATATTTAGGCCAATTTCCAGTACCTACTGAATATTCATTAATAAAATTGTTATAAAGAATTCTTGAAGGTGGAACATTGTAGACATTTTAGAAAGTAAAGATACAGATCTATCAAATTCTAATAGCAAACAAGAGTAGACCCTGATCAGACGGCTCCTCTAGGAGCCGTCTGATCTGGGTCTACTTTGTTTGCAGATGCGTGAAAACACGTTTATATCAGGGAAAGGGTTAACATTTTCTTCAAATAAACATGTTTTCATGCATTTACAAACATAGTAGACCCAGATCAGACCACTCCTATAGGAACTGTCTGATTAGGGTCTGCTTTGTTTGCTTATGGAATGTGATAGATCTGTTTCTTTAGTTTCTGAAATGGCTACAATTTTCCACCTTCCACATTTCATTATAACTATTTTGTTCATGAATATTCATAATGTATTGAAACTTTAAATAAATATAGAACAGGGAAAGGATTAAGTCTTTCAGCTCCCGAATTCCTTATTGTCTTCAACAACCCAATTTTGTCCACCTTTTCCCTGTTCTAAGACTGTATTTAGTCCAAATTTAATACCTACTGAATATTCATGGACACAATAGTTGTAATGAAATATGGAAGGTGAAACATTGTAGCCATTTTTAGGAAGTAACGACATTGATCTTTAAAATTCCATTCGCAAACAGAACAGACCCTGTAGGAGCTGTCTGATCTGGGTCTACTCTGTTTGTAAAGGTGTGAAAAAATTGTAGGATGTAAGGTGTGGGTGTACTCTGTAAAGTATTAGGCGAAGGGTTAAAACGGTTTTACTCTAAACCTTTGATTTGATTTACAGGAACTGAAGAAGAGGAATGTCAAGGATGTTGTGCGCGTCTGTGAGCCCACGTACAGGACGGAGAAACTCGACCTAGAGGGCATCAGGGTCCTGGTTAGTATACCATCTTAAACTTAACATATTGAATGGGGGCAAATAGAATACTGTTCATGAATTGCTGTTAAAACTTTGAATGTGGGAAAGGGTTTGCACTTGAATTTGCAAACAATGTAGACACAGATCAGTGAGCTCCTACAGGAGCCCTTTGATCAGGGTCTGCACTTGTTTGTCATTCAGAATCCTCAAGCAAAGTTAACCCCTACAGTGCGGGACCCGAGTCACTAATGTCCTTTGCAAACAGTGTAGACCCAGATGAGAGGGCTCCTAGGGGAGCCCTCTCATCTGGGTCTGCACTGTTTGTCATGTTACACTTTTCTTTGGAAAACATCCCTAAATATTCACCATAAGCTTGACCTAATTGAATTTTGGAATATTCCATTTGAAAATTCAGCGTTGTAAGGGTTAAGCCTTTCATACTGGATGGACTCAATCATTAAATACTGATGGGCCATTCCACTTTGAATATTCAGCATTCAAAGGGTTAACAAATGCAACAGTTGTTCAGATGTTCTAGCCTGTGAAATATAACACTTTACTTGATTGGTTCTGCTAAACAGCGGGTGTCGACTCAGTCTTCCTAAACAATGGTTGACTTAACTCATTGGGAAAAATGGGTGATTACTTTGTCCTGCTAAACAATGGGTGATTACATGATCCTGCTAAACAATGGGCAACTACATGGTCCTGCTAGACAGTGGGTGATGACTTGGTCCTGCTAAACAATGGCTGACAACTTGGTCCTGCTAAATAGTGAGTGACGACTTGGTCCTGCTAAACAATTGGTTGACTACTTGGTCTTGCTGAATAATAGGTGACTACTTGGACCTGCTAAACAATGGGTGATGACTTGGTCCTGCTAAACAATTAGTGACCGTTTGGTCCTGCTGAATAATGGGCGGCAACTTGGCCATGGCAAACAATGGTTGGTTGCATACTCTAGACGTTCAAACACCCAGTCTCTCCTCTCTTTGTATAGCTGAATAATTCAGTTTGGCACAATTTTTATAACTTTAAGTTTGACTGACATGAGCAGCATAACGTGCAGATCCTGATCAAACTGCTCCTAACAGATCTGGGTCTGCACTATTTGCATAAGTTTGCCCGAATACTTGGGTAATTGCGATAGATCTTCTTTTCAGAGTTATTTTTTTGTAACACATTTGTTGCTATGACAAAACAGCTGCATGTCTCCAGCTTATACATGTGGCAATAATCTAGAACTATCGGTTTTGCAAAAGTGATTGTTGTTGCCTATGGTTACAAAGGAGCTGATATGTTTTTAAACCTTTGGATGCTGAATTTTCACAGTGTAATGGTTTATAATAGTTTAACAAGAGTCCACTCAGTATGAAAGAGTGTAATTTGTGATTTGATTTTAAATGCCAAATACAAAACAAGTGTACTGGCAGTTGCAAAGAGAGTAGACCCAGATCGAACCATTGAGAAGTCATCTAGTCATGGTATGCACTGTTTGTAATATAAAACCCTCCAATAAATTTAAGCCTTTCATTCTGAATGGCCTCCATAGTTTGAATACCCTAATTTTCCTTAGAATTTGGCCAGATAAACTTGGACAATAGTGCAGACCAAGTTCAGACAACTCCTGAAAAAGCCATTTAATCAGTCCTCACTATTTGCATCTACATTTAACTCTTTACTCCATAAATACGCCTTTGCAAACAGAGTAGACCCACATCAGACGGCTCCTGTAGGAGCCGTCTGATCAGTGTCTATTCTGTTTGCATATGATATAATATAGATATGATTACAGTTTCTGCTGTGGCCAAAATTCATGTGTCCATGTGCTATTATAGCAATTAATTTAATTAATATTCATGATGTCATTATTTCTTACATGAATATTCATGGAGTAAAGGGTTAAAGTTGTCAAGATTGTACCAAATTGAATGATTCAGCCTTACAATCTAGTGGAGATGGGTGATTGGGTGCCGGAATATTTAGGGTAGTTAAAGTTGGTGTTTCACAGCTTGTCCTAACAGTGTTCTCAGGTAGATGTAGACGTTCACAGAATTGCGTGTCAAGCTTCAAAGAGTGGGTTTCCACTGAAAACCATGTAACCCTTTTAACTCCTATATAAACACATTTTCACACATTTGCAAACAGAGTAGACCAAGATCAGACAGCTCCTATAGGAACCGTCTGATCAGGGTCTGCTCTGTTTGCTAATGGAATTTGATAGATCTGTTTCTTTACTTTCTCAAATGGCTACAATGTTCCACCTTCCATATTTCATCATAACTAATTTGTCCATGAAAATTCAGTAGGTATTGAAATTATGAACAAACATAGAACAGGGAAAAGGTTAAGAATGAAAACCAGTTTGAAGATATTGACAATAGAACGTTTTAGATATTGGACATGGTGTAAAGCTGTGGGTCTAGGAGTGGCGGGCAGAAAGGTCTGTTGGATCACCAGTTGCTATTGATTTTGCAGACATGCAGTGGGTTAAACAGTGTAATGGTATTATTGTCTGGACAGAAATCTGAGATTGCAGTTCCAATTTTATTTTTTTCTCTCTGTTTATTGGACTTCTTGCTTAGCGGAGGCTAGTATTTGTGACATCAACATTGATATTGAAGTGCATGTAAGCTGCTGGAGGACGAACTAATGTGAGGACTTTCAGAGCTCTGGGTAAGGGCACTGTTTCAGTTGCAAACGTCCAGATTGCTCCACAAAACTGTTAGTGTCAACTCTTTAGAGTCCTCTCTAGGAGACAGTTATAATGAGTATTTACAACTTGGGTTTAGTAGCAAAATAAAGGTACTATTGTCCGAACAATAGATCTTAACCCTTTCCCTGTTCTATGTTTATTTCATATTTCAATACCTACTGAATATTCATGGACAAAAGAGTTAAAATGAAAAACGGAAGGTAGAATGTTGTAGCCATTTTAGAAAGTAAAGAAACCGATCTATCAAATTCTATAAGCAAACAGAGCAGACCCTGATCAGACGGCTCCTCTAGGAGCCGTCTGATCTGGGTCTACTCTGTTTGCAAATGCGTGAAAACGCGTTTATATGAAGGAAAGGGTTAAAGGTATATCTTGCTTATGTACAAATACTAAAATCATCATTTCTCCACCAAGCCCTATGTTGTCACCACTCAAACCTCCACCTGTAATAAGCTGGACATCTCGATGTGACTGAATACTGGTAAAGCAACGTAAAACCCAGGCACCAACACGGACACGAGCATACTCGGAGGTCCCGATCACATTTTCAAGAATAACTGCCTTATTTCTCCACCAATATGGAAGAAACAGTCAAACAGGGAGAGCCACATACGAAAACACACCGCACCAAACACCACCAAACAAGAAACGGCACAGCCACAAGACAAAAACCAACGGGACACATATCAAGACGAAAAACTTTAAACATATTAACCCATTCCCTCATAGGCTATATTTACACAGAAAAGGAGCATTAACTAGAGAAAGGGAACATTTTAGAATGGTGTAGTTTGAAACCATTGTGATAAATAGATGTGAATAAATTCACGCTCCTATAGGAGTAAATGCTCTATTTATCACAATGGTTTTCAACAGGTGATTTTAACAGAGGTGTAGAAAGGCGTATTTATGGAGGAAAGGGTTAAATAACAAAGCTGACCATAGGGTGAAAGCAGGAGTACCACCTTGGAATGGTCAAAAGCTAAAAATGGCTACTGGGGGCTTAAACCAGGTTTATGGGTATTCTGTTGAATATTCATGTAAAAAAAAATGACATCAGGAATATTGATTAGTTGAAATCACAGGTGTCCTTCGCATGCTATGTCTGAACAATAACAACTCCATCACAAATACGTTATGTTTTTAATCACATGTCATAAGTATCTAAAACATACAAACTGGTCTATTAGGCATTAGCATGAATGGATATGGTATATTCACAATTTCTTCAAATAATGTTTTTCTAAAAATCTCTACAAGCTTGATATTGATATCGGCGAAAGTCACTACTTTCGGTTTGTAGGTTTGTAAGTCATTACTTTCGGTTTCAAAACGAAAGTAGTGACTTTCACGATATCAATATCAAGCTTATAGAGATTTTTTAGAAAAATGTTCCACGGGAGTTGAATACCTTTTACTTATGTAGAGCAGGGGTGCTCGCGAAAAAAAAAAAAAAATCTTTTTTTTTTTTACAAGGGTCGGAAAACTATCTTTTGGTATGTTTTAGATACTTATGACATGTGATTAAAAATAACGTATTTGTGATGGAGTTGTTGTTGTTGTTAAGACAACCTGTGGTTGAAATTTGATAATGGCATAATTTTGTACACTAGATGTTTTGTTATTGTTGCAAACTGTAGAGTCAAATCTATTATAATTTCATAAGTAAACAGCAGATCCTCATGAGATGGCACCTACAAGAGTCCTCTGATCTTAGTCTACTCTGTTTGCAAAGACATGAAACAGTGTTTATATGGGAGATATTATTATCAAAGTTGGTGAAATCGTGCCCAAGTAAATACAATGGTTACTGGAATGGCCAAAGGAAGACATTGTTTATGTCTAGTTGTTTATGTCTAGTTTTGGTAGTTGTGGTAATCCTTTTGTCTCGAGCTCTGGTCCAGACTAGATAGGAGTTCGCTGGGGTCACAATAGGCATTTTCTTACTGATGGTTTTTTTCTGCACCAACTAGCTCTGTTATTAGTCCCCCACCGGTTACCGGTTGGGGGACTATAGGTTTGCTCGATTCCGTCCGTCCGTCCGTCCGTCCGTCTGTCCGTCCGTCCGTCCGTCCGTCCGTCTGTCACGCTTCGTGTCCGGGCCATATCTCCTACAAAGTTAGGCCAAATTCATTATAACTTCACACATTGAAGAAGCATGATGAGGGCTAGTGTCATGCACAAGGGCCATAACTCTAGCATCAATATTTTTGGAGTTATTCCCCTTTTACATATTTTTTTGTCCGGACAATAACTCTTTATCTACTGGTTCAATTGATTTGAAACTTCACATATGGAACAATCATGATGAGGGGTAGTGTCATACACAAGGGCCATAACTCTAGCATCCATATTTTTGGAGTTATTCCCCTTTTTCATTTTTTCTTGTCAGTCCGTCTGTCACGCTTCGTGTCCGGGCCATATCTCCTACAAAGTTAGGCCAAATTCATTATAACTTCAAACATTGAAGGAGCATGATGAGGACTAGTGTCATGCACAAGGGCCATAACTCTAGCATCAATATTTTTGGAGTTATTCCCCTTTTACATATTTTTTGTCCGGACAATAACCCCTTTTACATATTTTTTGTCCGGACAATAACTTTTTATCTACTGGTTCAATTGATTTGAAACTTCACATATGGAACAATCATGATGAGGGGTAGTGTCATACACAAGGGTTATAACTCTAGCATCCATATTTTTGGAGTTATTCCCCTTTTTCATATTTTCTTGTCAGTCTGTCTGTCACGCTTTGTGTCCGGGCAATATCTCCTACAAAGTTAGGCCAAATTCATTATAACTTCACACATTGAAGAAGCATGATCAGGAGTAGTGTCATGCACAAGGGCCATAACTCTAGCATCAATATTTTTGGAGTTATTCCCCTTTTACATATTTTTTGTCCGGACAATAACTCTTTATCTACTGGTTCAATTGATTTGAAACTTCACATTTGGAACAAACATGATGAGGGGTAATGTCATGCACAAGGGCCATAACTCTAGCATCTATATTTTTGGAGTTATTCCCATTTTCATATTTTCTTGTCCAGTTAATAACTCTTTATGTACTGGTTCAATTTATTTGAAACTTCTCATATGGAACAAGCATGATGAGGGGTAGTGTCATGCACAAGGGCAATAACTCTAGCATCAATATTTTTGGAGTTACTCCCCTTTTTCATATTTTCTTGTCGGGACAATAACTTTTTATTTACTGATTTAATGTATGAAAGTAGGTACTAATACCATTCAGGTGGTCATGTATATACCATGGTCAACCACACCATGGGTGGGTGGGGTGGGGAGAGCGGAGGGTTTTTTTTTTCAGTCCGGTGGGGGACTCATGTCTTGCATAGCAATACAACATGCCCTTGTTTCATTAATTATTACACAAATAGTAGAATTGTGTTTTCATAAGATTAGTCCCGAACAAGGCAGATGGAAAAGTAATTAATAGCTACTTTAATTAATCTAAACATTCAGACAGGCAAACTTAGGCAAATAGTGCAGACCCTGATCAAAATGCTCGTAAAGGAACAATTTGATCTGGGTCTGCACTATTTACTGGTCTGTCAGTCTAAAATAACATCAAATCAAATTACTCTACTTTTGAAACCAGTAGTTGTGGGGGAGATTGGGTGTTTAAAAATTGAGAGTAAATAGATTGATTTGAATTCAAAGGAGAATATAAGGCAGCACTTGTGTATTTTCATCAATAATTGTGTAGATTTTGTTGCAAGCAGACAGATTTATTTTGCTGCAGTCTTTAATAGACTTGAACAGTTTTGTCAACCCAGTTTGCATTCAGCTTGGCAAACTTGCCACAATAGATGTTGTATGTGCTTGTGTCCTTATATGCACTTGAGATGGTAGCCATCATTGCGTTTGAGTTTATGTACGTTTGTGAGTCTGTTTGTTTGACTTCTGTCCGGTCAATAATTTTGTTTTAAATATAATTTAGCACCCCTATTAAGCCTTTACTCCAAAGATATGCTTTTGAAGGCCTATAGAAACAGAAGACCCAGATCAGACGGCTCCTTTAGGATCTGTCTGATCAACCCACTGCATGTCTGCAAAATCAATAGCAACTGGTGATCCAACAGACCTTTGTCCGGCAGTCAGGTGGTCCGTCCGCATTTGAACATGAGTAGTTGGTATCCCGAACTCCTCTTCAATCTGAAAGTTATTCAGTTTATATTTGATATTGCAGAATTATCTCCCCTTGAACTTTGTATTTTTTGTCATTTTGTCATGAAACTTGGGACGAACTCCTTTCAATCTGAAAGTTATTCAGTTTATATTTGGTATACATCATAACCATGAATGGTAGATGTGCAAGACGCAATTTTCACATGTTTAGCACGGGGCATAGCAGAATTTTTTTCACTTTAACTTTGAGTATTTTTGTCATTTTGTCATGAAACATGGGGAGTTGGTGTCGCAACCTCCTCCTTCAGTTTTAAAGTTATTGAACTCATATTTGGTATACATAATAACCACAAATGGTAGATGTGCAAGAGGCAATTTTCATGTGTTTACTGCTGGCCATTGCAGAATTATCTCCCCCTGAACTGTAAGTATGTTTCGTGTTTTTGCCACGAAACATGGGGAGTTGGTGTTGCAAACTTCTCCTTCAATTTGAAAGTTGTTGAATTGATACTTGGCATACATAATAACCACGGATAGTACATGTGCACACAATTTTCCAGTGTTTAGTGGCAGGCATTACAGAACTATCTCCACTTAACTTTTAGTATTTTTGTCATTTGGTCCTGTTACATGGGTAGTTGGTGTCACAAACTTGGATATGCAATCGAGGCTGCTGTGGGGGTATTTATCACCTTTAGTGATAGTTCTAATTAATATCTGTAATCATTTGCAAATTGTCCTCTACTTAAATGTTTTCTTCCATTTCTTTCCAAAGTCATGATCAGAATGTTAAACATTTTGGGTCCTGATGATGAGACGCAGAGTTATTGTGTGTTTCATCTGGGTCCAAACTGTTTGCAAAGGTGTTCTGCCCCATAGGTTGTAGTGACAGTAGATTTGTGCTCAATGGATTTCTGGAGATAGCACAGATTTCTTTGTTTGCCAGAAGCTGTAAAATTTATGAGGTGGTGAAATTATTGGAAAATGTTTTGTTTTGTTGCACACTTTAATTCTTGTCTTGTGATTTATAGGTGTTTTCAGTGATTCTCTCAGCAATTAAAGATAGGTCCCATTGTTTTGCTGAGAAACATGTCTGTAAGTTTGTAGAGAGTAGGATAGACAGATACATATCTTCTGCAAGTTTGGACATTTGTTTCGACCAATAACCCATTTAGTTCCCATATTATTTAACTCTTTACTCCATGAATATGCAGGGCCCTCCGTGGCCGAGTGGTTATCTTCGACTGACAATAGCCCCTCACTGCTGTGGTTTGAATCCTGGTCTGCGCATTTGTATTTTTATGCTCCCCAACAACGGTGTTGGGGGTGCATATAGTCACTGCTTTATCCGGAGCATAACACAAAAACTGTAATAGATATCAACATGAAACTTCATAGGTAGATTGATCTCGATGAGGAGAAGTGCAGTGCACAAGAACCATCACTCTCTTTTGCATAATTTAGGAGTTATTGCCCTTTGTTATTTTTCATACTTAAATTTTGTCCGGAGCGTAACACAAAAACTATAATAGGTATCAACATGAAACTTAATAGGTAGATAGATCTCGATGACACAAGTGCAGTGCACAAGAACCATCACTCTCTTTTGCATAATTTAGGAGTTATTGCCTTTTGTTATTTTTCATACTTAGAATTTGTCCGGAGCATAACACATAAACAATAATAGGTATCAACATGAAACTTCATAGGTAGATAGATCTCGATGAGAGGAGAAGTGCAGTGCACAAGAATCATCACTCTCTTTTGCATAATTTAGGAGTTATTGCCTTTTGTTATTTTTCATACTTAGAATTTGTCCGGAGCATAACACAAAAACTATAATAGGTATCAATATGAAACTTCATAGGTAAATTGATCTTGATGAAGAGAAGTGCACAAGAATCATCACTCTCTTTTGCATAATTTAGGAGTTATTGCCCTTTGTTATTTTTATACCCCCCTTTTGAAAAAATGGGGGTATATTGCTTTGCACATGTCGGTCGGTAGGTCGGTCGGTCGGTCTGTCTGTCGGTCGGTAGATCGATGGTTTCCGAACGATAACTAATAAACGACTTGGCCTAGAATCTTCAAACTTGCTGTGGTGGTTGGTCATGACAAGTAGATGACCCCTATTGTTTTTTAGGTCACTAGGTCAAAGGTCAAGGTCACCATGACCTAAAATGGTGAAATAGTTTCCGATCAATAACTGCTCAAGGGTTTGGCATGGGATCTTCAAACTTGCTGTGGTGGTTGGTCATGACAAGTAGATGACCCCTATTGATTTTGAGGTCACTAGGTCAAAGGTCAAGGTCACCATGACCTTAAATGGTTAAATGGTTTCCGATCAATAACTGCTCAAGGGTTCAGCTTAGAATCTTCAAACTTGCTGTGGTAGTTGGTCATGACCACTGGATGACCCCTATTGATTTTGAGGTCACTAGGTCAAAGGTCAAGGTCACCATGACCTTAACTGGTAAAATGGTTTCTGATCAATAACTGCTCAAGGGTTTGGCCTAGGATCTTCAAATTTGCTGTGGTGGTTGGTAATGACCACTAGATGACCCCTATTGCTTTTTAGGTCACTATGTCAAAGGTCAAGGTCACCATGCTCTTAAATGGTCAAATGGTTTCCAATCAATAACTGCTCAAGGGGTTGGCTTAGAATCTTCAAACTTGCTGCTGTAGTTGGTCATGACAACTGGATGGCCCCTATTGTATTTGAGGTCACTAGGTTAAAGGTCAAGGTCACCATGACCTTAACTTGTAAAATGGTTTCTGATCAATAACTGCTCAAGGGTTTGGCTTAGGATCTTCAGACTTGCTGTGGTGGTTGGTTGTGACCCCTTGATGACCCCTAAAGTTGTTGAGGTCACTAGGTCAAAGGTCAAGGTCACCATGACCTTAACTGGTGAAATGGTTTGCGATTAATAACTGCTCAAGGGTTTGGCTTAGGATCTTCAAACTTGCTGAGGTGGTTGGTCATGACAACTAGATGACCCCTATTGATTTTGAGGTCACTAGGTTAAAGATCAAGGTCATCATGACCTTAACTGATGAAATGGTTTCCAATTAATAACTGCTCAATGGTTTGGTTCGGGATCTTCAAACTTGCTGTGGTAGTTGGTTGTGACCACTTGATGACCCTTAAAAGTTGTTGAGGTCACTAGGTCAAAGGTCAAGGTCACCATGACCTGAATATGTGAAATGTTTTCAGATCAATAAATGATCAGTGATTTGGCTTAGGATATTCAAAGTTGCTGTGGTGATTAGTCACGACCGCTAGATGACCTCTATAGTTGAGGTCACTAGATCAAAGGTCAGGGGGTCGGGGGGTATACATGTTTTACAAACATCTCTTGTTCATACTTTGAATTTGTCTTCTATTGGGGAGCATCCATTGGTTCTACCGATTCTCTTGTTCATGTGAGGAAGCCTTTCAGCTGGCTTGTCGTAGGTCAGTGGTTCTACCCGAATTGCATTCTGTGCACGAAACAATGCAATTGCTTCCTTGAACGGAGGAACCTATGGAGTCTTCCTCCATCTAGTTGGACGTTTTGATACGACTGAAATACTATTAACCCTTTCCCTGTTCCACATTATGTCCAAATTCTAATACATACTCAATGTTCATAGACAAAATAGTTATTTTGAAATGTTGAAGGTTGAACATTGTAGCAATTTTAGAAAGTAAAGAAACAGCTCTATCAAATTCCATTAGCAAACAGAGCAGACCCTGATCAGACGGCTCCTCTAGGAGCCGTCTGATCTGGGTCTACTCTGTTTGCAAATGCGTGAAAACACGTTTATATAAGGGAAAGGGTTAAAGCGATGTAAAACCTGATAAAAACCAAAACCAAACCATGAATATTCATGTAAAAAATAATGACATCATAAATATTAGATTAATTGCTATAATATCACCATGTACCATTATAAAAATTCAGCTAATAAGTATTCATGATGTCATTATTTCTTACATGAATATGTGGTAATGATGTGAAAGGAAACGAAATTCTGCTATAATTGTTACAGCAGATGATACTTTTCAACTTGTGGGGTTTTTTAGGATAAAAAGTCTCAAATATTGCCAAAAGCCTTGTTGTCATTGTCAAAGTTGTTGTCATGGGTTTCAACTTTTGTGCAAAAACTTTGACATGTTGTCATAATTTTATTATTAAAATTAATACAGCTACCCCTATCAAACTTCACACATAATTATTCACCGTCACAGACACTACAATCTGGTAAGGGTACTAAAGGGGCATAACTCTATCATGCATATTTGTAAGTTCTTATCCTTTAAACTACTGATTTTCTCAGTAACAGACAAAGGTTTGCATGCACTATAGGAGCTGTATGATGACGGTCTGCTCCATTTGCTTATGACACAATACAGACACGATACAGATCTGATTCTTGTTTATGTCAAAGCAAAAATATCAAATGAACATTTTACATGATAAAAGCTTGGCGAATAGATATTCATGATGTCAGCATTTCTTACATGAATATTGAACAGGTAATGGGTTAACCATTTCCTTGTAAATAAACATCTTTTCATGCATTTGCAAACAGAGTTGACCCAGATCAGACGGCTCCTATAGGAGCCATCTCATCACATTCTGCACTGTTTGCTAATTGAATTTGATAAATCTGTTTCTTCACTTTCTAAAATGGCTTTACTTTCTGTAAAGCCCAAGAATCCTGCCATTAGTATCAGTACAGTAAAACCCCGCTAATGCGACCAACTGAAAGAGGTATAATTCTAGATGCTAGATGCAGGTGGTAGCTTAATGCAGGACAAAAGTAATGCAGAAAGCTCCTAGAGGAGCTTTCTGCATTACTTTTGTACTGCATTAAGCAACCACCTGCTCATAAAGACACCCATGTTTATTCATTAAGTGGTCGCATTAGAGGGGTTCTACTGTACTATTATTTTGCTATTCACTGAGGGTATGCTTGGTACAATATGGATTCTTTGATATACATGTACTTGGAATGTCAACAATCACCGAGAGAGCTGTTTACAAGCCGAACTAAGACTGTGCCGTTGCACACTGCTGTATCTAAGGCTGTGTAAGCTGGTAACTACTGATGTCTCTGTCAGAATTAGGTTGGGTTACATTATCCCTTTACTCCATGAATATTTATACAAGAAATAATGACATCATGAAGATTAATTAACTTAATTTTAGCTTGACTATTCGAAGAATAGTGGAGCTATCCTACTCGCCCCGGCATCGGCGTCCGCGTCACACCTTGGTTAAGGTTTTTGTTAAAGTCCACTTTTTGCCTTTAACCTTTGGAATAAAGCTTTGAAACTTGGAACACTTATTCACCACTACAAGCTTCATCTGTAGGCAAGAGTACAAATGTACTTAACTTTGATTACAACATAGATCATTATAGAAATGCAGTCAATGAATATTCATGAAGTGATAGATATTTGAACAATTGCATATTTTTTTATGATTAAAACTTTAATTTAAAATGGGCTATTAGGATTATTTCTATATAAAAAGTGGTCCCCCCCCCCCCACTGAGCAACATGGATTCTCCTCAGGCTCCAATCTGCTAGACACTCTCTATGTCAAAAGAATCTGAAGAAAGCATGCTTTGAAATCACAAGATGACATTTTCTAGGGTAGCTGTGTGATAAAGGTTAAACCTTTCCTTCATATAAACACCTTTTCACACCTGTGCAAACAGAGTACACCCAGATCAGACGGCTCATATAGGAGCCATCTGATCAGGGTCTGCTCTCTTTGCTTATGAAATAATATAGGTCTGATTTTACAGTTTTTGTCAAAGCATACTTTGAAATCTGAACAAGATGTGGTTTTCTATTGATGAGACACTTGCTCACCATGCTAACAGATATCTCTGTGAGGTAAGGGTGCTAACGGATATCTCTGTGAGGTAAGGGTGCTCACCATGCTAACAGATATCTCTGTGAGGTAAGGGTGCTAACGGATATCTCTGTGAGGTAAGGGTGCTCACCATGCTAACAGATATCTGTGAGGTAAGGGTGCTCACCATGCTAACAGATATCTCTGTGAGGTAAGGGTGCTAACGGATATCTCTGTGAGGTAAGGGTGCTCACCATGCTAACAGATATCTGTGAGGTAAGGGTGCTCACCATGCTAACAGATATCTCTGTGAGGTAAGGGTGCTCACCATGCTAACAGATATCTGTGAGGTAAGGGTGCTCACCATGCTAACAGATATCTCTGTGAGGTAAGGGTGCTAACGGATATCTCTGTGAGGTAAGGGTGCTCACCATGCTAACAGATATCTGTGAGGTAAGGGTGCTCACCATGCTAACAGATATCTGTGAGGTAAGGGTGCTCACCATGCTAACAGATATCTGTGAGGTAAGGGTGCTCACCATGCTAACAGATATCTCTGTGAGGTAAGGGTGCTAACGGATATCTCTGTGAGGTAAGGGTGCTCACCATGCTAACAGATATCTGTGAGGTAAGGGTGCTCACCATGCTAACAGATATCTCTGTGAGGTAAGGGTGCTCACCATGCTAACAGATATCTCTGTGAGGTAAGGGTGCTCACCATGCTAACAGATATCTCTGTGAGGTAAGGGTGCTCACCATGCTAACAGATATCTCTGTGAGGTAAGGGTGCTCACCATGCTAACAGATATCTCTGTGAGGTAAGGGTGCTCACCATGCTAACAGATATCTCTGAGGTAAGGGTGCTCACCATGCTAACAGATATCTGTGAGGTAAGGGTGCTCACCATGCTAACAGATATCTCTGTGTATCTGTGAGGTAAGGGTGCTCACCATGCTAACAGATATCTGTGAGGTAAGGGTGCTCACCATGCTAACAGATATCTCTGTGAGGTAAGGGTGCTCACCATGCTAACAGATATCTCTGTGAGGTAAGGGTGCTCACCATGCTAACAGATATCTCTGTGAGGTAAGGGTGCTCACCATGCTAACAGATATCTCTGTGAGGTAAGGGTGCTCACCATGCTAACAGATATCTCTGTGAGGTAAGGGTGCTCACCATGCTAACAGATATCTCTGAGGTAAGGGTGCTCACCATGCTAACATATATCTGTGAGGTAAGGGTGCTCACCATGCTAACAGATATCTCTGTGTATCTGTGAGGTAAGGGTGCTCACCATGCTAACAGATATCTCTGTGAGGTAAGGGTGCTCACCATGCTAACAGATATCTCTGTGAGGTAAGGGTGCTCGCCATGCTAACACATATCTCTGTGAGGTAAGGGTGCTCACCATGCTAACAGATATCTCTGTGAGGTAAGGGTGCTAACAGATATCTCTGTGAGGTAAGGGTGCTCACCATGCTAACAGATATCTATGAGGTAAGGGTGCTCACCATGCTAACAGATATCTCTGTGAGGTAAGGGTGCTCACCATGCTAACAGATATCTCTGTGAGGTAAGGGTGCTCACCATGCTAACAGATATCTCTGTGAGGTAAGGGTGCTCACCATGCTAACAGATCTCTGTGAGGTAAGGGTGAACTCTTTCAATGCTGAATGTATAAATGGACTACTGCAAAATTCAAAACGGTCAAGCTTACCGCTAGTATTCAGGGTTAACAGAATAAACAGTGCAGACCCTGATGAGACCAGGGCTCCTATAGGAGCCCTCTCATCTGGGTCTATACTGTTTGCAAAGGAATATTAGTGACTTGTTTCCCCCATTGAAAGGGTTAATGACATTGCAATGATTTGATTTAGTGACTTTCGCTGATGAGACCTGTATTGATACCAATCAGGGTCGTACCTAATTAACCCTTTCAACCCTCGATCAATTTGTGATAGTATAAACTTGTATACAAACTGTTCTGATCCAGATGTCAAGTAAAACACTTGGCTTGGAGTTATCAGGATCCAAACTGATTATGTGTTTATCGTGTTTCTGAAAAGAAATTAACAGAAGGTGGTCTGTTGTTAGAACTTGAAGCAGTCAAACAGTTGAAAGGGTTTTAATTAATCCCTATGAACGCAAGGTAAGCAAATGTACTGGCATTTGCAAACAGTGTAGACCCAAATCAGAAGACTCTGAAACCTTCTCTTCATATGCCATGTAGACACCTAAAATGCAAACGCCTTCGCAAACAGAGAAGACCCAGATGAGATGGCCCCTGTGGGAGCCATCTGGTCAGGGTCTGCTGTGTTTGCTAAATGGAATAATACAGATCTGATTTTACAGTTCCTTCCTTAGCTAAAATGTCATGTGTTCATATGCCGATATGAAAAAAAAAAAGACCTAATTAATATCCTTGATGGCATTGTTAAGAGGTTGCCTCTTAACCCTTTCCTTCATATAAACACATTTGCAAACATAGTAGACCCTGATCAGACAGCTCCTATAGGATCAGGGTGTGCTCTGTTTGCATATGACATGATAGTTCTAGACCTGATTCTACCTTGAATTTGAAAAGTTCACATTATAAAACTTCAACTAATACATATTCATGTTGTCATCATTTCTTAACATGAATACTAAAGAGGGAAAGGGTCAATCCCTTCATACTGATAGGGGCCATTCAGCTTTGAGTAGTCAGCATGCAAAGGATCAAGTCTGTTCATAAAATCTCCTCGGTAACGAAGAACAAAATATGAACTCAAAACAGTTTGGATCAAGATCCAAATTTAGACCATTATAGAATCTGGAAATCCGTGTAAAGTTTGATCAAGGAGCTTCATTAAGTTTGAACTAGATATGATACACTGGTGGCATTTGTTAGTTAGAATCTGACTCAATTACAGATTAGTTTCCTATTTTACAACAGGTATGTGAAGTTAAATGGAGGAGAAAAAGTGTTAATGAATTGCTGTAGAATTAGGTTTTAACCTTTGAGTATGGGGAAAAGAGTGTACTTATATTTGCAAACAGGGTAGACCCGGATCAGAGAGCCCCTAGAGGAACCCTGTGATCAGGATCTGCAGTGTTTGTCATTCAAAATCCTCTAGCACGGTTGAGCCTTTTGTATTGAGTTTGGACTCTACCTTTAAATGATGTTGGACTGTTCCACTTTGAAAACTTATCAGTCATAGGTTTAACCCTTACAACGCTTGACTTTTCAAGTGGACTATTCCAAAATTCAAACAGGTCAGTCAAGCTTATGGTGAATATATAGGGATTTTTTTAAACAAAAGTGTAATATGACAAACAGTGCAGACACTGATGAGAGGGCTCCTATAGGAGCCCTCTCATCTGGGTCTACACTGTTTGCAAAGGACATTTGTGACTCGTGTCCCACACAGTAATGGTTAAAAAAAGAGATGGTTTTCCAATCCGATTAATCAAGCATGTGGGCTTGAAGATAACTAAGTTTCTATAAAGCTGGCTTAATTACATCTAGAGAAAGTGGCAACAAGAAGATTATGTGAACTAGGTAGACAGAGAGAAAAAAAAAAAGTAACTCCTAGTTAAGAGTTATTTCATTTTACCCTTTACCTGATCCAGATGCCTTTTGATGCCTTTGCATACAGAGTAGACCTAGATCAGACTGCTCTTGTAGGTAATGTCAGATCGGGCTCCGCTGTCCATTGCTTATAGAATATCCTGGGTCTTATTACTTTTGTGCTGCATTTAGTAATTAAATAGCTACTTTAGATCAACTCTTATTTTGTACTATACATGTATGTGAAAATATAAGACGTAGATGTAACCGTGCAGATTTTACAACTAGCAAAAATTAACCTTTTCCCTCCATATGTATAAACACCTTTTCACTCCTTTGCAAACAAAGTAGACCCAGACTTGACAGCTCCTATAGGAGGTGTCTGATCAGGGTCTGCTGTTTGCTTATGATATACCGGTAGATACGATTCTACAGTTTTTGTCAAAGCAAAAAATCCCCTTTAAAAATTTTTTTTTCTTACATGAATATTGAACATGGAAAGGGGAAGATATAATAGTACAAAAACAGTGCAGATATTACAACTAGCAAAATATTTTGATATAAGATACAGTACAAAATACTACAAATTTTAGTAATAGTTTTGGACAATTTCCAAACCTATGTTATATATGATATAGTGTGATATCATCTACTGATGTTCAGTACGCAATTCCAGTCAGTGTGCATTCTTTATGAAACTGTTTCTTAATAAATATTCATGTTAGAAACAATGACATGAATCTCAAGTAGATGCATTTTATATACACCTTTTTTGTGTCCATGGCAGAAATTGAAGAATCTGACCTATATTATCCCATAAGCAAACAGAACATACCCTGATCAGACAATTCTGGCAGGATTGTCAGATCTGCGTCTACTCCGTTTGCAAAAGGCATCTCTATCAGGTAATGGGTTAATTTTGTAGTTGGTTTTATTATCAGAAACAAAAAAATCACCCCTAACAGTACCAGAGTGATGTTATGGTGATGATCACAGCTCTATGTAGCTGGAAGGCACTTACATAAAAACTACCTTGCACGATATTTTTCTGTCTCTTGATGTGGGAGTATATTGTCCTCTAGATGATTCCTGTTTTCTAAAATGCTGGAATCGACTTAAATTCTTGACACGTCAGTTGAGTAGTCATGCTTGGCGTCAGTTTGAATTAAGTCAAGATGTGAGTTTATTATTGTTGTTGTGGTCAGGATACAGACCGTGAGCTGATCACTGTGATGCTGTTGGCATTTAACTGCACTAAGGAGATAGGACTGGTTTGTTGTTCACCTTGAATCAAAGGAGTTTCCTGACTAAACTTTCGGGTTTTATTTTATCATTACTACATTCTGTAATTATGTATTTGATATCTGTGTCTGAAGACTGAGATGTATAAAAAAAAATATTTTGACAGAATTTAGTTTGAAAGTCTGAGTAGACAGGACTTTTGCAGTAGATGGTAGAATGTACAGGTTAAAGTGTATCGTATCAGGCGGACTTGTTTGTTACACGTGCTGGCAGGAACTGTGCCAAGACAGTCAATTGTTTTCATATGTCTGACACACTTACCTACCCTCACTTGCTGCATCCCCCAGTTTGCCCTGAAAAGAGAAAAGGGAGGGGCAAACTGAACATATTTCTGTTTTCCGTCCTTCAGATCTGCCGAAGGTGTAATTTTCATGTATTTTGTATACTCCCACTTTCTGTTGACGCATTTTATTGTGCTGATATTAGTTACTTCCCTTTGATTGATTTTCAGTCTCATCAACTATCTGGAATGAGTATTTCCCCTAAGCCTTTACCTGGTGAATATTCATGTAAGAAATAAGGAGATCATAAATGTTTATCAGCTGGAATTTTATAATGGCATGATTTTGAACACTTTTTAGCCATGGCAGACAGTGTAGAATCAGATCTTCATGTATATAATTCCATAATCAAATTCAGACATCTCCTACAGGAACAGTTTGATCAGGGTCTGAAGATATAGAACCAGTTCTTTTCAAGAATGAAGAATAAACATTATGAATAATGCTTATAGTTAACCCTTTCAGCGCTGAATGTTCAGAGTAGAACAGTCCCGTCAGTGTAGAACAGGCGAGTCCACTCAATGTGAAAGGCTTAAAACTGCTAGAGGATAGCAAACAGTGCACACCCTGATCAGAGGGCTCCAATCTGGGTCTACACTGTTTACAAATAACACTGCATGCATGTCTCGCATTCAAAGGGTGAAGAGGAGGATGTTTTTTCTTCTCTGTTGTCCCATGGGATAATACATCATTGTCATTGGGAAATTGAGATGTCTTATTCAGAATTCTGTGATGTAACCTTTGGTATTTCATTGGTTAGATTGTCATGAGCGTTGAAAAGAGTTTGGAGCTAGAGGAGTGGGCGATAGAATGAACTTAGTTTGTCACCAGAATCGATGCCTGGTAACTGGACATCTCACCAGATACTAACAGTTTAGTATACTGACTCTTTGAAAAAAAATATTAGCAGTCTTGTTGAAAAGGGAGATGCCTAGTGTTATACCCCACGCGACAAAGTTGCATGACCAAGTTGCACGACCAAGTTGCATGGGATATACATGTATAGTTTTTGACCAGTCTGTCATGAATAAAAGCTTGGATGAGTTTTTATTTTCAGAGGAATCTGTCATCTGTCCTTCTGTGTATCATAAAACATTGTTGCTCATCTAGCACTTCCATTTCTTGACCAGTTTTTCTCAAATTTCCTTTAAGAATTGTCATGAATAATAGCTTTGATGAATTTGATTTTCAGAGGAATCTGTTATGGGGAACAACTTTTTTTCTGACAGTGTGGTGGTGGGGGGTATGTGAGCTTGCTCACTAAAGTTCTTTAATTAGTACCGGTAACTGTATAATATCTCACCAGAATCCTAACAGTTTAGTATCCTGGCTCTTTGAAAATGCTTATAAGAATTGAAATGTATGTATGGGCCCACATCTTGAACAATGATTGACAAAAAGTTGGGTTTTTATGAAACCATTGTGATAAATACAGTACTGTAGAGCATTTGCTCCTATAGGAGCAAATGCTCTATTTATCACAATGGTTTCAAAACTACAAAACTTTTTTAAAACAATTCCCTTTTTCTAGTTAATGCTCCTCTTCTAGGTAGATTCATTCAAAGAGGTTGGGTCTAAAAATAGCTTATGGAAGAAAGGGTTAAGAAGCAGTTTGACCTGGGTCTGCATTATTTGCCTTAGTTTATTTGTCTAAATTCCTAGAGTCATTAGGGTGTTCTGCACTATTAGGGTGTTCTGCACTATACTATTTGTCAGTCCAATACTTGAGGTACTCCGTAATATTGACTCAAGTTTGTCAATCTAAATACTTTTGGTAATTAAGGCACTCTGCACTATTAATTACTTGGTGTTCAACTAACTATGTTGTACATCTTCAGGACTGGCAGTTCGATGATGGGAATCCTCCACCCAGCAAGATTGTGGACGAGTGGTTCAACCTGCTTAAGACGCGCTTCAAAGAAGAACCAGGCTGCTGTGTAGCTGTACACTGTGTAGCTGGACTAGGAAGGTAAGGTCCAAGTCCATTTTTACTGAAAATATTTGAACATCCAACCTCCCCTCTCCGCTGGTGTGTAAAGCTGAATAATTCTATTTGACAGACTCTTTTTATTATTGTAAATGAAAATAATGGAGTAGCGAATAGTGTAGTCCAAAATCAAAGTGCAGGTCAGGGTTTGATCTGGGTCTACACTATTTGTAGAAAGTTTGTCTTTGCCAAAGGCGTAGAAAGGCTTATTTATGGAGTAAAGGGTTAAAGGAAATGGAATTGCTATGTGGCAGGGCAAAGGGGGCAAATCATAGTTCCACTCCTTTGAGTGTATTTGGAGGAGAATTCACAGACTTGAGGGACTAAATATTTAATCACACTTTCCAGACAATGTTTGTCTTACGCTGTAGCTGAGATGAGAGAAGATCAAAGTAGAAGGTAGAGTTAGACCTCTCTACAACAACCACTGTAAAGAAATCTTAATTGGGGCTCTTTAACCCTTTACTCTATAAATACGCCTTTCTACGCCTTTGCAAATGGAGTAGTCCCAGATCAGATGGCTCCCGCAGAAGCCATCTGATAAGGGTCTGCCCTGTTTGCTAATGATATATCTACATTCTTCGTTTAATCCAGTGCTCACTAGTGGCAAATTCATGATAACCTAAACAGATAGTTTAGATCCAGATGAGAAATTGAGTAATTTTGTGTCCAATCAGAATCCAAACAGAACCTGTTGGTCACTGAATTGCTGAAAAGAAATGGACAAGAGCTATGTACAGATAAAGGTGTGTGCCCAAATACTGAAACTGTCATTTCTCCTCCAAACCCTATGTTGTGACCATCTCAAAGAGGCGATTCTAAAGAGTGGTCACAACGTAGGGCTTTGTGGAGAAATAAAGTTATTCTTGAAAATGTTTTAATTCACACATCTTAGCTGGACCTCTGAATGGACGATAAAATTGTTTTGAGAATTCAGGTAGACGATTTTTGTTTTTAAATACAACTACTTGGCTTGCAAAGAGTTGATTTTCTTTATATCTCTATGTTTCAGAGCCCCTGTGTTGGTTGCACTGGCACTGATGGAAAGTGGTCTTAAGTATGAAGATGCAGTGGAGCTCATTCGGAAGTAAGTACTGGAAGTATAGTCACTGTCTGAAATATTGTTATCGGCCATTAACTTCTTAAACCATTTACCTGATAGAGACACCTTTTAATGCCTTTGCAAACAGAGTGGAGCCAGAGTCTGTTCTGTTTGCTTATGGAAGTATATAGACATGATTCTACACTTTCTGCCATGGCCTAGTACGTATGCTATTATAAAATGTTTGGTACCGGTAGTTAACCCTTCTCTTGCTGAATTTTAAAATACATTTCTCCTTCTTTACCCATGCCCTGTTGTATAATTACATTTATAACATAATTCGTGGCTTCAGCGTGACGTAACACTATCATTTATTTTTTGATAATCACGGGCATATATTCACTAGTGAATAACATTCGAACGACCGAACTGTATTCATACGCGCTGTCAAAACAAACAAACTGACGGACGGTGACCTACCTGTCAGCGATTGAGTCACGATAGATGGCAAAGGACTGTTGGCACTTGCGCCTTAATTTCGATAAAATAATACAAATTGTAATCGCTGTCAGTAATTATATACAAAATGTATGCCAAAAAAGACCTACCAGCTACTCTGACCCATACAATCCATTCTACATAGAAAATGCCTCCACAACTTTGCATTTTCTTCACCGCATGTCCTTTTGTTTATGCAGATTTCTACTCATAAAAATATGTCGTCAATCAACAACTATAGTCATCTGAATCCAGCACAGCACAAACATATTTCAAATATGCTATACTCAGCTGATCGCGAAAATCTTCCTCCTGTTCCAACACATTTTATGCAGCAGTTCGTACTGAATCTTTTGTCCATTTCAAACATTTTCACTGAACTTGAATCGAGATTTTTTTCAAGGTGGAAATGTCCATGTCCATGTGTATACATACAACACTAATGAAGGGCTTAATATACCAAAACGAAGGCGCATTTCGAATCCCATTGACAGTGAGTGTCGGACGTGTTGGCGACTGTATGTGGGTCTTCATGTAAATGGCACGCTTTACATAGACACATGTTGTGTACAATGACGTCATAATGTGACGTGTTTGTAACTATGTATGTCAAAACTGTTACTCAAAATTTATTTTGACGTGTTTCTGTATGTTTTTGTATCATAAACTATCACAGTTAAATTGAATACCAGAGAGGCCTGAATTAGATCCTGGTTGATATGACAGTAAGTAAAAAAAAAGTTGGAAAATTTGGACCTACTTTGTCCCAGTTACCTAGCGAACCTAATAACACCTTTCATTCATCATTTCTATATGTAAGGAGAATTTATAACAATCCACGTTACTGCTGAAATATTGGCTGCAAATAACATTTGTGTGTGTTGTGTTATAAATAGGATCTTGCATTCGTGTTCATGATTATTGGATTTATTAAATTCGTCTTTTTAAAACGATAAAAAACTCGCTAAAGCTCGTTTTTTATCATTTTAAAAAGACTCATTTAATAAATCCAATAATCAAGAACACTCTAAGATCCTCTATATATCTTCACTGTGTACAAGTATTTCACTGTGCAATCACTGCTGTGGAGTGCACTGGTTGCACAATCAACTTGTAAATGGTGCAGACCCTGATGAGACAGCTCCTGCAGGAGCTGTCTCATCTGGGTCTTCACTGTTTACAGGTAGGTATATTGACGTGAATAGCAAGCGAAGGGTTAATATGCTGTCATTATTTTTTACATGAATATTCATCATGTAAAGGGTTAAAAATAAATACTGTACAGCTCCAGTTTGACACTCTGCTCCATAAATAGGCCATTTAACGCCTTGACAAACAGTGGCTTCTGTAGGATTCATCTGATTAGGGTCTGCTCTGTTTGCTTATGGAACTATATACATGTAGATCTAATTCAACAGTTTCTGCTATGGCCAAACTTTCCAGTGTTCATATATACTATCATGAAAATTAATCTCATTAATATTCATGATGTCATTATATTTTACATGAATATCCATGGAGTAAATGGTCCAGATAGTATCCATTTGCTAGACGAGTGTTGGATTTGGATTTAGCTAGAGGAGTATGTAGGGAATATAATAATTCTGGTAGTAGGCGTTATCTGTATTTCTTTGCCACAACCTTATCTCACTAGTACTCATTAGAAATTGTCACTCTGGGACAAGTACCAAGAAGACTGGGTTGGCTGAGAAAGAGATTTCGATAAATCGGTGATCTTCTTGTATACATGTACAGCCAAAGAGCAGGCTAATTTTTGGGTTTCAAGGCAGATGGTAGCTTTATGCAGGATGAAAGTTACTCTGAAAGCTTTTAATTTTCTCTGCTCTGTTTGCTTATGGAATACTGTATATCTGATTTTACATGTTTCTGCAATGGTTAAACATCTCTGTGTTTCACATACCATTAATGGTCATTATTTCTTATATGAATGTTCATCAGGTGAAGGCTTTAAAATATTCAACTATTCAAAAGTTGAACAGGTTTTGGGTTTTATAAAAAGGAAATTGTTTTATTGACAGTGATCTAAAGCCACTCATTTTGCCCATAAACTTTTGTTTAAACTTTATACGTTGTATATTCAAATACTAAAATCATCATTTCTCCACCAAACCCTATGTTGTTACCACCCTTTAGAAATGTCTCGAAGCGAGGAATCTAAAGAGTGGTCACATGTGGTATGGTGGAGAAATAAAGGAGCTATTCTTGAAAAACTTTGTAATTTACACATCTTATATATTCCTCTACAGCTTGAACTTGAGAGTAACGACAGTTTTTGTTTGTTTTTCAGGAAGCGAAGGGGAGCCATCAATGCGAAGCAGCTTTCATTTCTGGAGCACTACCGTCCTAAATCGCGCCTAAAACCCAAAAGTAATGGACATAAGCAGTGTGCAATCATGTAGATGTGCTAAGTCAACCTATCTACCATCGTTCATCCCTTGCAATGTCGGCTATTTGTACTGGACCTCACCCCCGTACAGCGTGTTTCTGAATTTCTGTTTGCCGTTTGCCAGTTGCATAACCCAGTGACACGATAATATCGTTTCAGGAACATTCTTGCCAAAGTGACAGAATTCCCGCAGATTTCTTCGGGAAACCAACATAGATAGCATTTACTTAATGTCTCCATCACACAGTAGTATGTTTTAATCTTGTTTTGTAATGTAAATGGTCATGTTTTAAAACACAATGACTGAGAATTGGTTCAGTTAAATCTTTCATATACATTATCATGAAATAGTTAATCCTTTGAATGCTTAATATTTAAAGTGGAATGGCCAATCAGTGTCTTAACCCTTTACTCCATGAATATATACGCAAGAAATAATGACTATACATGTTCAGTAAAACCTCTCTATAACGACCACTAAATTGTGTTAATTAGTTGGTATTTTGGGCAGGTGGTTGCTTAAAGCAAGGTGAAAGTAGAACAGAACGCTCCTATAGGAGCGTTCTGTTTTACTTTCACCTTGCTTTAAGCATCCACCTGCTTTTAACACAAAATACTTGATGTAAATTAGTGGTCGTTCTAGAGAGGTTTTACTGTATATGCAAGAAATAATGACGTCATGAATTTTAATTAACTAAATTTTTCATAATGGCACTACGAAGAAGGGATTTTTATCCTGACAGAATCGGTATTATTATATCTATATTATCTCATAAGCTAACAAGAGCAGACCCTGATGCAAAAAGACGTATTCATGGAGTAAATGGTTAAGTGTCCGTTCAGTATAAAATGCAACAGATTGCTTGAGGATTGTGAATGTCAAACATTGCTGACCTTGGCTCTTAGAGGAACTCTCTGATATGAGTCTACACTGTTTGCAAATGCCAGTACACTTGTTTCTCGCATTCAAAGGGTTGAAGTTTCAGACGGAACCTTTTTTAACCCGTATTGGTGTGTGGTTAGAATTGTTGCACTCTTCCTGTCATTAGATCTGTTGATGTCATGCATATTTGTGTTTGGACAGTGTTTGTGGAATTTCCAGGTGTTAAATGTAGATTTCTGGGATTCCGTAATCATGGTTTATTTTCCCCCGTTTTCAAGTTCAGCCTGCCTGACTGCCCTGTGTATTATTTTGCAGATGTTTATTGTTATTCATCATTTGTATATAGGGGAGAAAAAGACGCAAATATGATTCCCAACTCTTAACCCTTTCCCTCATAGAGATGAATTTTGGCACTATTGCAAACAGAGTAGACCCAGATCAGACGGTTCCTGTAGGAGCTGTATGATCAGGTTCTGCTCTGTTTGCTTATGAAATAATATAGATCTCACTCTGAAGTTTCTACGATAGCCAATGAGTCCTGTGATTATTGGCCATTATGAAAAAAAAAGAAGAATATTCATGAAATGCTGTATGAATATTGATAGGGTAAAGGGTTAATTGTATCTTTCAACATGTTTGAGGGCTCCATTACCTCACACTCAAGACTTAGCCTGAATATTTGAGCATCGTTCCATGGGAATATAGGACAGCCAGACATTTGCAAACAGTGTAGACTGAGATTAGCCGTTTCATTTCCAACGCATTATTTGGTCTCGGTCTGCACTGTATGCAGCAAATGCTATTGAAGGGTCCTTAACCCTCTGAACTCGGAGCAGTTGTTGTCTGCTTTAATTCTGAAGGTAAAAAAAAAAAGGAGTCACAAGCATTTTTGATCGTGATGAGATGCCAAGTTACTCGAGCATCTGGATCCAAATTGTTAGCAATGGTAATCACAAATTGGCCATTAGACTGCTAAAGGTTAAGTAGAACACTTGGCTGTTGATTTGGTACCGCTAGGCTGTTGATATGGTACCACTAAGCTGTTGATACCACTTAGCTGTTGATCTGGTACCACCTAGCTGTTGATCTGGGCCTGGTATATTTGCAGTTAATGATTGTCTGTTTTCACCTGTCTCGAGGTGGCTCATGGATTTATTTTTCCAACTTGTATGTAGCATGGTGTAATGTCAGCCACACTGTTAGGTTGGTTTCTCAGTTTATTGTAAAGGATGTATTGTGAACATAAACTAGACCTCTCTTAACCCTTTACCTCATGAATATTTATGTACTAAATAATGACATCATGAATATGTAATTAGCTGAATTTTTATAATGGCATTTTGAACAAGGGATATTTTACCATGACACAATCTGTAGAATTATATAGTATAATTATATAGTATAATTATATAGTATAATTATACAGTATAATCCCATAAGCAAACAGAACAGACCCTGATCAGACGGCTCCTATAGGAGCCGTCTGATCGGGGTATACTCTGTTTGCAAAGGCATGAAAAGGCCTTTGTATGATGTAAGGGGTTAAAACAACCACTGAAAAGAAATCTTGTGTGATTACCCTAACTATTTAGACACCAATCTCCCTCTTTATGGGTTTTTTAAAGTGAAATTAGTTGGTTTAACTTCAAAGTAGATTGACACGGGCAGGAAAAAGTGTAGACCCTGATCCTTCAGGTGCAGTTTGACCTGGGTCTCCACTATTTGCTTAAATACTTAGGGTAATTTTGGATTTTAACCCTTTACCTTATTAATATTCATGTACAAAATGATATCATGAATATTTATTAGCCGATTTATTTATTTGTATGGTATATTTCATTGTGGAACAAATTGTAAAATCTTATCTATATGATTTTATAAGCAAGCAGAGCAGACTTGATCAGGTGGCTTCTACAGGAGATGTCTGATCGTGGTCTACTCTGTTTGTAAAGGTGTTAAAAGGTGTAGCACTGAGAGAAAGGGTTAAGTTTAATGTGGGACAAAAGTAACACAGACAGATTTCTGTATTTTGTCCTGCATTAAGCTGCTCCTTGCTTATATTGAATGCTTCTGTAAGTTTTCTTGGAGAAAAATGTCAATAAATTGTTTTGTTAAATGCATGTACAGTTACAATGTGTGAATTTTTCTGACTATAAAGCATACAATAATTGTACATAGATTGCCTATTTATAATGAACTTAATGTACACTGTTGTCTCAAAGGCCGAAACATGATTACTGTATGCAGAGGATTAGATAAAATTCGTCAAGATTTGTATTTTAACCCTTTCCTTATTGAATATTCATGCAAGAAATAATGACATTATGAATATCTATTAATTGAATTTTTGTAATGGCATATGTACACAAGTTTTCTTGGCCATGTAAAATCAGAACTAAAATATTCCATAAGCAAGCAGAGCAGACCCTGATCAGATGGCTCCTGTAGGAGCCATCTGATCTGGGTCTACCCTGTTTGCGAAGGCATTAAAAAGCATTTATATGAGGGAAAGGATTAAACGTGAATCTTAGCTCCAAGTTTGACAAGCAGCATTTGAAGCTAAATCAGGGCTTAAGATACCGGTCTCAACCCTTTACTCCATGAAGATTCATGTAAGAAATAATGTATGCATGTATGAATAATGATATTAAAACTTGCTATTTATAATGGCATATGAACAAGACATTTTTGACACACTTAAAAACTAGAATCATATAATATGATTCCATAAGCAAACCATGCAGACTCTGATCTTACAGAAGCTGTCCGATCTGGGTCTGCTGTTTTTCTGATCTGGATCTGCTCTGTTTGCAAATGTATAAGAAGGTGTAATATGGAGTAAACAGTTGATTTTAATTCTTGACTTGTATCACGAGTCTCATATATAAAGATGAATTGCCGCCCTTTCCACACCCCTGCTTCAATAACATGCGGAGTAAATGTTTTATTGTACAAATTGTTTTCCACTTAATTTTCTAACTAAAAAACATGAGTTGCGTCATGACAAAAACAGGTTGAACAACATGCTAACAGTGTATGCCCGGATTAAACATCATCTGATAAGTAGTGATACTGCATATACAAATACTGTGTCTCCACTATTTGCTTAAAGGTGTAGCACTGATTTTAGTTACATTGGTGTGTGTGATCCAGATCAGCCACCTGATCAGACTGATCTGGGTCTACGCTGTTTGATTGTCACTAAGACTGGTTTTGTCATGGCATGGCTCATAGATACAGTAAAACCCCTCAAAACCGGAATTCTAGTAGAGAAGAATTTGGGTACCTTTGAGCAGATGGCTGCTTAATGCAGGGTGGAAGTCATGCAGAAAGCTCCTAGCATGACTTTCACCCCTCATTAAGCTGCCACCTGTCTCCAAGACAGATATTTACACTAAATTTAAAGTTTGGTTTAGAGGGTTTTTTACGGTATATGGAATAATAACTTTTCACAAATACAAGTTGAGTGTCAAATAGCCTGACAAGATGCCAAGTTGCCAAGCATCTTATACTGTTCCAAACGTTCTGCAAAGATTCGCTTATTGCATGGTAAAGGTTTAAAGATTTGAGTTGCAAGTTCCTATTTTAATCTGTATTGCTGAACTCATCCAAATATATATTTTGGATTGATCTAACTTTCATTTTAAGTAGTGTTTTTGCAAGAATTCTTTTACCACTGTGACCTTTGAAAAATAATTCCTGAAGCAAATAGTGTAGACCTTGATCAGAGGGCTCCTTCTGGGGCCCTCTGATCTGGGTCTACATTGTTGGCATGTCCCTAATAAGGGACACTATGCACAGGTGGGTTAGTATTGAGCCTTGTTCCATTCCGAGTCTTGAGTGTGGACCAGAGGGATAGATAGGATGCCGAAATTAAAAGTAGCTCCTTTATTTCGCCGCCAAACTCCCATGTTTTGACCTCTCTTTGGAAGTGTCTCTCTGAGATAATTCTAAAGGATGGTCAAAACTTCAGGTTTGTTGGAGAAAGGATGATTTTAGTTCTTGAATACGCACCTTTATCTCTATCTCTGGTGTGGACTAAGTGAAGCCCCAGTCTGATTGCCCCAGGACAGTATGTATGATCAGCCCTCTTAGTGTATATCCAGGCAGTCTGATCCTATAGGGTGTGAGTTATTTTTGTAACTGTAGACATTGGTTATAGAATTCTGTTCTACTCAATTCATTTTCTCATTTCAATGATTAATAAAATTTTACAAGTTTTACAAGTTTTTCTCTTTTTACTGTGTGCCTTGATTTTCATACATACATGTACATTACTATACAGTACTATACATTATTTGTACCTCCCTATACTTGATTATCCTGCCTTAACCCATTACTCCATGAATATTCGTATAAGAAATAATGACATCATGATTATTAATTAGATTCTTTGTTACAACAGAACATGGACATAGGAATTTTTTTACCATGGCAGAAACTATATATAATATCGGTAGCAAACAGAGCAGACCCTGATCAGAGGGCTCCTACAGAAGCTGTCCGATCTGGGTCTACTCTGTTTGCAAATGCGTAGAGAGGCATATTTATAGAGGAAAGGGTTATGAATAAAGGATAGTTTTTGCTTTGACAGAAACTAATCATACCATAATCTATTATAATTCCATAAGCAAACAGATCAGCTGTCTGAGCTGGGTCCTGCCTTGTCCAAAGAAGCAGACAGTCTTCTCCAGACTGCAGTATCCTCAGTGAATGGTGTTGGACCAGCTCTTGCATTGCCTTCCTCGTCTGCGCCCACCTTCTACCATTCCTCGGAGGATTGTTTTGCTTAGACTGTACAAAGTGTCTTGTGATGTGGCTAAACCACTGTAGCTTCCTCTTAATAGTTGTAAGCAGGGGTTCCAAGTAACTTCCTCCTGCACTTCATCTCGAATGCCTGGATATTCTCATTTCCGTGTCTTCCAGCATCATCCAGGTCTCACAATAATATAGTATAGTGGACAGGACTAGAGCTTGATCTGGGTCTAGTTTGAAAATGCGTCTGAGAAAACGTTATTAACCCTTTCCCTGTCTTATGTCTTATTGGAATTTGGAACAAATACCTACTGAATATTCATTGAAAAAATACCGTAGTTACAGTAAAATATGGAAGGTGGAACATTGTAGCCATTTTAGGATGTAAAGAAGCATATCTTTCAAATTCCATTAGCAAATTCTAGGAGCCGTCTGATCTGGGTCTACTCTGTTTGCATATGCATGAAAATGTGTTTATATGAAGGACATGGATGGTTAAGGAGCAGTGCACATAAAAAAGTTTTGTATGAAAGGATGGACAAGAGCAAATCTATATGCCTTCCACCTATCCAAAGGTGGGGCATAATGGGAATAATTAGTACTCTGACCCAAATCTGCGGGTTTACTGAATCATGGGTTGTCACATTGGCATGCAGAGTTTGTCTTGTATTATTAGCTATGGGGAATCTATTCTACAGACTAATCGGTTAACCCTTTCCCTGTCCTATGTTTATTCTAGGTTTCTATACCTACTAAAATATTCATGGACAAACAGTTACAATGAAATATAGAAGTTAGAACATTGTAGCCATTTTAGGAAGTAAAAAATTCAAATTCCATTAGCAAACCGAGCAGACCCTGATCAGATGGCTCTTATACTTGAAAACGCGTTTATTTGAGGGAAAGGGTTGGCTAGACTGCACTTTACCAGTACCGGTATGTGTATTGCTCATGTGCATAAACAACAATTGCCTTTGTAAAAGTTGGGAGTGAGAAACAGAGAAACACATGACATTGTAGAAAATTCAATAAAATAAATCCAGGTTCTTATTCTGCCCTGATGTAGCAAAAGTTGTCAAAGCTCAGATGTCGCAAAAGTGCTCGTATCAATAAAGTGCAGTAGTCCCAAAGGGTTAAAAAGCTATCAAGTTTGAATCCTGAACATGATGAATATTTGTGTGAAATACTGACATGAATATTTATTAGCTGACTACGAAAAACGAATTTTTGGCAGTGGCAGAGACCAATGAAATTCCATAAGCAAACAGTGCAGACCCTGATCTGATGGCTCCTACAGTACAGGAACCATAAGCAAACAGCAGACGCTGATCTGATGGCTCCTACAGTACAGGAACCATAAGCAAACAGAGCAGACCCTGATCTGACGGCTCCTACAGTACTGTTACTGTACAGGAACCATAAGCAAACAGAGCAGACCCTGATCTGACGGCTCCTACAGTACAGGAACCATAAGCAAACAGAGCAGACCCTGATCTGACGGCTCCTACAGTACAGGAACCATAAGCAAACAGAGCAGACGCTGATCTGACGGCCCCTACAGTACAGGAACCATCTGCTCTGGGTCTACTGTGTTTGCAGTAATGTCTCTATCAGGTAAAAGAGTTGCAACTATAGTTGTCTAAAGTGTCATTATTCTTGTGTTACTCTTCATAAGATGATATCGTGAAAACGTCAGAAACCAATTATTGTTAAACAAGGGAAGTTACTCATTGAAAAAATATATAATTTATTTTTGATTTATCTCCCTTATCAAAATCTCGATAAGCATCTTCATGATTCTCCTTTACTCCAGATACACTTTTGTAAATAGAGTAGACCCAGATATATGTTGCAGTGTCTGCTCTGTTTACATATACAGGTATGTTGTAGTTTCTCTAATGTTTACCATGGAAATAATTTCCTTATACATTTTGTATTTTTAACACAAGAATTAAAATGAAGGGGTGTTGTCATGCATGACTATTCATGAAGTAGAGTTACATTCACATTCATTGTGATCAAATTAACCCTTTACTTCATGAATATTCATATAAGAAATATGACATCTTGAATATCAATTTAGACTAATTGCTATAATAGCAAATGTACACAAGTTTTGGCAGAAACTGAAGACTCCAATCTGGATGTGTGTTACAAGCAGAGCAGATCCTGGTCAAACAGCTCCTACAGGAACCATCTGATCTAGGTCTACTCTGTTTGCAAAGGCATAGAAAGGCATATTTATGGAGTAAAGGGTTAAGCTTTTCCAGAATATATAACTATTCAAAGTTTGTCAATTCTTGCATGTTGATAGATGAATACGAAGATAATGTACATCATTCAGTTTATTCAAGTCAGACATACACACCTTACAATACATTAACAAAACTATTTGGCATTTGTTAGACAAATTTTCAACTTGCTATTCCCTTAGTTTTTCGGTTTTTGTTGATTTACTCCTGATATCATTTTAATACTGTTAAATGTTTTATCTAACAGCCGACTCCCTAGCTTAGTGTAAAATTTAATCATGATGGCAAGACATAAGTCATAAAGAGAAATGAAAATAACATCATGGACCTTAATTAGTTTAATTTCTATATTAACACATGAACAGAGTAAATGTCTGGCCATAGCAGAATCTAAATTATTTCTTAGGCAAACAGAGCAGACCCTGATCAGACAGCTCCTATAGGAGCCATCTGACCTTGGTCTACTCTGTTTGCAAAGGCTTAGAAAGACATATTTATGGACTTAAGGGTTAACTAACCTACAATGTATTTAACCCTCTCCCTCATATAAACACTTTTTCAAGCCTTTGCAAACAGAGTGTACCCGGTCAGATGGCTCATAGGAGCCATCTGATCAGGGTCTGGTCTGTTTGCTTATGAAATTATAAGATCTGAGTCTACAATTGTTCTACCAATACCAAAGAACCCTGTGTACATATGCTATTAAAAAAACCTCAGCTAATAAATATTCATGTCATTATTTCTTACAGGAATATTCATCAGGGAAAAGGTTAAGTGTCTTTACAAATGAGAACTTGTGTGATAAAAGTATTGCAGGAGAATTAAGAAATAATAAATTCATACCAGTGTTTTATCGTGCAATCGAACACTGGTAGGAGTTGAGATGCTTATTAATTAAATCACGAGGCCGATAGGCCGAGGGATTTAATTATAAGCATCTCGATTCTAACACTTCAATTTAACTATAATTTGCACCGCCACAACGGCACTACGTTTCTTGTCGTACGAATTTTCGAAGCCATATTACGTCACGTTAAGCTGTTACAGCGCATGCGGTATTTTATTGAGAATTCAAACATAGATACGTCCCTTCTTTGTTTATGTAGATGTGTGCGCGAGGTGTGTTAGAATGTCTTACAAAACACTGTATGACTAAATTGTTGTAAGATCTTATGTACGATGATCACAACTTCGGCTCTGCCAGAAGAAGCAATGGTCATAAATTAGAACTTTCGATAATTTTGGTCAAACCGTCTCAAGGTGCAAACTTTAATGCCAGTTGTCATAATAATAGATCACTTGTCCATCAGTCAAAAACAAAAAGACATCAACTGGAACATTGAACAGTTTATAAGATGACTGATGATCCGTTCCTCTGAAAGAACTGTACTTTAAAAATAACAAAATAACCAACAACCAGTGTATAGTCATAGATACAACTATTTATGACTTTGCAAACAGAGTAGACCCAGAGCAGACAGCACTTTTAAAAGCCAATTGATCAGAGTCTGCTCAGTTTGTTAATTAACCCTTTCCCTCATATAAACGTGTTTTCACGCATTTGCAAACAGAGTAGACCCAGATCAGACGGCTCCTAGAGGAGCCGTCTGATCAGGGTCTGCTCTGTTTGCTTATGGAATTTGATAGATCTGTTTCTTTGCTTCCTAAAATGCCTACAATGTTCTACCTTCCACATTTCTTTACAACTATTTTATCAATGAATATTCAGTAGGTATTGACTTTTGGAATAAACATAGAACAGGGAAAGGGTTAAATAATAAAGATCTGATAGTACAGTTTGTTTTGCCATAGCCAAACCTAGCGGCCTATACACTGAGTAAACTGTCACCAGAATATCATATGAAACTGTTTGACACTGAGTACATCTTTGAAAAAAAAGGAAAGAAAGTTTCCCGAGGAATATTATTTAGACAACATGTTCTATCAATGAAAAGTCTGCAAGGCCTATTAACCCTTCACTTGCTATTCACGTCAATATACCTACCTGTAAATAGTGAAGACCCAGATGAGACAGCCCCTGCAGGAGCTGTCTCATCAGGGTCTGCACTATTTACAAATTGATTGTGCAACCAGCGCACTCCACAGCAGTGATTGCACAGCGAAATACTTGTACACACTGAAGATATATGTAATTATACAACTGGGCATGGGTATAGAAGGAGAAATGTATTTTAAAATTCAGCAAGCGAAGGGTTAATAGTTACCAGTAATTTCAAGTAATAGACTCCTCCATATACTTCTACTCCTTAACCCATTCCACACTGATTTTCAGAGTAGAATAGCCCATCAGTGTTTAACCCTTTCCATGTTCTATATTTATTCCAAATTTCAATACCTACTGAATATTCTTGCAGAAAATAGTTATAACACAATATTGAAGGTCAAACATTTCAGCCATTTTAGAAAGTAAAGAAACAGACCTTTCAAATTTCATAAGAAATGGCAGACCCTGTTCAGACGACTCCTACAGAAGTCATCTGATCTGGGTCTACTCTGTTTGCAAATGAGTGAAAACATGAAGGAAAGGGTTAACTAAACAGTCCAATCAGTATGAAAGGCTTAAACGTGCTAGAAGATTTTGAATGACAAACAGTGCAGATCCTCTAGGACCCCTCTGATCTGGGTCTACACTGCAAATGTCAGTACATGCATGTCCAGCATTCCAATGGTTAATAGGTTTATCCATATAACTGGTAACAGTCATTAAATTCTCATGAATCCTATATGTGACCATGATCACATGACTTAAATATAATGATCCCATGAAAACTGAACATGGCCATGATCATAACTATGATCGCATGATTTACACAATTCGGATCACATTACTCCTTCATGTGGGGATCATCACATGACTCCTACACATAACTATGATCACATGACTTCTATGCATGGTGATGATCACATGACTAACACATGGCTATGTAGGAACATTAATAGACTCCGCTACCAGAGGTAGAAGTTCATCACACTTCAGTCGCCAGTTTTGAATGTCTTTTGAAACTTTGCACCACTGTTCTCCATGACGCGGCTCGGCATTCACACATCGCTTATGGACATGTGTCTGTGATTCCTGTAACAAAACAGATAAAAAACATGGCACCTTCATCTGGAAACTGCTTAGGTTTTGCCTTAACCCTTTACCTGACAAATATTCATATAAAAATAATGACACTATGAACTTGATTTTTAAAATGGCATATAAACAGTGCAGAGCCTGATCATACAGTTCCTACAGGATCAGATCTGGATCTTTTTGTTATTGGCAGAAATTGTAGAATCAGATTTATATAATTTCAATAGAAAACAGAGCAGAACCTGATCAGACAGCTCCTACAGGATCTGATCTGGAGCTACTGTGTTTGTAAAGGTGTGAGGTTAACGGTTAATGCAGTATGAGATAAGCATTATCAAAGGAACACGTTTATCACCTGCTGGCAGAACTGTGGCAAATAAGTGTGACGCAAAAAAGGTGACAGACAGATAATAACATATAAATGATTCCTATGTGTTACCCTGCTAACACAGATAACACAAAAAAGGACTTTATAATTAACCCATTCCTCCATATGCTATTTTTAGACCCAACCTCTTTGAATAAATCACCGAAAAGGAGCATTTACTAGAGAAAAGGAAAAGTTTAGAATTGGGTAGTTTTGAAACCATTGTGATAAATAGAGACTTTGCTTCTATATGAGCGAATGCTCTATTTATCACAATGGTTTCATAAAGTGATTTTTACATAGAAATGCGTATTTATGGAGGAAAGGGTTTACCTGATGAATATTCATGCAAGACTACATCCATTTTTAAAGTGCATATTAATTCAATCAAAATATAAAATAAACCTTCATGAATATTCATGCAAGAGTACTTTAAATTTAATTAGATTATTATAATGGCTCATAAACATGGACAATTTGGCAACAGAATAAAAACTAGAATAAGTTCTATATTATTCCATAAGCAATATAAATAATTAACTAAACTTTTATCTGTAAATTTTATTTGAGAAAACATGGTTTTGGTAGTAATTCATTTACATTAAACAAAACTGCATATATCTGTACTTGAAACTGCATAAAATATTATAGGAATTACTGATTCAGAATAAAACTAAATGTAGTTATTACTCAGCTCATAGGCTTTACCTCATCTCCATGCATTATTTCAAATTTCAAGAAGTTGGACCAAGCATCTCCAAGATCCGGATCAATCTTCACAGTTCTGTTGAACCATTCTCTTGCTTTGGCAATCTTCCGCTCTGACCAAAACATTCTGGGAAAATAAATATTTTCGTTAACCCTTTACACCATGAATATTAGCGTAAATATAATGTCTGTATGAACATAAATTAGATGATTTTTTTTTAATGACATCACACACAAGGGAATTTTTTACCATGGCAGAAACTGTAGAAATAGCACTGTTATTTTATTAGCTAACAGAGCAGACCCTGATCAAACAGCTCCTATAGGAGCCGTTTAATCTGGGTCTACTCTTGTTTGCAAAGGTGCCAAAATGCATCTATATAATGGCCATATGAATATTTATTGACTGATCTTTTTTAGTGTCATACAAACATAGGATTTTTTTACTCTGTAGAACTACACATAAAGGTGCATACCCAAATACTAAAATCATCATTTTTCAACCAAACCCTATACTGTGAGCACTCTTTAGAATTGTCTCAAAGAGATGATTCTAAAGAATGGTTGTGGTATTTGTTATGGTGGAGAAATAATGGAGCTGTTGTTGGAAATGTTTCAATTTACACACCTTATCTGAATCTCTGACTCTGACAAAAACTAGAATCTTGTCTATACTGTTCCATAAGCAAACAGAGCAAACCCTGATCAGACTGCTCCTACTGTGCCAGAAGTCATCTATTAGGGAAAATTCCTCTATACAAACACCTTTTCACGCATTTGCAAACAGAGAAGATCCCGATCAGATGGCTCCTATATGATTGGTCTGATCAGTGTCTGCTCTGTGTGCTAATTGTATTTGATAGATCTGTTTCTTTAGTGTCTAAAATGGCTACAATGTTCATTATAACTATTTTGTCCATGAATATTCAGTAGGTATTGAAATTTGGAAAAAAAATATAGAACAGAGTCATGGTTAATATAGTATTAAACAAAAGGTGTAAAATGCCTATACATTTATATGGTGTAAAATGCCTATACATTTATATGGTGTAAAATGCCTGTACATATATATGGTAAGCTAAATGCCTATACACGTATATGGTGTAAACTGCCTATACATGTATATGGTGTAAACTGCCTATACATGTATATGGTAAGCTAAATTGAATACTATAACAGAAGTATCTATGGAGTAAAAGGATAAACAATACATGTATGTCTCTTATCTGGAGCTCTGAAGTGCTACACCTATCATAATCTCTGAAGTGCTACACCTATCATAATCTCTGAAATGCTACACCTATCATAATCTCTGAAATGCTACACCTATCATAATCTCTGAAGTGCTACACCTATCATAATCTCTGAAATGCTACACCTATCATAATCTCTGAAGTGCTACACCTAATATAATCTCTGAAATGCTACACCTATCATTTAGATCTATGAAATGCTACACCTTTCATCTTGAGCTCTAATATCACACTTACTTGGAAGCTGCCAATAACACGTGAGGATCATGCTCACACCGTCTCAGAGCATCGACAGACTTCGTCTTTCGCTGGGGCCGTGCCTCCATGAATATGGCCTCAGACCATAGTATACCAGAGTTGGAGCATTCTTGTAAAGCTGTAGAGACAAACATTACTACAGTCTTCTGGTACAAAAGTCTCAACTTTGTATGTATAGTAAAACCTCTCTAAACAGGACGTTAAATTTGATATAAATATCGGTCTTGGGGACAGGTGGCAGTTTAATGCAGGGTGAAAGTCATGCAGAAAGCTCTTAGAGGAGCTCCCTGCATGACTTTCATCCTGCATTAAGCAGCCACCTGCCTAAAAGTATCTAACTTCTTCTCTACTAGAATTCCAGTTTAGAGAGGTTTTACTGTAAAGTGTAGTTTGTACACCTTACACACTTTACACCAAATGAATATTCATGTTAGATATCATGACTGTATGAATATTAATTAGCTGAATTTTATAATGGCATTTAGAACAAGAGAGATTTAACCAGAACAACGGTAGAACCCGACCAGAGCCTGATCAGATAGCTTTTACAGGAGTTGTGTGATCTGAGTCTACTATGTTTGCAAAGGTGTCAAAAGGCATCTCTATGAGGTAAAGGGTTAATACATGATGTAGTAAAATTTATCACATAATCTATCGTGCTGGAGTGCCAAAACAGGGTGCCGTAAATCGTGGAAATGCACTAGTGTCAGTAGGTGTCTATGAGGTAAGGGGTTAACACATGCAGTAAGATATTTGATATGCTCAGGGTTACAGATAAGGTTTTGATGCAATTGGGTATTTACCCCTTGATTTGTTACAGAATTGGGTATTTGCAATTTTTATTGGGTATTGGCAGTTTTCGTAATTGGGTATTATTCATATTCTGATTAGGTATTCAAAAATTTCTTTGCTTTTTGGCTAGATTTCTTTTTTTTTTTTGGTTACTCCTTATTCTGAAAAACAATTGCTTTTTCCACAATTTTCATTGGGTAAATACCCCAATACGAGCCTTATCTGTAACCCTGTATGCTGAAATGAAAATTCAAAACTTCTATTAATGCTTCACAAAGTTAACCCTTTCAGCTTTGCTCCACAGAGATGAGTTTTGGAACCTTTGTAAACAAAGAAAAGCCAGGTCACGCAACTCCTATAGAAGCTGTCTGATCAGGGTCTGCCTCTTTACATATGGCAAAATAATAAATAGATCTATTTCTACAGATTCTGCCATGATGAAAATCCCTTGTTCATTAATGCCATTATAAAAATTAATCATTCATATTCATGATGTCATTATTTCCGACATGAATATTCATGGAGTAAAGGGTTAACCAATTATACAGTGACTTCTAGGCAACATTTGTTAACATTTGTGAACATCTGTGATGAAATGGGATATGGTGTGACAGTGAATGAATTATCCCTTTCCTCCATAACTACGCCCTTGCAAATAGAGTAGACCCAGGTTAGACGGCTCCTATAGGAGCTGTCTGATTAGGGTCTGCTCTGTTTGCTTAATATGGAATAATATAGACCATATTCCATAGTTTCTACTTTGGCAAAAATGCCATGTGCTTATATACCATTTCAAAATCTAACATGAATATTCATGAAGGAAAGGGTTGCCACAAAACAGAGGAAACAAAATTCCCTGACAATTTCCTGACATTTCCCTGACATAATTCCAAATTTCCCTGACATATTTATCGCGAAATTTTGGTCTTTCTATCATAATTTATTTAATATGTAATGGATTTTTTAAAATCTATAACATTCATTCTCATGTTTCCAAAATTCCCTGACATTTGCCTATATTTTCAAATTTCCCTGACAGTTCTCAAAATTCCCTGACAATTCCCTGACCTTGAATTTTTTTAGATTTCCCTGACTTTTCCCTGATGCGTGGCAACCCTGAATTTAACGGTTATGCAAAGCATCAGATGAACATCAAATCCTTGATTTGATGGATATTCATGAACTTATTTTTTAAATAATGACCAATGAACAACTTAAGGACTTGTTTTTGCCATTCTAGAAGCTAAAATCAAATATCCATTATTCTATCCTTATAGAGGGCTCTAAATTCTTTGACTTTTATATAAACAAACAGAGCCGACCCTATGGGGTAAAAGATTAAGAATAAAATTAAGTAAAACAAATGAATTTAAATCATTTTACCTTTTGCCATCAAGTTTTGTGCAATATTTCTCAGTCCTCCGCGGTTTTCGAGGCGCACAGCCTCCAGCCACAGCTCAGCATTATGGGGATTCTTCAGACGCCCTTTCTCCAGGATAGACCGAGCTCGAATTAGCTGTCCAGTCTTCTCCTCGAGTCTTGACAACAAGAGCCACAAGGGAATAGCATTGGGGCACTTCTTCAACTGATAAAACAAAACACACATCTTTTGAAACATACATGGAAATAATTGAAGTATTGTCTTCTGGACTGTTATTTTTCATGTAGAGGAAAAACCCCACAACTACACAAAATAAGTTAAATTTTGGGTCTCTAACCGTTTACTGCATTGAGACACCTTTTGAAACCTTATAGCAAACAAAATAGACCAAGATTAGACAGCTCCTGTATGAACCATTTGATCAGGGTCTACTCTGTTTGCTTATAGAATTATATAGATCTGTATCCATGCTTATAAAACTTTTTAGTTGAGCCTGAGTTCGTTCTCAAGATTTTGATTGGTCAGATTTGAGTTCTCAAGCTTTTGATTGGTCAGATTTGAGCCAAAGGCTCAAATCAGACCAATCAAAAACTTGAGAACGAACTCAGACTCCAAAGTATTTCAAAGTATTTGGCATTGCTGTGTATTCAAATTCGAGGGCTTGGTGCAAAACTATTCTAACTCCTTCACTTTGTGAAGGAGTTAGAATAGTTTTGCACCAAGCCCTCGATTTGTTTTATTTAGCAGTATTAACCCATTACTCCATGAGCATTCAAAAAAGAAATAATGACATCATAAATATCAATTAGATTGTTATAATTGTACATGGACACAGGAAATTTTGGTCATGGTCAAATCTGTTGAATCATATCTACATCATAAGCAAAAAGAGGAGCATGTAGGAGCTGTCTGATCTGGGTCTACTGTGTTTTGGCACATTTGCAAATAGAGTAGACCTAGATCAGATGGCTCCTATATTGGGTATGCTGTGTTTAATTATGAATTAACATCAATCCGTTTCTACAGTTTCCTTGTCAAGGTAAAATTTCCCTATTTCATGATGCCACTATAAAACTTCAGCTAATCAACCCTTGCCCTGTTCTATGTTTATTCCAAATTTCAATACCTACTGAATATCCATGGACAAAATAGTTATAATGAAATATGGAAGGTGGAACATTGTAGCTATTTTAGCAAGTACAGGTACAGATCTATCAATTTCCGTTGGCAAACAGAGCAGACCCTGATCAGACATCTGATCTGGGTCTCCTCTGTTTGCAGATGTAAGAAAATGCATTTATATGGAAGAAAGTTTTAATATTCAAACAGTTATGATTTGTGACATAAATATACATACAGTGAAGGGTTAAGAGGCAATCTGTCAAAGACAGCAATAAGCTCATGCAAATCCTTTCTCAGTTACATATTCATGTAAGAAATAATAACATCATGAATATTCAGTAGCTAAAATGTTATGATACATGTATATGAACAAATGAAATTGTGATACTGGAAGAATATGTAGGGTCCAATCTATAACAATTTTTATTTTCATAAGCAAACACAGCAGACCCTGATTAGACAGCTCCTACGGGATCTGGATCTACTCTGTTAGCAAAGGTGTGAAAAAGTGTTTACATTTAAGGGAAAGGGTTAAGTAGGACAATGACTCTGCCCTATCGAGACATCTCATGTTTTATACCTACCCCTTTGTTATATGCATCTCTCGCTGCCTCAGTATGACGTTCCTGCTCCTCTATCTGGCCTCTCATCATCCAGAGCTGAAAAGAAATTATGAGAATGCTATGTAGTCAATACGGCTATGTAGTTTAGCTCAGGAGCTAAAAACTTCAAATCCTAACTCTTTATCTTAGGAGGATAGTAGCTCCTCTGTTTTAACTCTCTACTCCACGAATATTCATGTAAGAAATAATGATATCATGAATATTAATTTGCCAAAGTTTATAGGAACATGAACACAGGAAGTTTTTACCTTGGCAGTAACTTATGAATCAGATTTATGTAATATATAAGCAAATAGAGGTGGCCCTGTTCACACGACTCCTACAGAAACTGTCTGATCTGGGTCTAAACTGTTTAAAAATGTGTGAAAAGCTGTTTATATGAAGAAAGGGTTAACCCTTTACACGATAGACATTTCTTTTAACGCCTTCGTAAATAGAGTAAACCCAGATCAGACTACTCTTTGGTCAGACCACTTTTAGATTATTTGACTATTGTTCGTAATATTAGTAATTAATTCTTATATTGCTAAAAAAACAAGAGCACCACATGCACTTGCCAATGGTCATCTCTTCCATTGCAGCCCTTGTGACTGTGAACAATTGTGCGAAATTTCATACGATTTGCAAGTCAAAATAGAAAGGAGTATACAGCCAACGTTAAACTTTCCAGACAACAATGATGACAATGATGTGGATGCTGGACTTACATCAATAGCTTTTTTTCTTGAGCTTAAAATGATGTAAGCTCAAATTATATCATTATTTACTTCTAATTCTTTCATGATTTTGAATATCTACTGACACATTGTCAAAGAGGATCCAGATGAGACACTGAGTTATTTAGTATCGCATCTGGACCAAAGCTGTTGAAAAATGCCAGCTCAATCATGAATAGCATGATAAGAGTAAGATTGTAATGATAAGGACAGTTTAACCCATTACTTTTTAAGAAATAATTTTATCATGAACATTAATTAGATTAATTTTTATAATGGCATAATTTGGCAATAGTAGAAACAGTAGAATCATATCTGTTTTATATCATAAGCAAACAGAGCAGATCTTGCAGGAACCGTCACATCTGGTCTACTTTGTTTGCAAAGGTGTAGAAAGGCATATTTATAGAGATGTCTTTTGACACTTTTGCAAATGGAGAAGAACCAGATCAGACAGCTCCTGTTTGCTTATGGTATTATAAAGATTTGATTCTACAGTTTCTGCCATGGCCGAAAATACCTTGTTTATATACTTATTTATTATTACCATTATAAAAATTCAGCTAATAAATATTCATGATATCATTATATCTCATGAATTATTCATCAAGCAACGGGTTAACAGATGTGAGAATTTCCAAATCTGCCCACCTTGGGGAAGTCAGAATAGTGCTTGGTGGCATCTTCTAGCAAAACCTTGGCCGTTTTCGTCTCTCCGAGACACCACTCCAGCTTGACAGACTTCATAAACACCTGAAACATAGAATCGTTACATAAGTAAACTTCAAGATACTAAGAAGCTGTTTATTAGTACATGTAATTTCTAGTTTTTAAGCATTTAACAATTTACTCAATGAATATTCATGTAAGAAACAATGACATCATGAATATTTTATATGCTGAATCTTTATATGAGGGCAAGGGTTAAATTAACATTCATGGAGTAAAGGATTAAGGATACTTACACGAGCTGTAGGGGCACTAGCTCGGGCTTTCTGCAACAATCTTCGGGCTCTCTCAAACTCGTTATTCTCACTCTCCAGTTTCACAGCAGCCAGCCAGATCTCTTCACTGTTAGGGTTGGCCTGGAAGGCCAGAGCCAGGATGCTTCTTGCTGCTGGTACATCATTCTGTAATACAGAGAACACAGATAATGTTGAAATAAAAATAAAAGTCACAAGGATGACGACTCTAAACCCTTTCCCTCATGTGAATGCTTTTTTATGTCTGTGCAGAGTAAACCCAGATCAGATGGCTTCTAAAGCAGCCGTCTGATCTGGATTTTTCTGTTTGCTTATGAAATTACAGTCGAGACTGTCATATGTGACCTTCCAAGGGACTTCATGAAAAAGGTCACATATGACAGGAAGTCTCTTAATACAGACCTAGGATATAATATATGACGTATACCGAAACTGTACAAGTAAGAAATCTACATAAGGGAATCAAATGTCATCAGACTTGCCATGGAGAGATGATTCTAATGAATTGCAGCAAGATAGGATTTGGCAGAGAAATATACAAATATTAAACTTTTTAAATACACTTCCTATTTATACCCCTGGCATTCTCAATGAGCTCTGCTTAACTCATTCCCTCCTAGACTATTTTTAGATCCAACCTCTTTGAATAAATCTACCGAAAAGGAGCATTAACTATAGAAAAGGAAAATTTTAGAATTCTGTAGGTTTGAAACCATTGTGATAAATAGAGCAAATGCTCTATTTATCACAATGGTTTCAAAATGTGACTTTTACAGAGGCGCCAAAATGCATCACTAGGAGGAAATGGGTTAATAGTTTGCTCAGCTCCTACCCCACTTTTTGTCTGGATTAGTACTGTTTACTAACTCAAATGATACTAATGATTTATTATACAGATATGTAATTATATACTCACTGCAAGCCATTTGGACTTGGCACCCATCAGCCAGAGTATCTCTGCTTTAGGACAATGGGCCACAGCTCTCTGTAGTAATGACTCCAGTGACTCCCTGTAATATACAGCCAACCATGGCAATTTATAAAAACAATTCATCCAGTCAGATAGATAGATTAACAAAGATTCATCCAACCAGATAGACAGATTAAAAACAATTCATCTAAACACATAGAAAGCCAGATAGATTAAATACAATTAATCCTGTCAGTTAGAAAGACAGAAAAACTAGAATTTGCTTTTCAATAAACCCAATACATATATGTCTCCCCCACTACCTCCCAAACCAAACAAGAGGATCATGATGGCCCTAAATCGCTCACCTGGTTACTATAGACTTAAAAATACTTAAAAATAAGTAAGCGTCAGATTGGGGCCAATATGAAACCAAGCGCCATAATTTTAGGCCTGGATGTTAAAATTTGAACAGTCTTAATAAAGGAACATTAGATGATGCTTCATATAAATTTCAAAGGTCTGGGCCTTACAATTTCACAGAAGGAGATTTTTAAAGAGTTTCCTATGAAAAATTGACAAGCCAGGGGCAGGGCCATTTTGGTCCAGGGGTCATAGTTTGAACAATCTTGGTAGAAAACCATTAGATGATACTACATACCAAATTTCAAAGGTCTAGGCCTTACAGTTTCAGAGAAACAGATTTTTAAAAATTTACCTATAAAAAACTGATAAGCCATGGGGCAGGGCCACATTTGGCCCAGGGGTCACAATTTAAACAATATAAGTAGAAAATCATTAGATGATGCAACATACTAAATATCAAAGGTTTTCCTATGAAAAACTGATAAGCCCCTGGCGGGGCAATTTTTGGTCCAGGGGTCATAATTTGAACAATCTTTCTAGAGGACCATTAGATGATGCTACATACCAAATATTAAATATCAAAGGTCTAGGCCTTACAGTTTCAGAGAAGAAGAATCTTTTGATATTTTCCTATGAAAAACTGATACGTCCCTGGGCTGGGCCATTTTTGGTCCGGGGATCATAATTTGAACAATCTTTGTAGAGGGCCATTAGGTGATGCTATATACCAAATATCAAAGGTCTAGGCCATATGGTTTCAGAGAAGAATAATTTTAAATATTTTCCTATGAAAAACTGATAAGCCCCGGGGCGGGGCCATTTTTGGTCCGGGGGTCATAATTTGAACAATCTTTGTAGAGAACCATTAGATGATGCTACATACCAAATATCAAAGATCTAGGCCTTACGGTTTCAGAGAAGAAGATTTTTAAAGATTTTCCCATGAAAAACTTATAAGCCCCGGGGCGGGACCATTTTTGGTACTGGGGTCATAATTTGAACACTCTTTGTAAAGGACCATTAGATGATGCTACATACCAAATATCAAAGCTCTAGGCTTTCTGGTTTCAGAGAAGAAGATGTTTAAGTAAATTGTTGACGCACATACGCACAACGCCGGATGCCGGACAGACAGACTTTGTGACAGAGAGAGACAAAGAACTGGGAAAGGATTAAGACAAAGGGCTAAGACACCAATATGAGTTTGTATACCTTGATCCGTAGTTCTTTTCAAAGTGTGCAGCTCTCAGCCAGATACTCTTCTTGCTGGGGAACACAGACAGGGCGTAGGCATACACAGCTCTTGCACACTCATACGCACCATGGGTAGCAAACTGTATCGAGACAAGAAACAGGGATATTCAACAAGAAAACAGGGCTTTCTATTTGAAGGTTTGAAGCAAAATTATAATTAACCCTTTCCCTGTTGAATATTCATGTAAAAAATAATGACATCATGAATATTGATTAGCTGAAGTTTTATAATGGCATATATGTATACAGCAGGTTTTGGTATTGGTGGAAACCGCAGAGTCAGATCTATTATAATTTCATATGCAAACAGAGCAGCTCCTACAATTCTGTTTTCAAAGGTGTGAAAAATGAAGGAAAGGGTTAAGACGAGACAAGGTATGTATGGGGGAAATTGACTCCCTAATTTCCATTACCTCACAACACCTTTTAACGCCTTTGTACAAGACAAGACCCAGATCAGACAACTCCTATAGGAGCCATCTGATCAGGGTCTTCTCTTCTTGCTTATGAAATCATACATAGCTGACTTTCCAGTTCAAATATACCCTTGTACATAATGTCATCATAAAAAATCAGCTAATTAATATTCATACATTACAGTAATTATTTCTTTCTGATATTTCATTAAGTTAATGAATGAATGAATGAATGAATGGTGTTTTACGACCCATCAACACTGATGGTCCATTAAGTTAAGGGTTACTAAACTTATCATTGGGTCTAGACAAATGCATTTGTGTGTCATTTCATTTGATTTAACCATTTACCTGTTAGAAATACCTTAGCATGCATTTGCGAACAGAGTAGACACAGGTAAGACAGTAACTCATGGAAAGGCTCATAAGTCAAAGAATGAGATTTTGACCAGTCCAAGAATGAGATCTATGTGAAATGCTAGTGTCTGATCTATATCCATGCTATTTATGAAGCTGTGATGTGCCAGATAATAGGGGATGAGCTATGGACAAAGGGAGATAACTTAAAGTCTCAGCATGAACTAAAGATACACAAAGGGGGATAACTTACAGCCTCAGCATCTTCCATCCATGTGTGTTTCTTATCTTCTTCTTCCACTCCCACTCCTATCACAGCACGTCTGAAGTAATGAAAGTTAAAAACAATCACTTATATGTTTACACAAGGGTTCAGTGCAAAACCATTGCTACAATTAATGCAGTGAACTTGTGATGACCTTTACAAATAGTTTGGTTCCAGATGAGATGCCAATCAGGATGTAGTCCATTTGACACTCCAGTAGCTCTTTCAGTAGAAATGAAAGAAAAATCATTTCAATTCATTTCAGGAAAACAATTTTAAAATGAAATAATGTACTTACTACAGTTTTGCACTCATCAAGAGAACTTTGATGGACTTCAACAAAAAAATTAACCAAACTTGATGTTTTAAAATATGTATGCCCCAAACTTTAGCTGGCCTATAATTTTAACCTTGACCTTGAAGTACCTCTCAAATGTTGCAGCTTCATGAGATGAGTAAGCATGCCAAATATGAAGTCTATATCATTAACCCTTTACTCCATAGAAATGCCTTTCTACACCTTTGCAAATAAAGAAGACCCAGATCAGATGGCTCCTGTAGGAGCCGTCTAATGAGGGTCTGCTCTGTTTGCTTACAATATAATACTGGTATGATTATACAATTTCTGCAATGGCCATAACTTCCTGTGTCTATGTGCTTTTATAACAATTAATCTAAATATTTTTCATGATGTCATTATTTCTTACATGAAATGAATATTCATGGAGTAAAAGGTTGATAGTTCAAAAGTTATGGCCAAAGTTAAAAATTTTAGGAATTCGACTTTTTACCATATTGTTTGACTGAACTTGACATGGCCCCTCTCATAAATTGCAGCTTATATGCAGCTGTATGCAAGTTTGGTGTCTATATCCCTAATAGTTCATATGTTATAGTCAATGTAAATGAAAAGGACATTAATCAGCACAATCAACCAACCAATGTTAATGCCTTTGAAATCCGACCTTTAACACTAAAGTTTGACCTTTCATTCACCCACTGACCTTAAAATTAATAGTGGTCATCTACTGATCATTAGCAGGGAATTAAACCATTACGTTACCTTACAATAACGGAGTTCTTTTCAAAATCTAAACTTTTGGCTCTGGCAGAAATAATAGAATCTGGTCTATATTATACCATAAGCAAACAGAGCAGGTCCTGATCTGACAGCTCCTATAGGAGCCATCTGATCTCGGTCTACTCTGTTTGCAAAGGCGTAAAAAAGCACTAGGATAAGGAAATAGTTAATCAGAGTATCTTGATAAAGAGTCATAAAAGCAACATGTCTAAATTATAATCCATACTGGTTCAAGGTTTAACTCTTTTAACCCAGGACACACATGGAACGTCATTTGAAAACAGTGTAGATTCAGGTCAGAGGGCACCTAGAGGAGCCCTCTAATCAGGGTCTGCAGTGTCTGTTTGTCATTCAAAATCCTCTAGTAAGTTTAAGTCTTTCATATTGAGTGGAAAGGGTTAAACAACTTATTTATCGCTAAAGGCTTATAAAGGAAAGAAACCTTTTTTGTTGGCATCCATGTTTTGTTTTCACTTTTTGTTTAATAAATATTAATGGTTTGAATGTAGTAGATGATTTAACTGACATTTATAGTTTACACAATAGCATGCTTCCCAACTTTTTTTGACTCTCAAGAGGGGTTTTCATGATTTCTAAGAGGGAGATTTGGGGTTTCAAGAGGGAGATTTTCGTGTCACGGCATTTTTCAGTGATTTTGTTATACTACATTTATTTATTGTTGTAAATGAAGGAAACAGCAAAACTTCTTTTTTTAATATTGTTTAAATTTGTTACATAAATTTGTTTCTCCAAACCAGGCACCAAAGGATAATTATAATCTATTTTTTTTAAACATAACAAAACAAAAGAATTACTGACTTAATCCATTGAACCCCAGTGAGGCATATACAGAGTACCTGTGAATAAAAAGTATACTTATGCAAACAGTGTTGAACCACACCAAAGGAATCATACATAAGCCCCTTTGATATGGGTCTGCACTGTTTGTAATTATGCAATTCATTATCAAACACACAAAAAAATGACTAGGCTAATTAGGAACTTGCATTGTCCTTTTGAACATTCAGGGGGTTAATGAGTTAGTAGTTAACCTTTAGTCAGTTCAAGTTAGTTACTGCAAACATTGAGCAGTCAAAGAAATGTTAAAATCCCAACAGGTCAACAGTCCGTGTTTTAGCCCATATCAACAATCTTCGCGAAAACCAATGACATTTCAAAATTATATTGTAATTATATTTTTAGGGTATAAAATGGTAGAAAATATTTAATGGTGTTTTTAATTACATCTTTAGTGTCCTTATCATTAATTATATTCATGAAAAAGCAACTTTGTGCACAAATTAACTCCATGAATATCAGTCAAGTGGGCTTTTATTTCGAAGTGCTTCGGCCCATTGAAACATCGAGGCCAAGCACAGCTGTCATTAACATGGAAGCAGAGAAGTCATTTCTATGTCTTATATCTTAATTATAAGAATAGAATTTCTGCTATAATCGAATAAAGTCTTTGTCCAAGTTACCAAACGATATTGGAATGTGCATCACTAGGATAGCCAATTACGACATCATGACCGATTACGACATCATGACCAATTTCTGGTATAAACAAATGGATGATTAAAGTGCTGTTTGTTATCAAACGTTTATGGTTGAGTGGCTATCTATGAAACCCCTTACAGTAGGGAGACCATCTGGACCACCTGTGGCTAATCCTTTGACATGTTTATGAGGGTAATTCTGAAGGGCAAACAAAAGATTTTCTGACCTGCTAAAGATTTCAAATTTTCAATACACCCAATTTTGATTTTTTTTTTTCAAATCGGGTTTTTAGTCAAATAATCGGGGTCGTCGGGGTTTGCCTTCTGAATCGGGAGACTCCCGACGAAATCGTGAGAGTTGGGAAGCATGCAATAGACCCATATCAAAGGTTGCAATCCAATTAGTGTCTAGACAGTTTGTCATTTAAAATTCTCTATCTAGTCCTTTTCATACTGAATGCATTGCACTAAACAAAGCTGAACCTTTCCACTTCGAAAATTTCACATTCAAAGAGGGACGCAATTATTAGAGAGTTACTAAAGGAGCATGACAAATAGCAACATGCTTAGAACACTTACATGATTGCTTGGCACGTATTAATACTGCCCGCCTTCTCACAGTCCTCTGCGTCCTTTAGCCACTGTTCCTTATTGACCTCCACCATGTTTGCTCGTAAAGAGTTCAGCGCTGCAAACAAAAAAGACATTACTCTTATTCTACTATGTCAGAGCTATTTCATGGTCAATTTTGGAAGCAGTTATGATCCAGATGAGACACTATTAACCCTTTCTACTTGGGACATGCATGCACTGTCATTTGCAAACAGTGTAGACCCAGATCAGAGGGCTCCTAGAGGAGCCCTCTGATCAGGGTCTGCACTGTTTGTCATTCATAATCCTCCAGCAAATTTAAACCTTTCATACTGTGTGGACTCCATAGTTAAACACTGATAGGCTAATCCATTCTGAAAATTTAGGGTTGAAAGGGTTACTGTTTAAATTCAAAATGTCTGACTTGGGAAAAGAAATGAAGAAGAAAGGCCAAATTATAGCTTATGACAATATCTAGAGTGCAAAGAAATCCTATTTGATCAACTATGCCTATTATTACAGTTAGGTTGTTTGTCCCTAAACCGTTATTACCCTGACATAGGCAATCTTTGTCATTCAATGGAAGTTCAGCAAATACAGAGCAATCATCTCACCTCTTTCTACAATTTTCTCCACCATAGGGATGTTGCTATGTGCCTCCTCTAGCTTGGCAGCACTGATCCAGATCTGTCTGTCGGTAGGAATATTCTCACGAGCTTTGTTCAGTACACGACGGGCATTACTGTAGTTCTCAAGACGAGCAAGGGCAAGCCACAACTGTCAAATATAAAACAAGATCAACCATTGAAGCAATGTCAAATATAAAACAAGATCAAGTGTTTCTAGATAATAGGTTGTTCCCCACTGCAAAGTTTAACCCATTCCCTCATAGGCTACTTTTAGATCCAGCCTCAATGAATAAATCTACCGAAAAAGGAGCATTAACTAGAGAAAAGTAATATTTTAGAATTTTGTAGTTTGAAACAATTGTGATAAATAGAGCATTTGCTCCTATAGAAGCAAATGCTCTATTTATCACAATGGTTTCAACAGGTGACTTTTGCAGAGGCGTCAAAAGGCGTCAATACGAAGGAATGGGTTAAGTATAAAAAGGTCAGGGTCTGGCATCAAAAGGCGTCAATATGAAGGAATGGGTTAAGTATAAAAAGGTCAGGGTCTAAGTTCATGGTCGAATCCAAACACTATATTTAGCACCTACAGAATTAGCAGCATTGGAGATATGTAAAAGACAAACTTTAGAATATAGGAAGTGGGTACAGCAACAACGTACAACCAACAATTCTATAGACCCTTCAATTCTTCCTATACCATGGGTCTGAAATCCTTTCAAACAAAGTAGAGTCGAGACGAGGTATCAAGTACAGTAGAACCCCTCTAAACCAGACAAGGTTGGGGACAGGTAAAAATTCCGGTTTAGAGGGGATTCCGATTTGGAGAGGTTTTTATATATGACCATATTTATCATCCAGTGTACATGCACATATAGACCTATTTTAATAACCAAACAAATAGTATCAAGATTATCCATAAATCAATAATTAAAACCAATTTCACAGTTTGAATACCTTATCTGTTCAGTTCACATAATTCGTTTTAACAGTTAAAAACAACCATCAGCGATTTTCTCGATGAAACAATGAAACGACGTTCAAAATTATATAAGCAAACTGCCGACGATTTCCTTTGGCACTGGTTCCTTTTTAATAAGAAAGCACGCAACGGATGTTATGCCAGCAGTTTCTATCGTTTTCCTAACTCTTCTACGCTTAGATTTTGACATTTGTTCGCGGATTTTTCGATCATAACGCTATATGCGGAGAACTCGGATTTTATCGTTCATAGATTTTTGGGTCCGTAACCGTGCGATAATGGTATGAGGTGCAGTTTGTGAGTGCGCAGTAACCTCCCTTTGTTACCGGTGCGATAGTAAACATACGAAAAATAAACCTACACAAAATGACGGCATCTCCGAGCAGGATTCATTTTCCTTTTTTGGTTTTCGTTTTGAACCATAAGAATTTGAAATCGATTCGTTTTTCCTGCCAATTAATTAGTTAAAACGATATAAACGAAGCTTATCTGTTGCTCTGCACATTAGTTAATATCACGGCACCGACATGTCATAATCGAGTCCAAATAGACTATGATTTTCAACACCTTGCGATAAGGTGTTAAGTTTTACTGCCCCAGGCTGTGATTAAGGGGGTTCGATTAAGGGACGTGTCAACTGACAAGCCCTTAGCCTGCTGTCCGGTATGTAGGGGAAATTTGTAGTTCATATCTTTCAAAAATATTTGAAGATTTGTCCGGTTTCCGGAGTAGAGGGGTTTCCGGTATTGAGAGGAATTTTGTATAGAAATAAAGAAGGAATAAAACGGGACCGAGAATTTTGTCCGGTTTAGAGAGGATTCCGGTTTACTGAGTGTCCGGTTTGGAGGGGTTATACTGTACATTGTAATTTGGCTTAAAGTTTAAACTGGCAAGTTTTGATGGCCGCCTCCTAAACCCTTAACCTGACAGAGACACCTTGTCACATCTTTTGCAATCACAGTAGACACAGATCACATGGCTCTTACAAGAGCTGTCTGATATGGGTCTGCACTGTTTCTTAATAATATAGATCTGATTCTACAGTTTCTGCCATGACCACAAAACAGTTACCTCTACACTTGTGGGACAACACTCGACAGCTCGACTCAACATAATCCTGGCTTCCTCTTCATCCTCCAGCTCCACGGCCAGCTTCCACAGTCTCACAGAGTTAGGAATGGCTTCTAAGGCTAAAAACAAACAGAACAAGATGAGTTTATGAAACAGTATGTCCCTGCAAGCTTTTTTTCCCCTCTTTATTCTTATCTTGCTGAAAAGGACCTAGCCATCTTTTGCAAACAGCTTGGATCCTGATGAGACGCCGAGTTAATCAGTTGTTTGACACTCTCAGCTGTTTTTAAAAAATCTTGAATGAATCGCAAGTAAAACATGCTTCATATTACGGTTTGGACAGACTTATTTAAATGGTAATTGTGTGCGTTTCAAACAGAAATATCTCACAGAGTGAGATACAGTGAAAAATTGTTAAATTCCAGGTAAAAATTTCATGATAACCTAATCTTGTAAATCGCAGTTAAATTAATTGGACATTCTTTGAAATTGATATTTTTTGATAGTCTGACAGGCCCACTGGCTCCAGGCAATGGACTTGTCAGACACTGTTGAATGGTCTCTACCATTCAACATAGATGGACCATTCTGCTGGGAACATTCAGCATTCATAGGGTTTAATTTCTTAGCAAGTTACCTTTGCGGTAGACTCTTTTCTTTGCCTTCAACTCTGGCTCTAGATCAGATGCCTTGCTCCATAGTTTGACAGACTGGGGTAACTGTCTTACAGCCTGGGCCACAACTGCCTTAGCCTGATCCCCTGGCTAAAATAGAAAACTTCTGCCTTTAAGCTCCAGTTAACCTTTTCCCTCATATAAATGCATTTTCACACATTTGCAAAGAGAGTAGCAAAAAAGTCCTTTGAAAAGTTTACATAATAAAAATTCAGCAAATAAATATTCATGTCGTCATTTTTTGTTATATGAATATTGAACAGGGACAGGGTTAACATATAACCATATAGGCTATTTTTAGATACAACATCTTTGAATAAATCTAACGAAAAGGAGCATGAACTAGAGAAAAGGAAATGTTTAGAATTTTGTAGTTTGAAACCATTGTGATAAATAGAGCATTTGCTCCTATAGGAGCAAATGCTCTATTTATCACAATGGTTTCACAAAGTGACTGTTACAGAGTTGTCAAAAGTCGTCAATATGAGGGAATGGGTTAACATATAACCATATGAATATCATCTAAGAAACACCGACAGCATAAATATTACTTAGCTAAATTTTAACAATGGCATTATGTAAAGAATGTTCAACCATGGCTGACACTGTGGGATCAGATCTATATTATTTCATAAGCAAACAGAGCAGAACCTGGGTCTACTTTATTTACAAAATTGTTAAAAGGCATATCTATGGAGCAAAGGTTTAAGAGGCATCCTGAGGAATCTATGATCAATGTGTTGTATATTTCTTTGCCAAACCCACTCTTGTTGGTACTCATAAGAACTACTCTCTAAGGTAACTAACTAGTACTAACAACAACATGCTTGGCAAGGAAATCAGGTATCTATAGTTCAAACCAATTATATCTTAACCCTTTACTCCATGAATATTTATGTAAGAAATAATGACATCATGAATATCAATTAGATTTATATTCATAACGGCACATGGAAACAGAAAATGGTAAAATCATAAGCAAACAGAGCAGACCCTGATCAGACAGCTCCTTGGTTTACTCTGTTTGCAAAGGCATAAAAAGGCATATTTATGGAGTAAATGTTTAATTTACTGTTAAAAAACTTGGATATCCCAGTAACTTGGTGTCTCCACTGGTTAAACTAGGAGATTTCTGCATCGCTTTCTTTCCGCATTCAGCAGCCATCAGCCTTTAACCCTTTCAGCCCTATGGACCAATATGTAGAACTTTTCAAACATTATATCCAGTGAGACACGAGTAACTCAGCATCTCATCAGACTTCAAATGGTAGAACCTCTCCTAAGCTGCCATTCATTTATTGAACACAGGAGTGCTAAAACACGTGGCTGCTTAATGAAGGGCAAAATTAGTGCAGAAAAGTCCTTTACAGACCCATAATGAGACCTGTTTTTGATGACTGCTTAAGACAGGGTTTACTGTACCATACAGCTTTTTGCTGAAAAGAAATGAAAGAAAATGTACCTAAAGACTTGTTGTAGACAAATGTTGAAGTAGAAAGTTGCTTTGTGTTGAGATGATTAACCCTTACAGTGCGGGACATGAGTCACTAATGTCCTTTGCAAACAGTGTAGACCCAGATGAGTGGAGCCCTCTCATCAGGGTGTGCACTGTTTGTAATGTAACACTTTTCTTTAGAAAAATCCCAAAATATTCACCATAAAGTTGAATTTGAAAATTCAGCATTGTAAGGGTTAAAGACATACAAGTATCCACTAAAGAGAAGTTCATACCAGTAGTCGAGCAGCTTCCAGCCAGACATCCTCAGACTTGGGACACTCCTCACAGCCCTTCATGATGAGATTTCGTGCCATCTGTATCTTCCCTGTCACCTCCTCCAGACGAGCTGAGGCGATCCAGGCTGGTGGATGCTTAGGATTTGTCTCTCGCACTGACTTTAATAAAAGTCTAGCCTTCTTGACATCACTGAAAGTATACATAACTGTGAACAGGATATTCTTCAAAAGCAGGTAATAGTGTTAGATAGTAAAATTAAGTTATCTGGAAAATGCATAAATGTAAATTTAGAATTTGTCATTTTTACAACTTTAACCCTTTATTTATTCATTATTCATGTTAGAAATAATGACATCATGAATATTTATATATTCATATGAATTTTTATAACACATGAATGTTTTACATTCACAGAAACTGTAGAATCAGATCTATATAATGTCATATGCAAACAGAGCAGACCCTGACCAGACAGCTCCTACAGCGGCCATCTGATCTGGTCTACTATTTTTGCAAATGTATCAACTATTAACTCTTTCCTTCTTATAAACGCTTTTTCACGCATTTGCAAACATTGAAGACCCAGATCAGATGGCTCCTGTAGGAGCCGTATGATCAGGGTACAGGTTCTGCTCTGTGTGCTTATGGAATTTTATAAATCTGATTTTAGTTTCCACATTGGTGAAAAAACCCTTTTCCATGTTGAATTGTATTGATTCTGTCCATGAATATTAATGAGGTGATATCTTGAATAAATGTTAATCAGGGAAAGAGTTAAAAGGTGCAATTACAAAGAAAAAGGGTTACAGGTCTTACTTGATATCCCCTCCATGACTGGGCAACATGGACTGTAGATCTGTGAGGTAACCTTTAGGATCGACCACTGTCTGACCACTAACAGAGTCTGACACCTGTCAATAAACACCAACGACTACTTATTCATCTAAAACTAAATAACTTTACATGAAATATTGTCTATTCCACTTTACTAAAGGTATATTTTACCTGTTTATTTCTTAACTAAAACAATTAAAACAGTTTGGATCCTGATGAGACACCAAGTTACCAAATGTCATCTTAATTCAAATTGTTTGCAAAAGTTGCCAAATGTCATCTTAATTCAAATTGTTTACAAAAGTTACCAAATGTCATCTTCATTCAAATTGTTTGCAAAAGTTATCATAAATTCATCCATAATTTTTTTTAATGAAATTGTTAAACCATAAACTAATAAAAGTGTAGAAAGACATCACTCCATATCTGATGCCAAAAATAATACTTTTAAAAGGCCATAACTTTTTAAATATGCAAGACTTCATCATGTGAGTCTCCTTACCAGTGTGTAGCTTTTAAATTGGTGAAATTTGATAGGGATAACTGTATTGACCACTTGTGAGGGGCAATTTTAATAAGTATCAACAAGATCCCATTTCTCAGGGAAATACAGAAAGTATCTTGATTTCCTTATCAGTCTTCGTATTGTAGATTTAACCCTTTGCTCCATAAATACACCTTTCTACGCCTTTGCAAACAGAGTAGACCCAGATCAGACAGATCCTATAAGAGCTGTCTGATCAGGGTCTGCTCTGTTTGCCGATGATATAAATATGATTTAACAGTTTCTGCCATGGTAACAAATCCATGTGTCCATGTGCTCTTAAAACAATAAATCTAATTAATATGCATGATGTCACTTTTTCTTACATGAATACTCATTGAGTAAAGGGTTACCCTACATAAGAAATACTGTTAGAAATAATCACATCATAAACATTTAGCTCACTTCTTGTAGTATGGTACGTGAACACGGCGCTCTTTTTACCTTGGTAGACACTATAATTCCATAAACAAACACAGCAGACCCTGATCAGAGAGCTCCACAGGAGCTGTCTAATATGGGTCTACTCTGTTTACAAAGGTGTGAAAAGGTGTTTACCTATTGAACTGTTTATTTCACACATACACCATTTAATGCGTTTGTAAACAGAGAAGATTGTGAATATTCATGGACAAAAAGGTTATTATGAAATATGGAAAGTGGAGCATTGTAGACATTTTATAAAGTAAAGACACAGATCTTTGAAATTCTATTAGCAAACAGAGTAGGCCCTGATCAGACAGCTCCTCTAGGAGCCGTCTGATCTTGGTCTACTCTGTTTGCAGATGCGTGAAAACACGTTTATATGAGGGAAAGGGTTAACCCCTTGTAGGAACTGTCTAATCAGAGGCCTGCTCTGTTTGCTTACATTACAGAAATTATTCTCAACTGTTTGTTTGGCACTGGAATTAATTTCAATACAGTAAAATCTCTCTATAATGGTCACTAAACTGTGTTAACTAGTTGGTATTTAGGGCAGGTGCCTGCTGAAATCAAGGTGAAAGTAAAACAGAACACTCCTTGCTTTAAGCAACCACCTGCCTTTAACACAAAATACTTGATGTAATTTAGTGGCCGTTATAGAGAGGTTTTACTGTATGTGCGTTAGAATTTAATCAATAATCAAATCAATATTCATAATGAGTACCAATTCAATATTCATGGAGTACAGGAATAAAAACACTGTTAAACATCATCTGGCAACAACAAAAGCTTGCAAGGAAATGATTTCTAGTGGATAGACAGGTGGTAATGCTCCGAAGTATTACCTGGGTAAGTTTGATGTCCATTAGGGTGTTTCTAGCCTGACCAATCTTCTTCATATCAATATCTCCTGGGGTCACTCCTCCTGGTGTGCTCAGTCCTGGGGTGTCCCCTCCCCATGGTGTGTTCAGCCCTCCAAACTTATGAAACAAACGAAACAAGAAAATAAGACTACAGTGTAAATTTCATATACATGTATTATGAATTAATATAAGAATTCAAAGCCTAGTCAAGATGGGTAAATGATACACTTTTCAAGAATGTTCCTTTACTTGAAATTACGCTTCTTATGCTTCAATTCTGTCACCTAATCAAGCACGGCAGAAAGTGATCAGACAGCTTCCACCGCAGTCTACTCCGTTTGCAAAGGCATTTAACCCATTCCCACTTAGGCTATTTTAAGACACTACCTCTTTAAATAAATCTACCGAAAAGGAGCATTAACTAGATAGAGAAAAGGATTTTTTTTTAGAATTTTGTAGTTTGAAACCATTGTGATAAAAAGAGCATTTGCTCCTATAGGAGCAAATGCTCTATTTATCACAATGGTTTCACAAAGTGACTTTTACAGAGGCGTCAAAAGGCGTCAATATGCGGGAATGGGTTAAAGATGTATCTATGCAGTAAACGGTTAACCATTTACCTGATATAAATCGTGGGATAAGGATTAAAATTCAGATTGGTTGGTTAACCCTTTCCTTCATATAAATGCATTTTCACACATTTGTAAACAGAGTAGACCAAGACCAGATGGCTCCTGTATGAAGCTGTCTGGTTGGGGTCTGCTTTGTATGCTATCATGAAAAATATAGATAGACCTGATTCTACAATTTCTGTTCCAGATGCGTGAAAACACGTTTATAACTGTTCCAGTTCTGCTTCATAATATATGAGCCATTTGATCTGGATCTACACTGTTTGCCAAAGGGGATAAAATGTCTATTAGTTATCCTTTTACTCCATAAATACACCTTTCTACATCTTTGCAGACAGAACAGACTCAGATCAGATGGCTCCTACACAAATATCTGTTTATAGTTCCAGGCACACCACAACTCCAGGCATTCAGTTGATTTAACCATTTACTCCATAAATATGCCTTTCTATACCTTTGAAAACAGAGCAGACCCAGATCAGATGGCTCCTAATCTGACCACGGTCTACTCTGCTTACTTATGATACAATATAGATATCATTCTAGTTCCTGCTATGACCAAATATTCCTGTGTCCATGTACTACTATAAAAAATTAGCCATTTTTTATAATATTGATGTCAATATTTCTTACATAGATATTCATGGAGTACAGAGTTTACCCTTTCCCTCATATAAATGTGTTTTCACGCATTTGCAAACAGAGTAGACCCAGATCAGACGGCTCCTAGAGGAGCCGTCTGATCAGGGTCTGCTCTGTTTGCTAATGAAATTTGAAAGATGATTTTGATCTGTTTTCTTTACTTTCTAATATGGCTACAATGTTCCACCTTCCTTATTTCGTTATAACTATTTTGTCCATGAATATGCAATAGGTATCAAAATTTGGAATAAACATAGAACAGGGAAAGGGTTAAGAAACAAAGATTAGGAGAAAGGCACACCTAAGAACCATAACTCTTACCCTAGTCTTGCCAACAATGTCCACCTACCTGATCTCTATCTGAGATGGAGTTGTTTTGACCTGTACTAGATGCAGCTCGCGACAAAATGTTATCAGGAACTGGGGTGTACCTGCATAATAAATTTACACAACAAATGAGTTTTGATGTACAGAAGTTAACCTTTACACTCTTTACACCTTGATACACTGAGTAGGCATATTCATACAGACCCAATTCTAGTTATTTTACTTCAGTCCTTACTCTAAGCTGTAAATGTCACTACTATTTTTGATGAGCTATATGGTAAGGGCGAATATTTGCATATTAAAAACTTCTCCAACACTCGGGTGGTGCTATAACCCATTCCTTCATATAAATCATATGTTCACGCATTTGCAAACTGAGTAGACCAAGATCAGACAGCTCCTATAGGAGCCGTCTGATCTGGGTCTACTCTGTTTGCTTATAAAATTATAATAGATTTTACTACAGTGTTTACAAATAACAAAACATCCTTGTGTACATATATCATTATAAAATTTCAGTTAATAAATATGCATGATGTCATTATTTGACTTCAGTCAAAGGCTTAACACATCAATAGTATTCTGACTCTACAGTTTCTGCCACAGTAAAACATTCCCTTTTTTATGATACCATTATGAAAATCAGTTACCGCTAATTAAAGTTGATAGTCATAAATACTTACATAAATATTCATGAATTAAAGTTGATAGTCACAAATACTTATACAGTATAACCTGTTATCCGGCATCCCATGGTTCCACGTCAGTATGCCGGTTAAGAGAGGGTGCCGGTTAACAGAATTATGCCTAGATTCACAAGTTTACGTGCCCAAAGATTCATTCCAGCAAGTCATTTTTTCGCTGCGAGGAGAATTCCACCATGACACTTTACAAATTATATATAAATATATACAACAGCGCTGAACCTGATCAGATAGCTCCATTTAAATAGGAGCCATTTGATCAGGATCTACGCGGTTTGTCTTATTGTCTTTTGAACTACATGTACATGTAAAATATAGGCATAACGTGTTAAGCGTACAATCGGAAGTAAACACACATGTATAAAGGGTTCGACTAAAACACAGGAAGATTCATACTATATTTTATTAACAAGTTCAGGTTCTACACAGGTAAATGTATATGCGGACCATCACCGCTGATCTTTACACAATTAGCAAACAGCGTAGATCCGGACGCTAAATAATTTGGTATTGCCATTACATGAGTACATACATGCATTTTCAATGACGATAACAATATAAATCTAAAGGACGGTAAATTTACCCTAGGCCCATTAACGGTACTTATCACCTACCTGAATGTAAAGCGCTTACTGGCAATGATCACAGGTCAGCAAATCGCCGGATAACAAGGTGTGAAAAACCGCTAATTTGCCTTTATTGGCCTGACAAGGTATGCCGGTTAACGGTTAACAGGGGTTCCGATGAATAGAGAGTTTGGATACATAAAACAAATAGGGAAACTGCCGGGACCAAACAACAGTGCTGGATAACAGGGGTTTCTGGTTAAGAGGGGTGCCGATCAACAGAGGTTATACTGTATAAATATTCATGAGGTAAAGTTGATAGTCACAAATACTTATATAAATATTCATGAGGTAAAGTTGATAGTCACAAATACTTATATAAATATTCATGAGGTAAAGTTGATAGTCACAAATACTTATATAAATAGATATTCATGAGGTAAAGTTGATAGTCACAAATACTTATATAAATAGATATTCATGAGGTAAAGTTGATAGTCACAAATACTTATATAAATATTCATGAGGTAAAGTTGATAGTCACAAATACTTATATAAATATTCATGAGGTAAAGTTGATAGTCACAAATACTTATATAAATAGATATTCATGAGGTAAAGTTGATAGTCACAAATACTTATATAAATAGATATTCATGAGGTAAAGTTGATAGTCACAAATACTTATATAAATAGATATTCATGAGGTAAAGTTGATAGTCACAAATACTTATATAAATAGATATTCATGAGGTAAAGTTGATAGTCACAAATACTTATATAAATATTCATGAGGTAAAGTTGATAGTCACAAATACTTATATAAATATTCATGAGGTAAAGTTGATAGTCACAAATACTTATATAAATATTCATGAGGTAAAGTTTGATAGTCACAAATACTTATATAAATATTCATGAGGTAAAGTTGATAGTCACAAATACTTATATAAATAGATATTCATGAGGTAAAGTTGGTAGTCACAAATACTTATATAAATAGATATTCATGAGGTAAAGTTGGTAGTCACAAATACTTATATAAATATTCATGAGGTAAAGTTGATAGTCACAAATACTTATATAAATATTCATGAGGTAAAGTTGATAGTCACAAATACATGTATAGATATTCATGAGGTAAAAAGTTAATTTCTTTTATATATTTCATTGACATTTTTACAGCCTAAATGCCTACTTCTCTGCTCTTGGGTTCCGCTGCTTCTTGTTTCGGGCATCCCCCACCTCTGGTATGTTCATCCACTCATCCATACTGACTGATGCTAAATCTCTCTGTAAAAGTGATTACCCATATAGATATATCTACCATACTGATCAAATACATATGTATAAATTTTCAAACTGTCTTATAAAATGCTTCACACTTTCCCTGTTCAACAATTATGTAAAATCTAACGATATCATGAATATTAATTAGATTGAGTTTTATAATGGTATACCAACACATATATTTTAGACATACATATAATAGCAACTATAGAATCAGATCTATATTATTTCATGAGCAAACCGAGCAGACCCAGATCAGACAGCTCCTATAGGAGCCATCTGATCTGTGTCTACCCTGTTTGCAAATGCATGAAAAGACGTTAATATGAAGGAAAGGGATAGCCCTTTATCTGATAAAAATTCCTTTTGAAGCAAAAAAATGTAAACAGATTAGACTGCAGACTGCCCTGCTTATAGAACAGACAAGAACTGATTGTAAAGTTTCTGCCATGGCAACCAGTTCCCTTGGTCAGGCTGTATAGGTACCATATAGAATATTAGACAATAAATATTCATGAAATGATAAATTATTCAAGAGATAAATGGTAATTATTTCCTTGACAGTGTCAGTCGTCTGCTATAACTTCTGTAACTCTGTGGTCCATATCTACACCTTTTTACTTCTTGCTAACAGAGTATACACAGATCAGACATACCTTTAAGGAGTTTCTGATCAGGGTCTGTTCTGGGTGTTTATGGATTAATATTCATGTTTTTGTCAGAGCCAAAAGATCCCTTGTTCAATGCCACTAAAAGAATTTTATAGTTCATTAAAAGTCATAAATTATTTATTTCATATAAATTATATTCATGAAGTAAAGGGTTAAAGCAGATTAGTAGGTTTTTTCTCTCCTTTTTCTTTCCATTCTTTCAGACCCCGGAAATCAAAAATCATAATAAACTACTGTGTGTGTGTTATTGAGCCAATGACATTACCAGGGAAGATAAAATGCAACGCCATTTTGTTTCATCACATATTATTGTGCAACAACTGGCGATCATAAATTGTTGAATAAACAGATTTCAAATGGGGAAATGTTTCATCTTATCATTTCTATAAGTTGCTTGGATTTTCTGTATGGAAATAAGAAAATAAAATGGGGTTCGGGGCAGCAGCCCTTGACAGAACAAAATCCTGCCATTTGCAAGTATTCTGGTGTCATTGGTCACGCCATCATTATTTACCACAAATAACAGTTGCATTATACTATGCGGAAAAAATGGGGTCTGCTATACTAGATGAGTTCACAAGTCTCTTTTCTTACCTTCAGATCAGAGAACTGCTGCTGAATCTTTGGTCTTTCTTGACGATATTTCTCTATCTGCTCTTGTAACTTTTTCTCTCTCCTCTCTTTCCTTTTCTCGTCCATACGTTTATCGACAGCCTCATACACTGCGTCCGCTTCTTCATCGTCCTTGTCGTAAGGGTCCTTACTGCACAAACTGCCTCCATATCCTGTGAACTGTAACACAAAAATAGGCAATACTTAACCCTTTATGCAAAAATTCAAGACGTCATGAGTATTAATTAGAATAACTTTAATTGAGGTATATGAACACGAAAACTTTTGACCAAGACAGAAACTGTAGAATCATATCTACATGTATATTATTTCATTAGCAAACAGAGCAGACCCTGATCAGATGGCTTCTATAGGAGCAGTCTGATCTGGGTCTACTCTGTAAATGTGTGAAAAGGTGTTTCTATCAAGTAAAGGGTTAAAAAAGAATGATCCATCACAGTTCATCAAATCTAAAATTAACAGATCAAATTTGAATATCATAATTAATGCAACAGTCACAGAAATGAAGCAAGCATTAATATTTCAGGTCACCTACCTCAGCAAATTCAGAAAGTTTCATTAACCCTATACCTGTTGAATATTCAAGTAGAACAAATGACATTATAAGTAACAATTAAATGAAATTTTATAGTGGCACTTGAACATAGATTTTTTTGTTCCTTGCAAAAACTGCAGAATCAGATCTGTATTATTCCATCAACAAACAGAGTAGACAGGAACAATCTGATCTCGGTCTTCTCTGTTCCTAGCGACATTAAAAGACATCTCTACGTAATAGTTTAAGTTTACATTAATCTATTCCATTAGAAACAAACCTTACCTCATCGTAATTTGCATCATTCAGATCTTCTTCGTCATTCTCGTCATCTTGTTTTGATTTCTTTGCAGGTGGCCCATGCCTATCATCACTGTATCAAATAAAGAAACATGGAATTATACCGAGCTATAGATAAGAGAATTATTAACCCTTTGTACATAGCTACAGATAACGATGCATACTCAGATACTAAAATCGTCATTTCTCCACCAAACTCTATGTTGTGACCACTCTTTAGAATCGTCTCGAAGAGGCGATTCTAAAGAATGGTCACAACATAGGGTTTGATTGAAAAATAAAGACTTTATTCTTGAAGCCATGAAGGTGTTTAAATTTACACATCTTATCTGGAGCTCTGCTTTGAATCCTGGAAACAAAGTTTGCTCTGATCAAAATTTACCCTTTAGTACTATATCCAAACTATTCGAGCATTTTCCAAGTTCCAGACAGTCCTCGGATTATCGCCTTTTTACTGTAATACAGATATGGTTCTGCAGTTTATGACATGGCCAAAAATGCTGTGTCCATGTCCTATTATAACCATTCATCTAATTAATATTCATAATGACATTATTTCTTACATTATTATTCATGGAGTAAAGGGTTAAAGGATTAATTTATCTGTCTCAATTCTCAGTCAAACATTATCAAGCTAGTATTTATTAGAATAGTCTCAAAGAGGTGATACCAGACTGGGTTTGGCTACTCTGTTTGCTTATGAAATACAGTAAAACCTCTCTATAACGGCCACTGAATTGTGTTAATTGGTTGGTATTTAGGGCAGGTGACTGCTTAAAGCAAGGTGAAAGTAAAACAGAACGCTCCTATAGGAGCGTTCTGTTTTACTTTCACCTTGCTTTAAGCATCCACCTGCCTGTAACACAAAATACTTTAAACTTAATGTAATTTAGTGGCCGTTATAGAGAGGTTTTATTGTACATGTAATATAGAAAAAGATATGACTCTACAGTTTCTGCCATGGCCAACATTTCTTGTGTTCATAAAAATGAATCTAATTATAAATATGTGCTTATTTCTTATATATGAGTATTCATGGGGTATAGGGTTAACCCATATTAAATAATGCTCAAAAAAGGACATCGGCAAACAGTGAAAATGGGTGTAATGTATACTGCTTAAAATATGAAACAGACTATAGATACCTTTACTACCCTAATACTCTGTGATAGTAGCCCGACTTATCAGTTGTGTATTAGATGCCAGAGAGTCAATACCATTAAATAGTAGTAGAACCCACACACTTGCGTACTTACCTGGTATTTATTTGTCACCTGACAATACTCATTAATTAATACTTTTACTACCATTACAGACATAAAACATAAGAATATTACAATGCTGATAAGAAGGAGTCCAAATGATCAGGGTCTGCACTGTTTGCTAACCCATCAATGTCAACATCAATGTCAATGGCTTATTCCAGCCCGTTCCACATGAAAAATTGATGGGTTCCCAAACAAGATCTGGACGCGTTTTCCTTAAACAATATGGACAGGGGTGTGGAAATTTCATTTTTTTCTACTTGTCCTCGGACTAGTGAAATAAAAAAACTTGGTTGTCCACAGCATAATTCAACTTGTCCGAATTGATGCATCTTTTTCAGTAACTTGAGGAATTTCCATGATGTAGTGGTAGAGTGCAGGACCTACTGTCTGAGACGCACACATCTGATTTTTCTGAGGCCAAAAATATACTACTATGTACAGATTAAAAACTATGACCTACAGATAAGAGGTCCTGTACTCTATTACTACATGCAAAATATACAAACTTAAATTGAAACTTTCAGTATTTATTGAAAATTCAAAGTGAAACTATTTCTCAAGGTTCTAAAGAGTACCCACACCAAAGGTGTTGGTAAATTTGGTTGAAAACAAATGTCTTCCAAGTCGGGCACAGTGAAATTAAAAATCTGAGTAATAAGTGTATCATGCCTTTCAACACATTTGCCTTTCTTCACTACTGATGTAGTATCGGCGACTAGGGGATATAAACGGCTGACATGACAAAATACAGTTTGACTTTCGTCTTCTCCTCGTAACCATTTGAAATCAGCAAAGATCGTTTACACTTGTTTTTATTAAGGTATTGTCCTTTTCATTCTTTGTATTTCGCTTTTGGCCCTTGTCATCGGCTTCTTTGGGCTTTGAAACGTGTTCATCGTCTGCTTAATGTCAACTTTGTAATATGTTTACAGTGGAATCGGACATGACATACTTTTAAGGATTGGGCTAAAAAACGGACAACATCTTAGTCTGAATGGTCTCAACATAATACGGACCTTGTTACTAAAGACTTCGCTCGCATGTTTAAATTTTGGATAATTAAAATAAGCTCTTGTTTATTATTTCAGACTGAGTTTAACCGTTACGAGGAATTTGGCGTGCTTTGATCAAGTTTAGAAATAAATTTTGAAATACCCGTAGTTTTGTAGTGCCGCAACTGTTATTCTAAATCCGTTATTCGGCAGCTTATTTATTGAACCCATTTATTTTATCCACTGGTACCTGGACGCTGGTACCCGATTGTTACAGCGAATGAAATGACGAATGTTTGTTGTTGCTGATAACTATACCAGTAGAGTAAATGGTAAATAACGTTAGAATTTGCGGATTATCTCAATTTCTTTGGATTTTTAAGCGCTTTTTGGTCAGATTTGAAGGCATATCTAGGTTTCCAAGATAATAATATCCCGAATCTTTACTTGTCCGCGGACAATTGAACTGCAAAAACCAATTTGTCCGGGACCCCAAATGTACGAGACGGACGAGTCGGAAATGGGATTTCCGCACCCCTGATGGATATAAATGGCTTAACCCTTTACTCCATAAATATGCCTTTCTACACCTTTGCAAACAAAGTAGACTCAGATCAGTAGGAGCCATCTGATCAGGGTCTGCTGTTTGCTTATGATATTTAGATAATTCTACAGTTTCTGCCACGGCCAAAACATTTGTGTGTTCATGTGCTATTATATCAATTAATCTAGTTTATATTTGTGATGTCATTATCTTACATGAATATTCATGGAGTAAAGAGTTAAACAATTGTATACAATAGAAATTTATACATACGAAATGTCATCAGCATCTCTTGCAGGACCGATATCAGACCGTGTTGTAAAACCAGTGGCTCTGAAAACAGAAAAAATAATATACAAATAATACCAAAACATATATGGAAGATAATTATACTAGAGGAACTACCGCATTCTTATATGAAGTGGCTTGTTACTGTTGTAGAATATATATACAGTCAGGTAGAGATTGTGGTGAAACAGTTGATAGGCTTAGGCTGTGTGGCTTGATAGCTCAGTCTATAGAGTGTTGGCATGCCATAATAGTAAGCCAAAGGCCCTGGGTTTGAATCCCAATCATGACACAACTTTTTACCAGGCGCCCAACATGAATAACCCAATGGGTAATTTATATGAAAAATAATGTAATAATAAGAAACTCGTGGAGTGTTCACTGAGTAAGAATTCAGGACAAATTATTGTGTAGAGGGTGTGTGTAGCAGGGTAGAGATTGTGGTGAAACAGTTGATAGGCTTATGACTGTGTGACTTGGTAAGCCAAAGACACTGGGTACGAATCCCAGTCGAGTCGCAACTTCCTATCGATGTAGTTATGAAAACGAGATACATCATACGATTCTGAAATTGCAGATGTGAAAATATACGAAAATGACAACAAACGCGAAAACTAATGATTTGGAGTTTGGTCATTGTGTGGATGTTCTTCTATCATTAAACGAATCGTAACCCTGCTAGATAACAAATAAATAACATCAGCATCACACACCCTCTTCCCAGGCCAGGGACATATCCCAGAGGAGCCGGTAATCCTATAAAACTTTTCTTTTTCTTGCTAACTAGCGATTGCACCGACATTTTAGGTTAGAGTCTACTAAATAATTCTGAGGCACATACTAAAACGCTTACCAATTAGCTGGCCATATAAAAGAGGCGACATAGTTTCTAGAGAGTTGTCACTAGTCTGAGATCGAGCTATATTTTATCACATACAAAGAGCGTGTAACTCTATGTATGATACACTCAAGATTGTTATAAGCATCGCAGCTAGCCTACAAAATTTCACACAATCTGGTTGCCATTCCAAATAATAACAGACTTTTACCACCACTCAGACAGTCAGACAGTCCCGCAATATGCACACTCTCGCCTACCAACTTCCATCATGCAGAACACAACCAAGACAACTCTCCCTTTTCCCTCGGACCATTAAGGACTGGAATGGCCTGCCTTTGACTGTAGTTGGGAGTGATTCTATTGAATCCTTCAAAGCTGCCATCAAAGTCACTCCTACACCCATTAATTTATCATCACTGTAATAGTTTTAACTTATATTTAGCCCCCTATTCGTGGCGCATTTCACCACCAGTGACATAAACTTCAGCCAGTTGAAGGTGGTCACTAAAATGTAGAAGTAGAAGTAGAAACCGATTGCGTATACATACGTATTTCGCTAGAACAGCTACTGAGCATGTCTGCGCTCAAGATTTTCACCATTTTGTCTGAGTAGTTCGTGCTCAAGTTATTTTGCCATTTATAAAGCCTTTAGAATCTGCCCGCATCAAAATTTACTAATTTTAAGTTTAATTGCACAAAATATTCATTTTACATACTAGGGTTAGGTCAAGGTTAGGAGTAGGGTTAGGGTTAACATTAGGATTAAGATTAGGGTTAAGATTTGGATTACGATATTAGGGTTAGAGTAGGATAAAGGTTATGGTTTGTCACCGGACAGATAGTAGAATTAATCGCCAAAAGCCCTCGGACATATCACAATCGCAATGAAACGGACCTTAGGAACTCCAATCGCAATTTGTCCTATGATAATCAGCGATTGTCCTGAATCGCAATGTTCGTAGGATTTCTTGGTATTTGGTTGAAGTTTTAATTAAAGCCATATCTATTATAATTTTATAACAAGTGTTTCCGGGGTTTTAATTGTAACAACAATGAAGAGGAAAAATACTTCTGGACAAAACCTTAGCGACGCGTCAGTGATTTGACAGCATCTACTCCATCTAGACATTGCCGACATCAACACGATGAAGCAAGACAGTTGTGCACGAAGCTGATTCTATAAATTAATATTCGTGCTACTTATGATGCTATCAGGAAACGTCTTATTATTAAATAGAAAGCTTTCATCATATCAGCAAGAACGATTTAGAAACAGAGAACAATGTCCATAATCGGTGATAGTAAAATTAAATGATTTATAAGCGGGAATATATTATAGCCGCAGAAAAATTAGTGGTCTCTGATCCGTATGAAAAACGTTGGACGGCGAAGTGATTATCAAGTAGCGGGAGTTACCTCTTATCTCGGTATACATCTATCTCAGGAATCAGTGATCGAGGCACTAATGAGTCACCTGGTATCTATTTGTTTCCAACGAACGGAGTGAACAGAAAAATATATTTATTTCAAAATGTTCACAAAGACAAATATCTGAAAGTGAGATATCCTTCGAAAGCAAAAGTAGTGCAAAGCAAAAAGAGAAAATTGCAGATTCGTTTTAAATGAGTCTGTTCACACTACTCACGCCCCTAGCACCGGCTTAAGCAGTATTCAATTTTCAAAACTAATAACATTAAAACTAATGATCCCGAAGGACCAGAAAATATAACAGCACTGAGAATGAATTTACGGCAGCTACACACGCACTTAACACCTGCTGTTGTGAACTACATAAATCATATTCTGAAATAGGTAGATCCTTCGAAAGTAAAAGTAGCAATCCGAAAAGCGAAAATTGCAGATCGGTTTTATTGAATCTGTTCATGGGTGTAGTAATTAAAAATACAACACTGCACTAAGTTTAAGTTGAAAACATGATAACAGTAGTTATTGGCTGCGCCGCATCCACCCTTATACAGAAGTTCAGCTATTCGTTCAGTTGGGGCATCCGTATTCAACCGGTTGCAACCAGGGCTTTGCCACTAGTCTGTATGCTATCTTTTATCACACACACCATTATATGTTAAATGCTATATACTCTTATGCTGTTTCTTATAGATCTCGTAGCTAGTCTACAAACCGTATTGTATACGGTTTCCGTAATAACTGAACGCACGACAGGATGGCCATGATTTACTGCGAGACTCAAGAACCAAATAATTGCAATATTTTTTATTTTTTCAATGTGCTCTCTCATGCCAAGAACTATTTGATAGTTGATTTTTGATAACATTTTGCAGGTCGTTTGCTAGATTTACACTCAAGAATAAAACAGTTGCAAGATACTGCACTCTCTAATGCACAATAACCCGTTGATGTTTGGTGTGTACAGTGTATTAACATTTTGCAGGTCGTTTGTTGTCCAGTTCAATGTATTCCAAACTTTCTTCTGTTAAATGTGCAATAGAAAACCCCAACTACTGTTTGTATTTATTAACTATATTATTATACATGTATTTACCCAGTGGGCACACATATGTATATATTAAAGCATATATCTAGTCTTCTGACACGAATGCTCTTTTGCTTATAGTCCTTAAAAGTGTGAAAAAACGTAAGGGTGTTTCGAACATGGGAGTGCAATGAGTGATCAACAGGCTTGTTGCTTCGTCAGATAACACAGTTTCGCTATACTGTTGAAAAATATGAATAATATTCATATTGCCATTGCATGTTTTTCTTAAATTAATATTCATGGTGGAAATGGTTATCCAAGACATCGCTATTTACATGTGTCGTTTGCGCTATGCATCCAAAGACAACCGATGAATTAATTGTGCTTTTGTTTTGCATCTAGTTTGAGTTCGGTTAGTCTTTGAAGAAACGTATCGTTCTCATCATCAGCATAATTTCGAAGTGTGCTATAATATACTTAACTGGATTTTGAAGATATCTTCTATTTTGAAAAAAGAAGGGGACGACAATGAGTTTGAAAACATGCCCTGTACTCTGAAAATTAAAGTATCCTTTTACTCCACTCAGACGCCTTTTGACGCCCTTGAACCCAGATCAAACGACTCCTATAACAGTCTGATCAGGGTCTGCTCTGTTTGCTTATGAAAATATATACTCATTTATGCCCGATTCTGTGCCATTATAAGAAATATCAATATGATGACGGTGAAATACGGAAGAATCGGTCTGTAGCGACCTAATAATGGTGCATGTACATATGTCTGCAGAATGCAGGTAACTTAATCTGCAGATATTTATTATCAGGTCTCTATAGACAGGTTCTACTGTATTACAAGCCATTTCCGTTGACACCTCTTATATTTGTAATGCAATTGTATGGGCTAAAGTGTTTGTGAGGTTCCATCTAGAACACTTATTCTTGCTTTTACATATCTATGAGAGCAATTGGTTGATTAATTCAGAAATCAACAACACAGCAAGCTCCTAGAAGATAACAATTTGTCAAAAAAAAACAGATTTATACTTTTTGTATGGCCGCTTTAGACCAGTTCTATACTGTATGTAACCAGAGGCCGAGACATGCGTAAATTTAAATATATTAAAAAATAGCTCCTTTATTTCTCCACCAAACCCTATACTGTGACCACTCTTTATAATCGTCTCGAAGAGACGATTCTAAAGAGTGGTCACAACACAGCATTTGGTGGAGAACTGATGATGATTTGGGTACGCACCTTTATCTGTAACTCTGGGTCACTATGCAACTTATTTAGTTGATCCTTGTACTGAAACGAGCACTTAATAATTGGGATTTAAATAAGTTCTAGAACTGACTAACAGTCTGTTGAGAGTGGTCATATAACGATCAGTCGACAAAAAAGATTACACCATTAAATCAGTATGTAAATACGATAAACCAGTATAAATAGTACTAAGTGGTCGGTCTCCTTTTAAACAGGAAGCCTATGAAAGACCAGCGGAAGTTACAAGAACAATAATTAACTCTTTCGCTGCCAAATTTTGTCGTCTGCTACAATTTTATTTGTTTTATTTTTCTTCATTTTATTTCAAAATCCATTGTCACAATAAAAAACAGTTTGGATCCTGATGAGACGCCGAGTTACTCGGCGTCTCATCTGGATCCAAACTGTTTGCATAGGTAATCACAGATACGACATTGGCAGCGAAAGAGTTAACTGCAACGAGTATGCTGGCTGGATAGACTAACATGGAATACATTACGTATGTGTATGCTATTTAACCCCTTCAGTGTCATGAAGACAAGTTTGTGGTGTTCTATGACAACAGTTTCGACTAGATGAGAAGCCGAGTAACTCGGCGTCTCATTGGGATCGAAATTGTTTGACACTGTGTTTATCTTTATATATAGAAATTAGTTACTCATTCTAAAACTTGAAACAGGCAAAAATGTGTCTTAGCAGACGACAATACTGGCACTGAAAGGGTAAACATATCGTGGCACCAGCTACCGATGTAAAGAACTATGGTCGCCTTAACTATTTGTGCTTTGGCGGCGAAACTGCGATTACTTCTACAAACAGTTTGGATCCAGATGAGACGCCGCATAATGCGGCATCTCATCAGGATACCAACTTTTTGTCACTTTCACCATGCATATTTTTACAAAGAAACAAGACAAATGTTACTTTAAGAACTGAAGCAGACGGCAAAAAAAATGTTGCAGACAAAAAATTGCTTTGCGTGCAAAGAGTTAAAATAACGTTCTACAAACTTTGGAGTATTACTGTTCACAAGTGTAGTAGTGCGCAAGCTTTGCCCTATAATGCTCTCGAGAGAGAGTACTACTGCTTCTCATCACGAAACTATGCTCATTTGGGCTACAGTATAAACTCGATTATTCGAACACTCAAACACGCATCATTATTGTGCTGCGAAAGCAGACCTATCTTTGATGGAAATTCAAAATGACCATGATTTACTGCGAGATTTACACTCCAGAAAAATACAGCTGCAATATTTTTCACTCTGGTCACTTATCTTCACTAATGCTCAGGAACTCTTTGATGTTTGATGTGTTGTTAACATTATGCAGGTCATTTGCTGTCCAGCACAATGTACTCCAAATACCTTCGACACTCTGAGCAATTAACGTCTACAAATATTGACGTCTGCTGCAAAAATGTTTTCTTCTTTTCAAAGACAAATGTCAGAGTGAAAAACAGTTTGGACACTGATGAGGTGCCAAGTTACTGGGCGTCCCATCTGGATCCAGACTGTTTGCAAAGGTTAGTATAAATGCTAAAATCCAAAGCAAGTAGCTGGAACAAAACTCATACCTATTGCTTATTTCAGAAATCAGTTGATCGTCTTTGGTAAGAACTTTGTATATCCTTGCATAATCAAAATTACTAAATAATAATATTGCTTTCTGTTTTATCTTCTACCCTTCTTAAACATGTTTACGCAGCCATTTTCATTTTACGTTTGCGTAAAATCTCGCGTGTTGATATTTAGACAGGTGGAAGGTCTAGGAGCTTTCTACGAGCTTTCTGTATGGCGTTCACCCTGCATTAAGCAGCCACCTGCATATAAAGGCATACATTCTTCATTATCAAAATATCGAAATATTGAGGTTTTACTAAGTATGTATAAAGTATAACCTGTCTTAAGCGGCCATTATATTTGCATGTGCATGTATACGTCATAATAATTTCTTACTTCATATATTTAAATGTGTTTCAATATAATGACAAAAATGTTAAGGCAACATCTACATGTAAAACAAGTTGTTGTTATCTATTACCAGCAACACATTTGATTATCAACGAAATTGAAACGAAAATGTCTCTTTGTGTATTTCTATTAACGACATATATCTATAAATCCTCAATTACTCACACAGTTAATATCAGGTTGGCTTGCGTATAATTATCTTTATAAATTTATAATCCGGGGGTCCAGATACGATGCGTAAATTTAAATATTTTCAAGAATAACTTGTTTATTTCTCCACCAAACCCTATGTTGTGACCACTCTTTAGAATCGTCTCTTCGAGACGATTCTAAAGAGTGATCACAACATAAGATTTGGTGGAGAAATGACGAATTTAGTATTTGGGTACGCACTTTTATCTGTAGCACTGTGACAGTATGTCCTCGTGTTATTTATTAAATCGCCCTGAACGATTCAAACACTGTGATTTTTACCACAGTTTCCCGCTAAATTAGTCGCTGGTTAATTGTACTTTACACCCAATTAAAACAGTTTGGATCCAGATGAAACTATTCCTTTAGCGTCTCATCAGGATCCAACTTGGTTGAACTGATTATATGATATATGACTAAATATTACCAGATACTCTAGGGTAAGACATTTTAGCAGACGTGATGCTTGCAGGCGACAGATAAGCCTGATTGTTGTTGTTTTGAAATTCTTAACCGTGTATTCCCAGTTCTTGAATGAAAAACAAGTTGTTGTTATTTATTACCATCAAATTTGATTATCAACGAAAATGAAATGAAAATATCTCTTTGTGTATAATTTCTATTTACGATATATGTCTATAAATCTACAATACTCACAAAGTTTACACAGGTTGCTTATAACTACAGTTGAACTTCGATATCTCGAACTCGGACAACACGAAATTCGGTATAACTCGAAGTAAAACTTCAGTCTTTCCAAAATTTACAATATAGCATTGTTCTAAAACGTATATCTAGAAATACATGTGGCAGCTTAATGAGTGTCAAAAGTAATGCTGAAAGCCCCTGCAGGAGTTTTCAGCATTATGTTAGACATGCACCAAGTTGTGATCATAAGGAATTGTCCAGCTTAGAAATCGGACGACTCGAACTAAATTAGTTGCTGATCTATTGTACCTTACATCCAATGAATACTGTTTAGATCCAGATCAAACTATTCATTTGGCTTCTCATCAGAATCAAACTTGTTTGAACTGATTATATGATAGTTGACTAAATATTACCAGATACTCCATGGTAAGACTTATTAGCAGACGTGATGCTTGCAGACGACAGATAAGCCTGCCTGTTGTTGTTCTGAAATTCTTAATCGTTTATTCCAATATTATTTAACCCTTTCCCAGTTCTATGTTCATTCCAAATTTCAATACCTACTCAATGTTCATAGACAAAATAGTAATAATGAAATATGGAAACCGAGGTGGAACACTGTAGCCATTTCAGAAAGTAGAGAAACAGATCTATCAAATTTCATGAGCAAACAGAGCAGACCCTGATCAGACGGCTCCTCTAGGAGCCGTCTGATTTGGGTCTACTCTGTTTGCAAATGCTTGAAAACACGTTTATTTGAGGGAAAGGATTAACCCAAACTCCTCCAGGTCTTATTTTCTAAAATCTATCAACGTTTCGTGTTAACAAATATTTGCTGGTAAAAGTCAATGACATCAATTGGTCCAGCAAAGAGTGCAGACACTGATAACAAGCTCCTTGAGGAACCCTCTGATCCGGGTCTACACTGTTTGCTTATGCCCTTTTTTTATTATTTACCCCATTTATACGCATTTTCTCTGCTTATGCAAACTGAGTAGAGCTAGATTAGATGCTCCTGGAGGAATCGTCTACTCTGTTTGATTATGAAATAATACTGATTTGATTTTATAGGTTTTGTTTGTCATTGCTAAAACTTGTTGTGTCCATATGCAAGTACGTGTATGAATGCCATTAGTATTCATGATGTCATTTCTTTCATGAATATTCATGGAATAAATGACAAATACTATTCCACATTTAGAACGTTGGATTGTCCATGGTATTAAGACCACTGCGTTAATTTCTCACTTTTATCATAAAACAATGACAACGACGTGTAGAACCTCCACCACACTCGGACATTTTCTGTCAATGTCTTAACATTACTCAATATCAGAGGAATTTCCGTATGAATATGTGTGTAAAAATACATAACTTGATGGATATCCATTTACTGAATATTTGTGTAAGAATACATAATTTAGTTTAAACATATTTTATTTCCATATTAGAGGAAATTGGGTCGGGTCACAAGTTCTTACAATATTAGATTTGACCCTCCCCATACAAAGCATTTATATATATACATGTAATGGCAAACAAAATATGAAAATTAATAGAGAGACACAGAGAGAAAGAAAGAGAGAGAGAGAGAGGTAACATGCCTATTGTAGTACGATCAGAGGACACTTATCATATGAAAATATCGCTATAAGTAAGACACCCTAGCATAAAAAGGTATACTATCATACTAAGAGTCGGAACAAATATCGATAGTTGTACTATAGGTGAAGCTAAAACCTCCGTGATTGCTTTTTAAAACAATGTACAGCAGCAAATATGTTTTTATTGTCTTCATTATTTAGATTTCGTTTGTCGAACAGTAGCATTTCGGTATTTAGGGGATGGTACCTTTGTGTTGCACGAAATAGGTTAATTGTCTGGTTTTGAAAAAATCTACATTAAAAAAAGTAATGTTCGTCATTTTCTACTTCATGTGAACATTCGCATAAAGGATTAAGATTGTTATTAAAAAGATCACCATTCAGATTGCTGCAGTTGTTCCTAATTCTGGCGTAAGAATACATGTACATGACTTGATGGATATCCATTTATTGAATATTTGTGTAAGAATACATAAACTTGATGGATATCCATTTATTGAATATTTGTGTAAGAATACATGACTTGATGGATATCCATTTATTGAATATTTGTGTAAGAATACATGACTTGATGGATATCCATTTACTGAATATTTGTGCAAGAATACATAAACTTGATGGATATTTATTTACTGAATATTTGTGTAAGAATACATGACTTGATCATATGGATATTCAATTTTAGTGGTGAATTTGAATATTTTTGGCAGGTGGCTGCTTAATGCAGGCTAAAGTTCACGTGCGCCTAGAGAAGCTTTTGGCATGACTTTCACCCTACATAAGCATTAAAACACTTGGCCAGGGGTCACGTGTTCAATCCCCCGCCGGACCAAGTCCTTCGGACGAGACTTCATAAACCGAGGCCTAATATATCAGTACTTTACACTGGGCATCTAAAAGAACCAGATAAACCCTATCGATAATAAGATTAGGACATTGCGCCCGGGTTTCTCTGTATCCGCCCTCTCCCCTTCTTTTGGGCGTCTAATTAGCCCATAGTTGGCAGAAACGGACGTTACACAACACAACACAACCAAACAGACGAGTTTGTGCAAACGATTGACATGGTCCGCTAGATCTGTGTATATGTACCTGCAAATTTGACAGTAACATACATGTGCACACGGTATATAAATAGATCAGGAAGTGCGTTGCAGTCTGGTGAATTTAACACCTTGCCTTCAAAACATGATGTCTGTTTACAATTTTCACTTACAGTCTGTTACAAATTTAACTTAATTCTGATTCGTTCAAGCTTTTAAAATAAACGATTGATCGAGGGTCAATTACTCGGCGTCTCATTTGGATCCAAGTTTTTGCAGATGTCAAGTTACGCCACGCTTATCGGGCTTATCACGCTGTATGCCAATGTCGCATCTGTGACTACTATGCAACCAGTTTGGATCCAGATGAGACACCGAGTAACTCGGCGTCTCATCAGGATCCAAACTGTTTGTTACTGTGACTGTTTTTGAAAATAAAAATGAGAAAAAATAAAATTGTAGCAGACGAAAACGTTTGCAGACGACAAAATTTGGCAGCGAAAGAGTAAAAACGAATGTATGAGCGGATCATTTATGGCTATAAATGCACCCTTCGAAAACCACCTGTTCTTTTTAACACAATCTATTTTATTTATCCATAACAAAATCACACACATGTATATATGCAAAACAGTTTATAATGATACACAGCGTCATGCAGAAAGCTCCCAGATGAGCTTTCTGCACGACTTTCACCCTGCATTAAGCAGCTGTAAACTAGTTTTTTTATATTAAAAGTGGATTTACTGCATTGCGTCATACACAAATTTACGCAATCGCTACATAACTACATGTAATATTTGTAAAAAGGACAGATGCGAATTGTACTCTAGGTATTTCGTAGTCTGATCAGGACCCAGCCTGTGTAATACTCAGCCAATAGTTTCGCAAAAATAGCATATTTAGACATAGCTGGAATTGCAGCACACAAGATATTTCACAAACTATTTTCAGTTGAAATAGTGGTAAAACATTACGTAGATTTAACAAGATTATGTAAATTGTGATATAACAAAGATGGCGACATCAGCGGCTGGTGGACCTGGGTCCCCGGTGACTGATCTTTCTTTGGAATATTCGGAATACTGTCAAGCCTGTCTTGAAGAAGGAAAGTTCATGGAATCAAAGTGGTATTGCACATTCTGCCAGGACTTATTGTGTGACGACTGTTACAATGTACATAGTAAGCTACGAGCGTTAAGACATCACGTGCTTATTGCCAGAACCGTTTTTGAACACAACACGGCCTATATAGCAAATGCAACTGCTAACTCGTATTTGGACAATCTCGGGCATGATTCGAATAACACCACAGCACCGAACGCTATTATGGACACGTGTGATCGTTACAAAGGAAAGCCGCTTGTATATTTCTGTACCTTGCATGGCAAAACGGGCGATGTGGCATGTACATGCAAGCACAAAGACTGTAAAAGTGTACTTGTTACATCTGAGGAGTCAGATGAGATTCAGAGCCTCAGTGTGTGTAATGATTTCTATTTGAAACTAGACGAATTGGATAAGAAGTCGCAGACTCTTATTAATAATGCACAAAGAACAATTTTGACGGCAGATCAAACATGTAAAAGTACGATAAAGATGGTTAAGGAGTTCAGACAAGAGGTCAACAACGTACTGGACAATTTTGAAAATAATATTGCAAAACAGGCAGAGCAAATTAGAGATGGCGACATTAAGAAACTGAAAACAATTGTTGAAGAAAGTTCAAAAGTCGGTATGCAGTTGCAGAATGTACGCACGGAAGTGGGTAGTCTAGATAACAATGGTAAGGACGCGGAAATGGCTATTGCAGTGGCAAAATCAAAGGACAGAATACAAGAACTGCAAGCAAAGCTAAACGACATTGCAGACACAGACGATAACATTACACGATATAAATTCCTTCCCAATCTACCCATCGTAGAAGCACTCAGAAAACCTTGTAGACTTGGTGAACTGATTCCAGATCCCATGTTTTCTAAGAGAAAACCGGATGTGTGTAATGAAGAATGTGCGACTATATGTGAGACACGCGAGGGCGTGTCGTCAACAGAGAGCCCAGCAACTTCTAAACCAACAAGAAGACAGAAAATTAAAGATAGAAAGCCATATTACAAGGAAATAGACGTCAGATCTGATGCAGATTCAGACGAGCATCATTGTTTGATATCTGGTATTGTTAAACTCGAGAACAAGCTGGTAGTTATCGATAACGGCAATGGTAAAGTAAAACTGGTTGATTTGGACACAACCCGGGTTATTGATGTGTTAGACACTCCCGATTCGCCATGGGACGTAACTCGCATCAATGATCAGAAAGTTGCGGTTACGGTTCCGCAGGCGCAAAGGGTTGTTTTCTTGGACGTGAATGAAAAACTGATGAAAGTTGGAGATATTGCTACAACAGGTAAATGCCATGGTATCGATCGTTACGAGGATGCATTAGTGGTATCATGTACAAATCCGACAAGGATCGAAGTGCACAGTCTAAGTGGAAACTCTTCACGCTTGATCGATATCCACACACAAGGGGGTCAACTCTTTTCTCCTGAGTATATAGCTATATCTCACGACGGCAAAATAATGTTCATTTCGGGCAGAGAACAAAATTATGTAACGCGAGTCACATTCGCTGGAATGGTGGAAGTGGGACCACGAATTTATGAACTCAGTGAACCTGCACAGGTAGCTGTGGTATTCAATGGGTGTTTGCTTCTTTGTGGTTGGGATTCTCACAACGTTCACATCCTTGATCAGAATGGCAAACAGGACAACGTGCGTTTAACAAAAGACGATGGCCTGTTGTTCCCACAGTCCCTGTTTTACTGTCCATCCGGACGATTGTATGTAGGCATGTCGGACAACAAGGTGAAAGTCTTTAAACTGTGGTGAAAGTTAAAACTATTCGGCAGAGGCCCAAATAAGATGCATAAATCAAAGCCTTTTCAGACATAGTTACTTTATTCTTCTCCACAAAACGTTATGCTGTGATCACTTTTTAGAATATTTTCTTCGAGATGATTATAAAGAGAGGTCACAAAATAGGATTTTGTGGAGAAAAGACGCCTTGATATTATTTGGATACTGTTGTCTATTCGTCCGTATAATTATGTCCGAACTTTCGATTAATTCTAGATAGCGATAAGGAATGAAGAGTGGGAAACAATGTTTGTAGCGGCTAGATCAATAGATAAGAAGAGTGCGTATTCAAATAACATCGTAATTTCTACACCAAAGCATATAGTGTGGCCCTCTTTAGAATCGTCTCCAAAGGAGTCATGTTTTAGGGTGGGGGCTTGTTCAATTTTTAAGTAAAAAGGGATAAACAGAGTATCAAAACAGTTTAGCTCCTGATTGTTTGCATATGATATCACAGACCCGTCTTCATGGCACTAAAATATTTAAGTTACGCGTCTTATCTATCTGAGACTCTATTATAGTGCCCTCTAGTGTACATTATCCTGTATGTATCTAGGAGCCTGGTTTAACCCGTTCCCTCTTGACGCCTCTGTAGATGCCATTTTTGGAAACAATTGTGATAAATAGAGCATTTTCTCCATAGGAGCAAATGCTCTATTTATCACAATGGTTTCAAAATGCACAATAATATTGTAAAAGTTCCCCTTTCTCTTGTAAGCGCTCTTTTTCGGTAGACTTATTCAAAGAGGTTAGGTCTGCAAATAGCCTATGAGGTAATGGGTTAACTCTTACTCCATAAATATGCGTGTATAAAATAATGACATTGATATCATCTAAATTAATTTTTATAATGGTACATGAACGCATGAATTTTTGATAAAACTTTATATATTACATAAGCAAATATGTCTACAGAATGCAGAATGCGTGTAACTTAACCCTTTATTCAAATAAATGCATCTTTCTACGCCTTTGCAAACAGAGTAGGTCCAGATCAGATGGCTCCTGTAGGAACCGTCTGATCAGGGTCTGCTCTGTTTTGTTTGTTTGTGATTTAAAAAAAATGTAAAAAATTACCGTGTCTATTTACTATTACAACAATTAATCCAATTGTTCCCTGGTTCCATGGTGACCCAGTATCATCTCTATAATCGCCATTCAACATGACAGTCGTTTTAACTGTTTGTTCAACACGGTTATCCTATATTTATCTCTACAATTATCCTCGTTCAACGCATTTGATCCACACACTGACCTTGTATTATCTCTACAATTATCCTCGCTCAACATACCATTCAACATACATCAAGTATTTTGTGTTAAAGGCAGGTGGATGCTTAAAGCAAGGTGAAAGTAAAAAAGAACGCTCCTATAGGAGCGTTCTGTTTTACATTCATCTTGCTTTAAGCAACCACCTGCCTAAAATACCAACTAATTAACACACTTTAGTGGTCGTTATAGAGAGGTTTTACTGTATATACTTAATTTGTCCTGCATTAAGCTACCAGTCTTACAAACAAACATAGACTTAATTTGGATGGTAACTGTAGAAAGGTTTTACTGTATTCTGAGGTTTCAAACAATTATTTTGGGACAATAATATTTACGTTGCACGCTGAAAACTAGGGACTGTAACTCTCATGCCTATTAATATGGATTGCATTTACTTGTTTCTCTGTCATATTCGTAAGGACTTTGGTCTTTACAAATCCCGTTCGTCAGTTCGTCTATTCACATGGAACATAAGTCTTCATAATTATAGAAGTATTTGACATTGATACAGTAAAAAGCCTTCCAAAGCGACCACCAAAATAATTGTTCAAGGCAGGTGGTAGCTAAGTGCAGGACGAACATAATGCTGGAAGTTCCCCTGGGAACATTCTGCATTACATTCGTCCTGCCTTAACCCTTTACTTCTTGGATATTCATATAAGAAATAATGTCATGATGAATATTAATGAGATTAGTTGATATAATACAGCACATGGACACGGGAAGTTTTAGCCATGGCAGAATTTGTAGAATCATATCTATACTATTTCATAATCAAACGGAGTAGACCCTGATCAGACGGCTCCAATAGGAGCCGTCTGATCTGGGTCTGCTCTGTTTGAATGGCATACCTACAGAGTAAAGCGTTGAGCACCCACCTGTGTTATTCTAAAACGCCCATGATCATTCAATAATAACTTGCTCCATACATGCGCATTCCTATACCTTTGCAAAGAGAGTAACACCGACTCTCACAAGAGCTCCTACAAGATCCGTCTGATCAGGTATGTTCTGTTTGATTATGGAATGGCATGGATCTGATACTACGGCTTTTTATCGCAGCCCAAAACCACCTTAATTTGTTTACATTATGAAAATTAAATTAATGAAGTGATTAATTAGTTTATCTAAGTTGGAAGAACGTGTTGCCCAACCCCATTTCTGTTTATTATGAGATAAAATATGTTTAAACTAAGTGATTAATTAGTTATAAAGTGATTAATTCATGCATAGCTGTTCATTAGGGGGTGTTTGAGGAGGTGCACTAGAGGGATTCTACTGTATAAGAAACTTTATTATAACGCAAAGTAAAATCCTCGATTTTGATTGGTCAGTTAGCCATGTATAAAAGCCGTGTATCCCTCTAAATTCTGATGTATATACGGAGTCATGAGCAACAATGGAATTTCCCCCACCGAGGGTCTCGCTTCCTTGCTATAACAAAATAAAAATGGCCGACCAGCTTCACTTCGTCGATTCGATTCAAACAACCGCTCTCAAACGAAATAACAAGAGTTTGGGGTGGAAAAAAGTTATCCATTTAGAAACATTTTTGTTATAGTTGTTGTATAACAATGTAAATGAACCCGATATGTGGCGAAGGTCTTATTCTGCTCTGATGCTGCAAATGTTGTCAAAGTGCTTGTGCACGTACCGATTAGCCCCCAAACCATAAGTCTTTGCCCAAACCCCGCTTTTACAAAGATAATCCACACCCAATTCGATTCAGATTTTATTTATGTACATGCACAGTACACGTACCTGTAAATTGCAGTATAGCCGCTCCTTCCAACGCCCATTGTTTGAATATTATAAAACCGCCATTTTGACGTCATCCAAATGACGTCGGAATGGCGCTAAAATTCCCTCAATTAAGTTAAACCATTCTCATGCTGAAAAATAGTGTTTGCTTAACCGCTGATCTGCGGAAAGTTTTACTAACGTCTGATTCTTTCAATCGTTTGAGAAACTAATGCACTTGGAAGATCCCTTTCTATCCGCAAATATAATGAACTGGTTATTATACACGGTGAACTAGGGTTGCAGAGTGATATATAAGCCCTTACCTTACTGTAAGAGGCCCCTGAGGGGAAGCAAAACGACGCCTACATTAACAACGCTAATTAACTGCTACAAATATTAAACTTTGCAGTATAATAAAATCGTTATACAGATCATTGGCGGGATATCTGACTTTTTATTCCCTGCTGAGGAAAATACATGTAGCCCTCGCCTAACGGCTCGGGCAACATGATTTTTCTCAGCAGGAAACAAAAAGTCAGATACCCCGCCAATGATCTGTATAACTAATAGTGTAGGATGGCTGGCCATTGTGTATCATATACAATTGAACTTCGATATCTCGAATTCCAATGCACTGTACAAATTACTTTGAGATAACAGAGACTTGAATCATCCGATTTCTGAACTGAACAACTTCTTAAGTTCCCAGCTTAATGCATGTCTAAAGTAATGCTGAAAGCTCCTACCTGCATTAAGCTTACACATGTGTTTCTAGATATACATACATGTAGTGATACACTTCAGAAAAGTCTGTATTGTAAAGTTTGTAAGGACCGAACTTTTACTTTGGATTATAACAATTAAAGTTCGAGTTATTCGAGTTCGAGATATCGAAGTTCAACTGTACGTATCTTGTGGTTGGTTATGATATCCACCCTGTAACGTCTTTGGCAACCTCTTTATTGTTTCCGGTGTTATTTATGTTAAGATATCCGAGGTGTTTCGAGTGGGGTCATACCATTGCTGAACAGCCAAATGTAAATGGACTGTTCGTGACGTACAAAACACACTTTCGTTTTAGCCTTTTTCATGCTGAAAAATAAAGTTTTCTAGAACTCTGATTTGTTACACTTTTAATTACATTATCTGCGTAAATTATACCCTTTTTTCAAGAATACAGTGAAACTCGATTATTCGAAAACTCAAATACGTGTCATTATCGATCTTTAAAGCAGGGATCAGCTTAATGCAGGGTGAATACAGCGTCTATCAACACCAAACCTCATGTGAACATATGACAGTATAAAAATTCAGCTAATTATTATATCATTATTTCTTACATGAATATACAACAGGAAAAGGGTTAAGTGCAGGATTGTAACTCGGGGTTTCTTCAGAATCTAAGTTGCTTGCTGCTTGACCAATCTTAGGAGCAAACAACTACACAAAATTGACATACAATAAAAACTCAATACTTCAAACCTTTAGTAATGAAGTATTGGTGCCACTTTCGGGCGGGTGGTTGCTTAACACAGCGTTAAGCGATACAGAAAGCTCATAGCTGGGAGTTGTCTACATGACTTCACCCTGCATTAAGCTGTCACCGGTCTTAACCCTTCGCTTGCTATTCACGTCAATATACCTACATGTAAATAGTGAAGACCCAGATGAGACAGCTCCTGCAGGAGCTGTCTCATCAGGGTCTGCACTATTTACAAGTTGATTGTGCAACCAGTGCACTCCACAGCCGTGATTACACAGCGAAATACTTGTACACAGTGAAGATGTATGTAAATATACAACAGGGCATGGGTAGAGAAGGGGAAATGTATTTTAAAATTCAGCAAGAGAAGGGTTTAAGACCGACAACGATTCAGTGTTCGAACTATCGGGGTATAAAAAACAAAACAAATAAAAAGACCAAGATCTCGACGGACCTTTTTTTGCACAACAGGATAAGAGGAAGAATCTGCCCAAGTGAGTGGACTGTATGAACGTTCGGAACTAGTCTTATTATTCCTCCTGACTTCGCAATATAGTTCGTAGAAAATAGCAGAGTACTGTATGTGTAGAGCGGTCTCGATAGAATGGGGACAGGAAAAGCAAACGAACCAGTCATCAGTGACTTTACTCTTTCGTTGCCAGTGTTGCATCTGTGATTACTTATGCAAACAGTTTGGATCCAGATGAGATGCCAAGTAACTCGGCGTCTCAAAAGGATCCAAACTGTTTATTACCGTGACTGATTTTTAAACAAAAATGAAAAAAAAAGAAATTGTAGCAGAGGACAAATGTTGCAGACGACAAAATTTGACAGCGAAAGAGTTAATAATACATGTATATCTTTAGCCTGGTATGGAAATACATGTTTTTGTAATTGTGTTTGCAAACAGTCTTGGTCCAGCTGAGGCGCCGAGTAACAGTGTTCAAACTTTTTGACACCCAAATTGTGTGAAGAAAGAGAACATACACCTTTGTGTATTTAACTTCGCTTGCTGTTCACGTCAATATATCTACCTGTAAATAGTGAAGACCCAGATGAGACAGCTCCTGCAGGAGCTGTCTCATCAGGGTCTGCACTATTTACAAGTTGATTTTGCAACCAGTGCACTCCACAGCAATGATTGCACAGCGAAATACTTGTACACAGTGAAGATATGTGTAATTATACAACAGGGCATGGGTAAAGAAGGAGAAATGTATTTTAAAATTCAGCAAGAGAAGGGTTAAGAACCGTCTGGTCTGGATCTACTCTGCTGGCAAAGGTGTGAAAGAGCGTTTATATGAGGGATAGGGTTAAATTACAAAACAGGATAAATTTTGAGAGGAGAAACGTATATCAATGTCATATACTGTAAACCCCCACTAAACCGGACGTTCAATTTAGTATAAATATCGTTCTTGGAGACAGGTGGCAGCTTAATGCATGGTGAAACGCATGCAGAAAGTTCCCCTATGAGCTTTCTGCATGACTTCCACTATATATTAAGCAGCCACATGCCTAAAAGTATCCAAATTCCTCTCAACTAGAATTTCGGTTTAGAGTGGTTTTACTGTACCCGACAACAAGTAATTCGCCCTACATAATGTTAACCCCCCCCTCCCCCCAACACCCACACTTTAACCTTTACCCTACTGAGAGCGACTTAATTGGCATTCGCTGACAGTTTTGAACCTTTACTTCATACAGACGCCCGTTTGGCACCTTTGCAAACACGGTAGATCCGAATCGATGGCGCCCGTGGGGACCGTCTGATTAGGGTCGGCTCTATTTCCTTTTTAAATGACACCATATATCTATTTTGTAAACAGTATATGCCATGGTAAAAAACTAGTTTATGATGCCATTATATAAAACAAAAAAGCAGCTTTTTTTAATATTCTTTGTTTAAAGATGAAAGATCATGAAGTAAACGCGTAATGAGGCGCCGGCTTAAAGATGAACATGTATTTATAAATGTTCATGAAAGAAAGCATGATATCACAGGTATTGGACAGATTATATTTAAAGTAGCATATTGACACATGAAGTGTTGCTAAAGTCGAAACTTTAAAATCAGATCTATATAATTCTACTGTAGGAGCCATCCGATCTGGGTATTCTCTGTTTGCAAAGTCTTCTCTGTATTTATGTAGTAAAGTGTTATTACCCTTTTCTCTTATATAGTCCCAGAACGTCTTTTCATGCTTTTGCAAACCAGAGCAGACCCAGATCAAATGGTAACTGTAGCCTAGGGGCCGTCTGATCAGGGTTTGCTATGTTTGCTTATGAACTTTTAGAATCTGATTCTACAGTTTCTGCCAATGCATGTCTTCATATAATAAAAATAATTCTAATTAGCATGCATTATGTCACTATTTCTTCCTAAATATTTATGAGGTGAAGGGTTAATTAAGTCAAATAATTAAAGTCGATCACTCCATGTTTTTAGTTGCTAAAAAACTTTAGAAATTGTGGAGAGGTATGATGGCCTTTCAAATTGCATATCTTAACTGCAATATCATGTGACAAACTGAGACTGGCAGACTACATAAAATTGTTCACGCAATCAGCCCCTATCTCGAGTGCTTGCAATGCTTTGATACTTAGTAACAACTGGTAGCCGATATTCGATACCAACTACCGTGCAATACATTTCCCAGCCTCTTATCTATTCAACCATGACCGAGACCTTTAACCTTTGACCCAGTTAATTATACTGCAGCAACAAACGAACAATTATGGATGCTCGAGACGAAGGGCCGACGTTAGACACCGTCGCGAAGAAAATGGGAGTGCCAACGGATATGGTAAGCATTTTATACTAAGAACAGAAGAACTGCATATATCTGTGCCGAAAATGACTGCAATTATCGATGAATTTCAAACAAAATTGAAGATGCTGACTGCATCATGAATTCAACTTCCGGTTGTTATTCATTGTCGTAATGCATCATTCTGTCAGAATGAATATATTTAGAATAAACGATTAACATACACTTTAGTGAAGTCGGTGACGTTTGCCTGCGTTAAAATGTTATTTTTTTTAAACACATGAAAATATTTCTGTGTGTTCTTCGGTAGGAAAAAAAAATCTTTCAGTATATTTTTGGTTGTCAAGGCTCTGTAGACTGTAATGAGATATGTTTATTTTCAATATTATGCTAATGACTATTTAAATAAAAAAATGATGAAATAAAAAAAAGGTATTTAGGTAATTGAAGATTGGTTGCAGTTTGTAATTTTCAAGGGAAGTAAGCTAAGAATGCAAAGGGAGGTAATGACATTGATTTATTAACCCTTTACTTCATGGATATTCATGAATATTAAAATATTATTATTAATAAAGTTATTTTTATAATGACACAGGAACAATGGACATATTGGCCGAGTCAAAAACAGTAGAACCATATCTATATTATTTCATAAGCAAACAGAGCAGACCCAGCTTAGAATTAGATGGCGCATACAGGAGTCAATTCTAATTTGGTTATACTCTATTTGTAAAAGCATGGAAACAGATTAGGCCCTGATCAGAGTGTTCCTACAGGAGCCATCTCATCTGGTTCTATTCTGTTTGCAAGTGTGTGAAAAGATGTTTGATTGAGGAAAGGGTTAAGCACATGCGAAAGACAGTAACAAGTTATGTAGCAAAGTGTTAACCCTTTCACTCCATGAATATTCATGTAGTAAATAATGTCACCGTGCAGATTATTTGATTTTTTATAATGCCATATGTACAGCAAATGTTTTGGTTTTGGTAGAAACTGAAGAGTCATATCAATTATAATTTCATAAGCGAACAGAGTAGACCTCAATCAGATGGCTCTGTCTGGTCTGGGTCTACTCTGTTTGCAAAGTCATAGAAATGTCTATTAACGGAGTAAAGGGTTAAAGTCTTACAGTATTTTCATTTTATCCTTGATTTGGTTTACCAGTATTTAGAATTTATGAGTACAGTAAAACCCTTAGTGACCATACACTGATTAAACAAAGCAATCTTAAAAAAGCAGGTGGTTGCTTAACCCTATACTCGATGAATATTCGTGTTAGAAATAATGACTATGAATATTAATTAGCTAAATTTTTATAATGGATTATGGCATGTTATGAAAAGGAAACTTTGACTGTGACAAAACTGCAGAATCATATCTATAACATTTGATTTTCATAAGCAAACAAAGAAGACCATGGTGAAATATCGCCTACAAGAGTCATCTGACCTGGGTCTACTCTGTTTGCAAAGGTGTTAAAAAGGTGTATATCCTTTTGCAGATAACTGTTAACTCTTTCCGTTTTCAATAGCCTTGTAAGAAATAATTTATTTGCTGAATGTTTATTATGGCATATTTTGGTATTGGTAGAAACCGAAGAATCAGATCTATTGTAATTTTTCTTAACTCTTTGCACGCGAAGTAATTTTTCGTCTGCAACAATTGTCGTCTGCTTCAATTCTTAAAATAACTTTTCTCTAATTTCTTTGCAAAAATATGATCAAGATGACAAACAGTTTGGATCCTGATGAGACGCCGCATTATGTGACGTCTCATCTGGATCAAAACTGTTTGCATAGGTAATCACAGTTTCGCCGATAGCGTGCATAGAGATAAGCAAACAGCAGACACTGATCCGAAGGCTGCTACAGGACTACAGGAGCCATCTTATTTGGAGTCTTCTCTGTTTGGGAATGCAAATTATATGAAGGAAAGGGTTTTTGCAAACAGAGTAGACCTAGGGCCTGCACTGCTTGTTTATCGAATTATACGTAATATGGTGAAAAAGTTGTGACTTGACTGGGACTCAAACCATGGCCTCTAGCTTACCATGCCAACACTCTACCGACTGAGCTACCAAGCCACACAGTAAAGCCTATCGACTGATTCACCACAATCTCTACCCGGCTACATATATAGTTTTTACCTGGGCTAAAACTTTTCTTATTCATATGCCATTATAGATATTCAGTTAATTAATATTCATACATGAATATTCATTGAGTGAAGGGTTTGTTATAAATGACCCAGAATTAGACTTCTGTAACAGTGAACTTAACACGGGTTTTTCTGTATATACATGTACTAGTTACTACTGTAGCTTAACCCATTCCCTCGTAATGATACCTTTTGACGCCTCTGTAAAAGCTCACTTTTTGAAACCATTGTGATATAAAGTGCATTTGATTCATAGGAGCAAATGTTCTATTTATGACAATGGTTTCAAAACTGCACACACATTTCTAAAATTTCCCTGTTTTGTAGCAAATGCTCCTTTTCAGTAGATTTAATCAAGAGGTTGGAGTTTAAGTCTAAAATCAGGTTATGAGGATTTAGAGGAAATGGGTCAATGATTGTTTTGTGTGTGTTTTTTTTGTGTCCAGGTATTTAAGTAATTTAGCCCTTTAGTGTTAATTTCATTTTGATATATTATACATACAGTAAAACCTCTCTATAACGGCCACTAAATTGGGTTAATTAGTTGGTATTTAGGGCAGGTGGCAGCTTAAAGCAAGGTGAAAGTAAAACAGAACGCTCTTATAGGAGCGTTCTGTTTTACTTTTACCTTGCTTTAAGCTGCCATCTGCCTTTAACACAAAATACTTGATGTAATTTAGTGGCCGTTATAGTGAGGTTTAACTGTATCTTGACATGTATTTTTTTTAATATAAGACAAGTATGACATTTGTGTATTGTATATGCACAAATGCAGCTAAAGACTTTCAGAGAAACTAATCACTATTATTTATTTGTGGAAAGTCAATAAAATTGCACTATTATTGTTCCTGATCGATGTAAAGTAGCTATATCTTGAATTTATTCAAAAAATTATCTGGTATACAACAGTTTTGGTCAAATAGAAATTTCATTAGAAAATCATTGAAAATTTCACTGTACCAAATGTCATTATATTGAGTTTTGCTTTTCTCTTTTACCCTTTACTCCATAAATACACCTTTCTACATCTTTGCAAACAGAGTAGACCCAGACCAGACAGCTCCTGTAGAAACTGTATGATCAGGGTCTACTCTGTTAGCTTATGATATTATATAGATATGATTCTACAGTTTCTGTCATGGCCAAACTTTCCTGTGTCCATGTGCTATAATAACAATTAATCTAATTATTATTCATGATGTCATTATTTCTGGCATGAATATTTATGGAGTAAAGGGTTAACTCTTTGCACACAACCAAGCATCAATGTTTTAATTAACTACTCAAAGTCTCAAACATTTTAAGTCCAGATGAGATGCAGAGTAATTGGTATCTGATAAGGATGCAAACTGTTTGACACTCTATCATGTTTGTCAAGAATGGTTCCTTTGTTTCTTAAATAAAGAATATATCTCCACCAAACCCTGTATTGTGACCACCAGATTAACAGATAAACATGCATACTCAAATTCTAAATTCATAATTTCTCCACTAAACCCTATGTTTTGACCACTCTTTAGAATCGTCTCTTCAAGACGATTCTAAAGAGTGGTCACAACATAAGGTTTGGTGGAGAAATAAAGAATTATTCTTGAAAATTTATTTACGCATCTTATCTGGACCTCTGGACATACTACATGTAGTAGATGAGATATTTTGCAGATGACATTTACTTATTGTGCAAAGAGTTACAAATTAGGTCACCTAGAATTTTATCACATGTACATAGCACATGCACTTTTCGTTTCAGCAATATTCGGATAATTCCATGGAGATCAATCGAGCTGCAAGTGTTCAGTTATTTGTTCATGGGCTTGTTTTGCTAACATGTTAGACTCCACTCATAACCGATTTAGAACACTATAGCTTTAAGAGTAAAATATCATTGGTATATATAGAGGCATAGATAAGCTCTGAATTTTAGCTCAAAGTACCAAGGTGAGCTATTTGGATTGTCCTGAGTCCGCCATGCATCGTGCTTCATCTACCATAAGTTCACTTGAGTTAAAAATATATTTTAATGATCAATTTCTTTAAATGACAGCACTTAAGCCATTGAATTTGATTTCCTCTAAATTTCACAGGAATGATGTTCTCCATCACGGTTTTATAAATTGCTTTGGTCCATTGCCTAAGTAGGTCACTGGAGCTAAAATTAGATCATAAACAAAAAATTCTTTAATTGGCATCTCCTTTAAAACAAGTCACTTAACTTAATTTTCACCAAATGTCAGAGGAATGATCTATACAATGTAGGTGACCTTCATTATATTTGTTTAGCTCTTTCCTTCATATAAAACGCGTTTTCAAGTATTTGCAAAAGAGTAAACCCATAGGAGCCATCTGATCAGGGTCTGCTTTGTTTGCTAAAGGAATTTAAAGGTGTGTTTCTTTATTTTCTAAAATGGCTACAATGTTACACCTTCCATATTTCGTTATAACTGTTTTTCCATGAATATTCAGTAGGCATTGAAATTTGGAATAAACATAGAACGGGGAAAGGGATAAATAGGTCAAAACTGGTACATAAGCAAGTCCGTTAGGGTTAAATTAGATAGGGTTAAATTAGATTTTAAATTTCTTTAAACCACATCTCCTTTTAACCCATATATTCATAGGCTATTTTTAGATCTAACCTCTTTGAATATTTAGATTTTTTTAGTTTTGAAACCATTGTGATAAATAGAGCATCTGCTCCTAAGGAGCAAATGCTCTATTTATTACAATGATTATGGTTTAAAAAAGGGACTTTTTCAGAGGCGTAGAAAGGCGTATTTATGGAGGATAGGGTTAAACGACAGAATCAATTTCACAAACTTTCAAAAGAATAATTTTCAGTGTGGTCCATTATCAGAGTCATGCAAATCATTCAAGTTCATTGCATAAGCAGGTAAAAGAAGCTAAAAATAGATTTTAAATAAAGATGTCTTTAAAAGATTTCTTTAAAAGTACATGCATTAGTCATGATGCAAGAAACACCACATACAAAACACACTGCTGCCTGAACAGCACCATAATTAAAACAGTATTAACCCTTCGCTTGCTATTCGCTTCAATATACGTACCTGTAAATAGTGAAGACCCAGATGAGACAGCTCCTGAAGGAGCTGTCTCATCAGGGTCTGCACTATTTACAAGTTGATTGTGCAACCAGTGCACTCCAAAGCAGTGATTGCACAGTGAAGTATGTGTACACAGTGAAGATATATGTAATTATACAACAGGGCATGGGTGAAGAAGGAGAAATGTATTTTAAAATTCAGCAAGCGAAGGGTTAAAGACACAAATAGACGCACAAAGACATAAACAAATAATAGGGGAAAGATGGAAGTACCGCCTTGGAACAGTCAGTGACAATTGTCACTGGGGGTTTTAACTGGTTTAGGGGCAACCAACACTTATTCCATCCCCACCCTAAAAGACAAACAGTGTAAATAAACATATCCCTTCCTCGACTAATCTACCACAACCGCGATGGCAAATAAAAGGGTAAATTGCATGTAAAATGAAAACATATTTAAGTGAAACAAACTGGATCCACCTATCGCTAGTGTACTGAATGATGGAGCTGTAGAGAAGTAATAAAGGGTACGACAAAAACGCTATAGTTCAAAGATCGGACGTCCTCCTTCCGTTTCCGGATTTCCGTCTTCATAGAGTACTAAGCCTTTCTTGTTGGTGTACATGAAAAGAGGGCAGGATGATTGCCAACAGTTTTCTGTAAATCAACTGACTGGATTTTCACCAAATTTCTAGGGGACTTTCTGTCAGATTGACATAAATTGTTCCAATCTGCGGCATAAGCATGTCGCAGAGCTTAAACTGGATATTAACTGACAGTTTCTTTAAATGACATATCCTAAACTTCAGACTAAATTTCAACCAAATTTCACAGGAATAATCTTCAGGTTACCCTCTGACAAAGAAATATAAGTAAGTATGGTCAATTACAGTTGAGCCAAAAATTGATATCTACGGCGTACAAGATCCATAAGTAGGTCACAGGAGCTAACAATGGATTTAACCAAGAAATTCTTTAAACTTTATCTCTTCTTAAACCATAGACTGGATTTTCATCAAATGGTAGAGGAATGCTTTGTAGGTGTCATCAAATGGTAGAGGAATGCTTTGTAGGTATCATCAAATGGTAGAGAAATGCTTTGTAGGTGACCTCTCAGATGTGTATAAATTGTTCTGGTTCAGTTGATAAAAAGGTCTCATATGAGCTAAAACTAGATTTTAACTAACAATATATTTAAACATCTCTAAACATGGATTTCCACCAAATTTCGCTGGAATGATCTTCATGTGACCATTTATCAAAATTATATCTATCAAAATAATATAAATTCTTCTGGTCTGTTGCATAAGTAGGTCACAGGGCTAAAAATATATTTTAATTAACAATGTCTTTAAGACGTGTTGAGTTCTCTTAAACTGCAGAATGGAATTTGATCAAACTTGATAGGGGTGATCTTTAGATGTTCCTCTGTCAAAATGAAATACAGCAGCCTGAACAATTTTGGTTGATGTATGTAATAGATCACTTGACCTAGGCTATTGACCAGGTGAGTGCTATAGGGCCATCTTGGCCCTCTTGAATAAATCTATTTCTCCAGCAAATTCTATGTTTTGACATAAACAAATGCCAATTCAAACAAGTGGTCACAACATAGGGTTTGTTGGAAAAATTATGATTTTTAGTATTTAGCTCTTTGCATGCAATTGGCAAAACCGTTATTAACTACTTGAATTGTTTGCATCCAGATGAGATGCCTAATTAATGTCTCATCAGGATCCAAACTGTTTGACTATTTGACCATACATTTGCCAAGAAATGAGAAAAAAAATGTTTTAAGAATTATTTGGCAAGCGAGAGTTAAGATGAATATGCCTCGTTACCTATGGCTCCGGGTATGGTACATGTACATATTTAACCCTTTACTTCATTAATATTCATGTAAGAAATAATGTATTTATTAACCCTTCGCTTGCTATTCATGTCAATATACCTACCTGTAAATAGTGAAGACCTAGATGAGACAGCTCCTGCAGGAGCTGTCTCATCAGGGTCTGCACTATTTACAAGTTGATTGTGCAACCAGTGCACTCCACAGCAGTGATTGCACAGCGAAATACTTGTACACAGTGAAGATATATGTAATTATACAACAGGGCATGGGTAAAGAAGGAGAAATGTATTTTAAAATTCAGCAAGCGAGGGGTTAATACTAATAAGCCTGATATTAGATTATTTATAATGGATAATGGCATATGAACAAGAAGAGTTTTGGCTGTTGTCACGTCTATAACAATCCATAAGCATATGGAGCAGACACTAATCAGATGGCTCATACAGGAGCTGTCTGATATGGGTCTTCTCTCTTTGCAAATGCGTTAAAAGGCATATTTATGGAGTAAAGGGTTAAGAACTGTAGATCTATAAATTTATATCTGATGCCTCTTGATGAATATTAATCTGTTTGGTGAACTGTGTAAACTGGAAGCTATAGTGTAATAACATTACTTCTTTAAACCATTCCTTCATAGGCTATTTTTAAATCCTACCTCTTTGAATATATCTACTGAAAAGGAGCATTAACTAGAGGAAAGGAAATTTTTAGAATTGTGTAGTGTTGAAACCATTGTAATAAATAGAGCATTAAAATTTTGCTCCTATGGAGCAAATGCTCTATTTATTACAATGGTTTCAGAAAGTGGGGTTTACAGAGGCGTCAATATGAGGGAATGGGTTAGACAAGGTAGCCAGTGGTTTTCAATTGAAAATAAAAAAATACCTGCTATTATTAAATTTACTACAAATATATAGAATGTGCTTCTCATTAGATATTTTGGAAGCATATATTATGATTAAAAGAATAAAGAGAACTTAGAAAAATTCATTTACTGCCATTTTTTATTACCTTGACCCATACTGTTACTGCTGGCAACCTTGTTACTATGGTGATGAAGACTTTTACAATATTGCTTGGTGAATGCTTGCATTGATATTTAAGTTTTAACTCTTCCTGATGAAAGTTTGTACAGTTTGGCCCTATAAACCTTGACAATTACAACAACAACAACAACAGAATCATTATAGAAACGATAATGAAGTTGCTAGTTTCAACATTATATGAAAACCATCCTTAAAGCTTTTCTCATAACTCCATGAATATTCATGTAAGATATAATGACATCATGAATATTTATTAGCTAAAATTTCATAATGCCATTTGAAAACAGGATTGTTTGGCCTTAGCAGAAACTACAATATCAGGGTCCATGCTTATAAAGCTTTTAGTTGAGTCTGAGTTTTGTTCTCAAGATTTTGATTGGTCAGATTTGAGTTCTCAAGCTTTTGATTGGTCAGATTTGAGCCAAAGGCTCAAATCTGACCAATCAAAAACTTGAGAACGAAACTCAGACTCAACTAAAAGCTTTATAAGCATGGACCTAGATCTGTAGTATACATTAGCAAACAGAGATGACCCTGATCAGATTTCTACTACAAGAGCTGTCTGATCAGGATCTACTCTGTTTACAAAAGCATTAAAAGGCATATTTATATATACATTTATATTTATATATATGTATTATATTTTGAATGCAGGAAACAAATTGGCTGCCATAATTTTCGAAATCTGCCTTTTAAATGATTAATGCTCATAAATAATGACAGAATGATTCATGTTTCTATATTGATGGTATAAGCAACATTTTATTTTATTATATATAAAGTTAGTATAATTAGTGTCAGATTGTTTCTCTGCCCATTCCCTCATACAGATGCTTCTGCCCATTCCCTGCAAACAGAGTAGACTCAGATCAGACAGCTCCTGTAGGAGTAATCTGTTCAGGATATGCTTGGTTTCCTTATGAACTAACAGAAATCTACAGCTTCTATCATGGTTAAACATGTCATAGTTCACCATACCATTATAGAATGCAGCTAATTAATATTCATACATTCATTATTTCTCACATGAATATTCATTAGGGAAAGGGTTCATAGATTATATAAGATAGAACTAGTGTTGTTTGTTATGCCCATTCTATATTGGAAGATATATGGCATGACACTGCTCTCTCTTATCTGTCTGTGCATCTTTATGTGCAGCAGACCCCGTCTTAACCTTGTCTTAACCCTTTCCCTGTTCTGCGTTTGTTCCAAAATCCAATACCTGCTGAATAGTCATGGACAAAATAGTTATAATGAAATATGGAAACTTTGGAAAATGGAACATTGTAGTTATAATGAAATATGGAAAGTGGAACATTGTGGCCAGTTTATAATGTAAAGACACATACATGTATCTTTCAAATTCAATTAGCAAACAGAGCAGACCCTGATCAGATGGCTCCTATAGGAGCTATCTGATCTGGGTCTACTGTGTTTGCAAATGCGTGAAGACATGTTTATATGAAGGAATTTGTTAAAGGACCATTTAAAAGAGGTCTAATTATGGGTCTGTAAGGCAGATGGTAGCTTAATGCAGGTCAAACTTAATGACAAAATCTTCTATAGGAGCATTCTGCATTACGTTTGCCCTGCACTAAACAAACACATGCTTTTTAAGATTCCTATGTCTAATCAATACAAAGTGGCTTATCCCTTTCCTTGTTGAATATCCATATAAGAAATAATGATATTAGTAATATTTGTTAGCTGAATTTTTAGCTCACCAGAGCACAAAGTGCTCAGGGTGAGCTTTTGTGATCGCCTGTTGTCCGTCGGCGTTCGTCGTGCATCGTTCGTCGTTTGTCGTTCGTCGTCCGTCGTCAACAATTTGAACCTTTAAAAATCTTCTCCTCTGAATCTACAGGGATCTCAACTTTCATCTTTGGCACATAGCATCATATTCAGGTCCTCTACAAAAGTTATATAAATTATGCCCCTGGGGTCAAAATTGACCCCGCCCCAGGGGTGCCTTGTTTTCAATAGAAACATATAGTAAAACTTTGAAAATCTTCTTCTCTGAAACCAGAAGGTTCTCAGCTTTCATAATTGGCACATAGCATCATGTTCAGTTGCTCTACATAAGTTATATAAATTATGGCCCTGGGGTCAAAATTGTCCCCGCCCCAGTGGTGGGCAGTTTTCAATAGAATCATATAGTGAAATCTTTGAAAATCTTCTCCTCTGAAACCGGAAGGTTCTCAGCTTTCATATTTAGCACATAGCATCATGCTCAGGTCCTCTACAAAAGTTATATAAATTATGGCCCCGGGGTCAAAATTGGCCCCGCCCCAGGGGTGGGCAGTTTTCAATAGAAACAAATAGTGAAATCTTCGAAAATCTTCTTCTCTGAAACTGGAAGGCTCTCAGCTTTCATATTTGGCACATAGCATCATGTTCAGGTCCTCTACAAAAGTTATATAAATTCTGGCCCTGGGGTCAAAATTGGCCCCGCCCCAGGGGTGGACAGTTTTCAATAGAAACAAATAGTGAAATCTTTGAAAATCTTCTCCTCTGAAACTGGAAGGTTCTCAGCTTTCATATTTGGCACATAGCATCATGTTCAGGTCCTCTACATAAGTTATATTATTTATGGCCCCGGGGTCAAAATTGACCCGGCCCCAGGGGTGGGCAGTTTTCAATAGAAACATATAGTGAAATCTTTGAAAATCTTCTTCTCTGAAACTGGAAGGCTCTCATCTTTCATATTTGGCACATAGCATCATGTTCAGATCCTCTACAAAAGTTATATAAATTATGGCCCCAGGGTCAAAATTGGCCCGCCCCAGGGGTGGGCAGTTTTCAATAGAAACAAATAGTGAAATCTTTGAAAATCTTCTCGTCTGAAACTGGAAGGTTCTCAGCTTTCATATTTGGCACATAGCATCATGTTCAGGTCCTCTACAAAAGTTATATAAATTATGGCCCCGGGGTCAAAATTAGCCCCGCCCCAGGGGTGGGCAGTTTTCAATAGAAACAAATAGTGAAATCTTTGAAAATCTTCTTCTCTGAAACTGGAAGGCTCTCAGCTTTCATATTTGGCACATAGCATCATGTTCAGGTCCTCTACAAAAGTTATATAATGTATGGCCCCTGGGGTCAAAATCGGCCCCGCCCCAGGGGTGGGCAGTTTTCAATAGAAACAAATAGTGAAATCTTTGAAAATCTTCTTCTCTGAAACCGGAAGGCTCTCAGCTTTCATATTTGGCACATAGCATCATGTTCAGGTCGTCTACTAAAGTTATATAAATTATGGCCCTGGGGTCAAAATTGTCCCCGCCCCAGTGGTGGGCAGTTTTCAATAGAATCATATAGTGAAATCTTTGAAAATCTTCTCCTCTGAAACCGGAAGGTTCTCAGCTTTCATATTTAGCACATAGCATCATGCTCAGGTCCTCTACAAAAGTTATATAAATTATGGCCCCGGGGTCAAAATTGGCCCCGCCCCAGGGGTGGGCAGTTTTCAATAGAAACAAATAGTGAAATCTTTGAAAATCTTCTCCTCTGAAACTGGAAGGTTCTCAGCTTTCATATTTGGCACATAGCATCATGTTCAGGTCCTCTACATAAGTTATATTATTTATGGCCCCGGGGTCAAAATTGACCCGGCCCCAGGGGTGGGCAGTTTTCAATAGAAACATATAGTGAAATCTTTGAAAATCTTCTTCTCTGAAACTGGAAGGCTCTCATCTTTCATATTTGGCACATAGCATCATGTTCAGATCCTCTACAAAAGTTATATAAATTATGGCCCCAGGGTCAAAATTGGCCCGCCCCAGGGGTGGGCAGTTTTCAATAGAAACAAATAGTGAAATCTTTGAAAATCTTCTCGTCTGAAACTGGAAGGTTCTCAGCTTTCATATTTGGCACATAGCATCATGTTCAGGTCCTCTACAAAAGTTATATAAATTATGGCCCCGGGGTCAAAATTAGCCCCGCCCCAGGGGTGGGCAGTTTTCAATAGAAACAAATAGTGAAATCTTTGAAAATCTTCTTCTCTGAAACTGGAAGGCTCTCAGCTTTCATATTTGGCACATAGCATCATGTTCAGGTCCTCTACAAAAGTTATATAATGTATGGCCCCTGGGGTCAAAATCGGCCCCGCCCCAGGGGTGGGCAGTTTTCAATAGAAACAAATAGTGAAATCTTTGAAAATCTTCTTCTCTGAAACCGGAAGGCTCTCAGCTTTCATATTTGGCACATAGCATCATGTTCAGGTCGTCTACTAAAGTTATATTAATTATGGTCTCTGGTCAAAATTGTCCCCGCCCCAGGGGTGGACAGTTTTCAATAGAAACAAATAGTGAAATCTTTGAAAATTTTCTTCTCTGAAACTGGAAGGTTAGTCTCAGCTTTCATATTTGGCACATAGCATCATGTTCAGGTCCCCTACAAGTTTTTCCCAGGGCCGGCTAGTTTTCTATAGAAACATATAGTGAAAACTTTGAAAATCTTCTCCTCTGGTTGTCTGGTGAGCGCTTCAGGGCCATTCTGGCCCTCTTGTTATGGCATTGGATCTTTTGGTATTAGTGTAGTTAGATCCTTTATATTTCATATGCAAACAAGGCTGACCCTGATCCGAGGGCTTGTTTAGGAGTCATTTGATATGGGTCTACTCTGCTTGAACAGGTGTATGATTATGAGGGAAAAGGTTTAACCCTTTCCCTCATATAAACATGTTTTCATACATCTGCAAACAGAGTAGACCCAGATCATATGGCTTCTATAGAAGCCATCTGATCAGGGTCTGCTCTGTTTGCTAATGGAATTTGATAGACCTGTTTCTTTACTTTCTAAAATGGCTACAATGTTCCACCTTCCATATTTCGTTATTATTTCGTTAACTATTTTGTCCATGAATAATCATTAGGTATTGAAATTTGTAATAAATATAGAACAGGGAAAGGTTAACCCTTCCCTTGTTGAATATCCATATAAGAAATTCTGAACAGGGAAAGGTTAAGACAGATTCTACTGTACTTATGGCTGTATTATCCTACCAATTTGACCTGAGACTCATGCATATTCCGTGTATTATCGTCGGTAATCGTCGAATAAATTTCCGAAGGTATAAGAATGCGCTATAAGAATACAGTTAAACCCCTCTAATGCGACCAGCAAAAAGGGGCATAATTCACAGTGGCAAAGGCAGACGGAAGCTTAATACAGGACGAAAGTTATGCAGAAAGCTCCTATTCTGCATAACTTTTGTCCTGCATTAAGCAATCACCTGCTTATAAAGACAGCCATGTTTATTCATTAAGTGGTCGCATTAGAGGGGTTTTACTGTACAATCCTCGAGGAACATGATTACTACCGGCTTTTAGTTTGCTTTTTTTTGTCACAGAGTATTACAAACAATCCCGATAAACACACCAAAATTTAATCGAGTCTCCGGTCAAATTGGGAGGATAATAGGTATGTATATCTGTAGATACTTGTATGTTCAGAATACATAACCCTTTCAGCTCTAAATCACCCAGCTGTTTATAACCGTGGAGTTCACTCAGAAAGGCTTCAATCTGCTAGAGGATTTTGAATGACAAACAGTGCAGAACCTGATCAGAGGGCTCCTCCAGATCTGAGTCTACACTGTTTGCAAATGCCAATGCATGCATGTCATACATTCAAAGATTTGGATCGGCAAATGAGTTTCAATGTAGCTGCATCATTTCACCCTTGTCTGCTGTGAAGAAATGAAGATATAATAATTATATATGCCATTTCATGCAGTTTCATCTTGGTCTGCACTGTTTGCCTGTGTTTGTCTGGCTACATGTTTTCGAGTTATTAATATGAATTGTCATACCTGTTTATTCAAGAGATTTCATGGAGCCTTGTATTAGTCTCTATACACCTGTTGCATAATTATTTGAGTATGAGTCATGCCAGATATACCCTGAAGTTTCTATGCAGAAGCCTTGAGAAATTTATCCACCGTTCTCCTGCTGGAGAACAAAATGTCTGCTCTCCTTGATTTACTACTTCAGATTCAATCAAGCTATTTGAGAAACTATTGGTCTTTTAACCCTGTACTCCATGAATATTTGTGTAAGAAATATCATGAATACAGTAGAACCACTCTAATGCGACCACTTAAAAAATAAGCATAGCTGAATTTATAAGCAGGTGGTTGCTTAATGCAGGACAAAAGTAATGCAGAAAGCTCCTCTAGGAGCTTTCAGCATTACTTTTGTCCTGCATTAAGCTACCACCTACATCTAGCACCCAGATTTGTACGTCTTTTAGGTGGTCGCATTAGCGGGGGTTTACTGTACTAATTAGATTAATTGTTACAATATCACATACATGAAAACACAGACATAATACTAATTAGATTAATTGTTACAATATCACATACCTGTAGACACAAACATAATTTGTCACTGCAGGAACTGTAGGATCATATTCTTATTTTATCATTTCATAAACAAACAGAGTAGACCCAGATCAGACAGCTCCTTTATGGATTACACAGCTTGGGTCCTGAAGAGACGCTGAGTAACTTAGTGTCTCATCTTGATCCATGGTATTTGAGCCAGGGTATAGATAAGATGAGCGATAAGTGGTGTTTCTTGAATGCTTTGCCTAAAATTAACCCTTTAATCCATAGATATGCCTTTCTACGCATTTGCAAACAGAGTGGACGCAGATCAGACAGCTCCCATTGGAACTGTCTGATAAGAGTCTGCTTTGTTTGCTTAAGATAAAATATACATGTAGATATGATTGTACAGTTTCTTTTATGGCCAAATCTTCCCGTGTCCATGTGCTATTATAACAATTAATTCTACATATATTAATATTCATGATGCCATTATTTTCTTACATGAATATTCCTCGAGTTAATGATAATGGTACCTATGTACATAGCTAGGGTCCAGATTAGACGCTGAGTAACTCGTGTATAGTTACTCTGTGTCTCATCTGGACTCAAAATATGTGCGTGGGCTACTATTATGAGTTTATTGCTACAGTTCTCCCTCCCTACAACGGCCCTCTCAATAACGATTCCCTCCTTACAACAACGCATATCACTGTTTCCGAAACAACACGGCTCCAGGAACAACTTTTTTCCATCGTATTTTCTTTATGCCTCGATCAAACCCTATGCTGTGACCACTCTTTAGAATCGTCACTTTGTGACGATTCTAAAGAGTGGTCACAACATAGGGTTTGATCGAGGCATAACGGTTTTAGTTCTCGAAATACACCTTATCTAGGGGTCTGCAGACAAGCAAATTACGTTTGATTTTCCCTCCCTATAACAACTCCCTCTGAACAACACATACAATCTTCGTTTCCCAAAGGGTGTCGTTGTAGAGAGGGAGCACTGTAGTAACAAACATGAAAGGAGTGAACTGGTACTGCAGACAATGCAGATCCCATTTCGAGGGATTGGTGTAAAACTATTCTAACTCCTTCTCTTTCTGAAGGAGTTAGAATAGTTTTGCACCAAGCCCTCAATTTCCTTATCAGAGTCTGTTCAGCTTACCAGCCAAACCTTTTGTGGTGCAAGTATGCTTTCCAAATCTACCAGAGAAAGGTGTTTGTAGAACACTGTAAAATTTGTTTTATTATTTACATAGTTACCTTTTTAACCCTTTCCCTGTTCAATATTCATGTAAGAAATAATGACATCATGAATATTAATTAGATTATCTTTATAATGGCATATGAATACAGAGAACATTTTGGCTCAGGCAGAAACTGTAGAATCATATCTATGTTATATCATAAGCAAGCAGAGCAGACCCTGATCAGACTACTCCTATAAGAGCCATCTGATCTGGGTCTACTGTGTTTGCAAATGTATAGAAAGGCATAGTCATGGAGTAAAGGGTAATTTACCGTAAAATATTTCCCTCATGTAAACGCTTTTCCACACCTTTGGAAACAGAGGGACCAAGATCAGATGGGTCATATAAGATCCGTCTGATCAGGGCTTACTCTGTTTGCTTATCTAATTTTCAGAAATGGCAAAAAAATTCCCTTGTTCATTGGCCATTCTACAAAATTGAGTTATTAAATAAATATTCATTGAGTCATAAATTATTGTATTCATGAGGGAAATGGTTAACTGCCTACCTGTTCATGTAAGAAATAATTACAACATGAATATTTATCAGCTCACTTTTATAATGTTAATTGTTCAAAGGATTTTTCAGCTTTGACATAAACTACAAAATTAGATCTACGTATATCATGTCAAAAGCAAACAGAGCAGACCCTGATTAGATGGCTCCTATAGGAGCCGTCTGATCTGGGCCTACTCTGTTTGCAAATGCGTGAAAAGGGGTTTATATGAGGAAAATGGTTAATTGTCTTTTTAGCTCACCAGAGCACAAAGTGCTCAAGGTGAGCTATTGTGATACCCCTGTGTCCGGCGTCCGTCGTCCGTCTGTCCGTCTGTCCGTCTGTCTGTCCGTCAACAATTTCAAACGACTTCTTCTCTGAAACCGACTGCCCAATTGTAACCAAACTTGGTCAGATACATACTGTGGGTGGGTGCTTCAAAAGTTGTTAAAAGATAGTGGGTGGGGCCATCGGTCTTGTTGCCATGGCAACCATACACAATATCTAGAAAAATCTTCTTCTCCAGAATGACTTGTCCGATTTGAATATAGTTTTCACCAGAATGTTTCTCAGTTGATAGACTTCAAAAGTTGTTAAAAGAATTTTGATCCGGCAAAAAACATGGCCGCCAGAGGGCGTGGTCATTTTTTCCATATATGGTAATGTGGAATTTTCATAGGAAAATCTTTAAAAATCTTCTTCTCTGAAACTGTAAAGTCTAGACCTTTGATATTTGGTATGTAGCATGATCTTATGGTCCTCTACAAAGATTGTTCAAATTATGGCCCCCAGGCCAAAAATGGCCCCGCCCAAGGGCTTATCAGTTTTTCATAGGAAAATCTTTAAAAATCTTCTTCTCTCAAACTGTAAGGCCTAGACCTTTGATATTAAGTATGTAGCATGATCTTATGGTCCTCTACAAATATTGTTCAAATTATGACCCCTGGGCCAAAAATGGCCCCGCCTAAGGGCTTGTCAGTTTTTCATAGGAAAATCTTTAAAAATCTTCTTCTCTCAAACTGTAAGGCCTAGACCTTTGATATTTGGTATGTAGCATGATCTTATGGTCCTCTACAAATATTGTCCAAATTATGACCCCCGGGCCAAAAATGGCCCCGCCTAAGGGCTTATCAGTTTTTCATAGGAAAATCTTTAAAAATCTTCTTCTGTCAAACTGTAAGGCCTAGACTTTTGATATTTGGTATGTAGCATGATCTTATGGTCCTCTACAAATATTGTTCAAATTATGACCCCCGGGCCAAAAAATGGCCCCGCCCAAGGGCTTATCAGTTTTTCATAGGAAAATCTTTAAAAATCTTCTTCTCTCAAACTGTAAGGCCTAGACCTTTGATATTTGGTATGTAGCATGATCTTATGGTTCTCTACAAATATTGTTCAAATTATGACCCCCCGTGCCAAAAATGGCCCCGCCCATGGTCTTACCAGTTTTTCATTGGAAAATCTTTAAAAATGTACTGAAACTGTAAGGCCTAGACCATTGATATTTGGTATGACTAACATGATCTAATGGTACTCTATAAATATGTAGCTGTGGCTTGTGGTCGTCTGCCAAGAATGTTTAACTTATGACCCTGACCACTGGGCGAGACTTGGCCCTGCCTCAGGGCTTATCAGTTTTTCATTGGAAAAATATGAAATATTATTTTTCTCTGAAACCATAAGGCTTAGACCATTAATTAATGGCATAATGCTTTGCCTTGTGGTTCTCTACCAAGGTTGTCCACATGATTTCTTGTGGTCAAAAATGGCCCCGCCCCTGGGGTTATCTCAGGTGAGCGCTTCAGGGCCCTCTTGTTTATTATTTGTTTCATAACATAACTCTGATAGATACCGGTAGATATATATTTGTACAGCCATAATTGGATGACTATTAATCATTCATTGATGATCATTTGTAAAGAAGTCTTGATTGTCCATCAAATAAAAGTTATTCCCAGCATTGTATTATTTGTTGGTGGAAGTTTACCCCTGTCCTATCCACACTCCTTTCATATTAATCTTGGGCTATGCACTATTATCGAAGCATAGCTAAGGTGTTTATTTATTACAGAGGTCCGAAAAGATATGTAAATTAAAACATTTTTAAGAATATTTTCTATATTTCTCCAACAACCCCTATGTTGTGACCATTCTTTAAAATCGCTTCGAAGAGACGATTCTAAAGAATGGTCACAAGAGTGGTCAGAACATAGGGTTTGGTGGAGAGATGGTGATTTTAGTACTTGAGTACGCATGTTTATTCTGTTACTCCGTTATGGTGTGTGTTTTTAGCTGACCTGGCACAAAGTGCCAAGGTGAGCTATTGGGATGATCCTATGTCCGGCGTCCGTCGTCGTGCGTATGTGCGTTGTGCGTCGTGCGTACGTGCGGGCGTCAACAATTTACTTAAACATCTTCTTCTCTGGAACTACAAAGCCAAGAGCTTTGATATTTGGTATGTAGCATGATGTAATGGTCCTCTACTAAAATTGTTCAAATTATGACCCCTGGGCCAAAAATGGCCCCGCCCTGGGGCTTATCAGTTTTTCATAGGAAAATATTTAAAAATCTTCTTCTCTGAAACTGTAAGGCATAGACCTTTGGTATTTGGTATGTAGCATGATCTAATGGTCCTCTACTAAGATTGTTCAAATTATGACCCCCAGGACAAAAATGGCCCCGCCCCAGGGCTTATCAGTTTTTCATCGGAAAATCTTTAAAAATCTTCTTCTCTGAAACTGTAAGGCATAGACCTTTGGTATTTGGTATGTAGCATCATCTAATGGTCCTCTACTAAGATTGTTCAAATTATGACCCCCAGGACAAAAATGGCCCCGCCCCGGGGCTTATCAGTTTTTCATAGGAAAATCTTTAAAAATCTTCTTCTCTGAAACTGTAAGGCATAGACCTTTGATATTTGGTATGTAACATGATCTAATGGTCCTCTACTAAGATTGTTCAAATTATGACCCCTGGGCCAAAAATGGCCCCACCCTGGGGCTTATCAGATTTTCATAGGAAAATCTTTAAAAATCTTCTTCTTCTGAAAATGTAAGGAATAGACCTTTAGTATTTGGTATGTAGCATCATCTAATGGTCCTCTACTAAGATTGTTCAAATTATGACCCCCAGGACAAAAATGGCCCCGCCCCGGGGTTTATCAGTTTTTCATAGGAAAATCTTTAAATATCTTCTTCTCTAAAATTATAAGGTATAGACCTTTGATATTTGGTATGTAGCATTATTTAATGGTCCTCTACCAAGATTAATCAAATTATGATCCCGGGACCAAAAATGGCCCCGCCCAAGGGCTTATCAGTTTTTCATAGGAAATCTTTAAAAATCTTCTCCTCCAGAACTGTAAGGTCTAGGCCCTTGATATTTGGTATGTAGCATCATCTAATGGTTTTCTACCAAGATTATTCAAATTATTACCCCTGGGTCAAAAATGGTCCCGCCCTGGGGCTTATCAGTTTTTCATATGAAAAGCTTTAAGAATCTTCTTCTCCAAAACTGTAAGGCAGAGACCTTTAATATTTGGTATGTAGCGTTATCTAATAGTTTTCTACCAAGATTGTTCAAATTATGTCCCCTGGGTTGAAAATGGCCCAGCCCAGGGGCATATCAGTTTTTCATAGGAAAGTTTTAAAAAATCTTCTTCTCTTAAAAATCTTTAAAAGTCTTCTCTGAACTTGTAAGGCATAGACCTTAGATATTTGGTATGTTGCATTATCTAATAGTCCTCTACCAAGATTTTCAAATTATGAACCCCGGATCAAAAATGGCCCCGCCCTGGGGCTTAACAGTTTTTCATAGGAAAATCTTTAAAATATCTTCTCCTCCAAATCTGTAAGGTCTAGACTCTTTATATTTAGTATGTAGCATCATCTAATGGTTTTCTACCAAGATTTTTAGCTCACCAGAGCACAAAGTGCTCAAGGTGAGCTATTGTGATACCCCTGTGTCCGTCGTCCGTCTGTCCGTCTGTCCGTCTGTCCGTCTGTCCGTCTGTCTGTCCGTCAACAATTTCAAACGACTTCTTCTCTGAAACCGACTGCCCAATTGTAACCAAACTTGGTCAGATACATACTGTGGGTGGGTGCTTCAAAAGTTGTTAAAAGATAGTGGGCGGGGCCATCGGTCTTGTTGCCATGGCAACTGTACGCAATATCTAGAAAAATCTTCTTCTCCAGAATGACTTGTCCGATTTGAATATAGTTTTCACCAAAATGTTTCTCAGTTGATAGACTTTAAAAGTTGTTAAAAGAATTTTGATCCGGCAAAAAACATGGCCGCCAGAGGGCGTGGTCGTTTTTTCCATATATGGTAATATATGAAAATCTTTAAAAATCTTCTTCTCTGAAACTGTATGGCCTAGACCATTGATATTTGGTATGTAGCATGATCTTATGGTCCTCTACAAAGATTGTTCAAATTATGACCCCCGGGCCAAAATTGGCCCCGCCCAAGGGCTTATCAGTTTTTCATTGGAAAATCTTTAAAAATCTTCTGCTCTGAAACTGTAAGGCCTAGAACTTTGATATTTGGTATGTAGCATGATCTTATGGTCCTCTACAAATATTGTTCAAATAATGACCCCTGGGCCAAAAATGGCCCCGCCCAAGGGCTTATCAGTTTTTCATAGGAAAATCTTTAAAAATCTTCTTCTCTGAAACTGTATGGCCTAGACCTTTGATATTTTGTATGTAGCATGATCTTATGGTCCTCTACTAAAGTTGTTCAAATTATGAACCCGGGGCCAAAAATGGCCCCGCCCAAGGGCTTATCAGTTTTTCATAGGAAAATCTTTAAAAATCTTCTTTTCTAAAACTGTAAGGCCTAGACCTTTGATATTTCGTATGTAGCATGATCTTATGATCCTCTACAAATATTGTTCAAATTATGACCCCCGGGCCAAAAATTGGCCCCGCCCAAGGGCTTATCAGTTTTTCATAGGAAAAGCTTTAAAAATCTTCTTCTCTGAAACTGTAAGGCCTAGACTTTTGTTATTTGGTATGTAGCATGATCTCATGGTCCTCTACAAAAGTTGTTCAAATTATGATCCTCGGGCCAAAAATGGCCCCGCCCAAGGGCTTATCAGTTTTTCATAGGAAAATCTTTAAAAATCTTCTTCTCTGAAACTGTAAGGCCTAGACCTTTGATATTTAGTATGTAGCATGATCTTATGGTCCTCCACAAATATTGTTCAAATTATGACCACCAAGCCAAAAATGGCCCCGCCCAAGGGCTTATCAGTTTTTCATAGGAAAATCTTTAAAAATCTACTGAAACTGTAAGGCCTAGACCTTTGATATTTGGTATGTAACATGATCTAATGATCCTCTACAAATATGTAGCTGTGGCTTGTGGTCCTCTGCCAAGAATGTTTAACTTACGACCCTGACCACTGGGCGAAACTTGGCCCTGCCTCAGGGCTTATCAGTTTTTCATGGGAAAAATATAAATATTATCTTTCTCTGAAACCATAAGGCTTAGACCTTTAATTAATGGCATATTGCTTTGCCTTGTGGTTCTCTACCAAGGGTGTACACATGATTTCTTGTGGTCAAATATGGCCCGCCCCTGGGGTTATGTCTGGTGAGCGCTTCAGGGCCTCATGGCCCTCTTGTTCAAATTATGTAATCTGTCATTGAAATCATTAATCTGTTATGAACAGGTGAGCGATTAAGGGCCATCATGGCCCTCTTGTTTTAATGAATACATGTACCGTAGTTCCTTTGTTTCTCCACCAAGTTGTGTTATGACTGCTACATTGTGTACTTAGAATAGCCTTAAACAATTGAAATGAAGATTTCGGTATTTGAAAAGGGCCCTCTATCTTTTGCTACCAGTTTGTAGAGCATATTCAAATATGTGAATATATCTCTTTGTCTGCCAGTTTGTAGAGCGTATTCAAATATATGAACATATATCTATGGCTACCAGTTTGTAGAGCGTATTCAAATATATGAATATATATCTATGGCTACCAGTTTGTAGAGCTTATTCAAATATATGAATATATATCTATGGCTACCAGTTTGTAGAGCTTATTCAAATATATGAATATATATCTATGGCTACCAGTTTGTAGAGCGTATTCAAATATATGAATATATATCCATGGCTACTAGTATGTAGAGTATATTAAAATTTATGAATATAGATCTATGACTACCAGTCTATAGAGCATATTCAAATATATGAATATATATTTATGACTACTAATATGTAGAGCATATTCAAATATATGAATACTGGTATATATCTATGACTACTAACATGTAGAGCATATTAAAATATATGAATATATATATCTATGACTACTAGTATGTAGAGTGCATTCAAATATATATGTATAATTATATATCTTTGATTACTAGTTTGTAGAGCATATTCAAAATTATGAATATATATCCAGAGCTCTGTCCTTACTTCCTAGTAAATGTCTTATTGTTTAGACATGACTGTGTCCAACATGACACATTGTCATCAACATGACAAACCTCACATACCACTCGGTGCATGCTAATAAGTAGTGGTTTGAAAAGAAGATTAATATACATGTATAACGATTTCAGCATTTGACACACATGCACTGGCATTCACAAACAGTGTAGACCCAGATCAGATGGCTCCTACAGAAGCTTTGATCAGGATCTGCATTGTTTATCTTTCTAGCAAGTTTAACTCTTTCTTACTGAGTTAACCCATTCCTCCATAGGCTATTTTTAGACCCAACCTCTTTGAACAAATCTACCAAAAAGGAGCATTTACTAGAGAAAAGGAACATTTTTAGAATTTTGTAGTTTGAAACCATTGTGATAAATAGAGCATTTGCTCCTATAGGAGCAGATGCTCTATTTATCACAATGGTTTCAAGAAGTGACTATTACAGAGGTGTAGAAAGGCGTATTTATGGAGGAAAGGGTTTAAACACTGATGGGCTATTCCACTCTGTAAACTCAGTGTTGAAAGTGTTAAACCGTTTCTCCATAAATACACCTTTCTACGCATTTTTAGAGGGAGCTGTCTGATCTGAGTCTACTCTGTTTGCAAAGGGTTAGAAAGGTGTATTTATGGATTAAAGGGTTAAGACTTTAAGCCATGTGGAGATTCATACTCGGTCACATTATCAGAGCTGCAGATAGGATGTAAGATAGATAGGTATTCCAGATATGAATCTACACTTCCCAGTCAAAATGTCTGAAGGTAGATTTTGACTGAGAAGTAAGATATTTTGATAAAACAATTCCACCTTCTTTCTGCAGCCTAGCCCTCTCCCAGTTCTAGGTTATTTCAAATTTCAGTACCTACTGAATATCCATGGACAAAATAGTTATAATGAACTAATATGGAAGGTGGAACATTGTAGCCATTTTAGAAACTAAAGAACCAGATCTATCAAATTATGTTAGCAAACAGAGTAGACCCTGATCAGACGGCTCCTACAGGAGCCCTCTGATCTGGGTCTACTCTGTTTGCAAAGGCGTGAAAAGGCCTTTATATGAAGGAAAGGGTTAAGTTCTTGTTAAATATTCATGTCAGAAAAAATGGCATCATGGATTTTTATCAGCTGAATTTTTATACTGGCATATGTACATAAATGTTTGGTATCCGATGTACTTGTACTAATTATAAATGCAGATTCAGATCTAGATAATTTCAGAAGTAAACAGAGCAGACCCTGATCTGGGTCTACTCTGTTTGCAAAGGTATTAAAAAGCTTTTGTATGAAGGAAATGGTTAGCCACACAACAAGGTCTGAAAGTTTTGCAAACAGTGTAAACCAAGGCTAGCTGCGTTATACTGTACATGTATATATATAGTAGTGCTGAAACGGTTAATGGAAATTTGTAACCGGTTAATCGGGAGTATAAATCACGATTAACCGTTTAATTGGAGCTCTGTCACACAATCATTCAAACCTGGGTACACCTTAAATCTTTGGTTCAAACATATTTATTTGTAAATATTTGCATGAATATTGTACAAACACAAAGGAAAAAGGGATGGAAACGAAAGCAAAACTGCTTATTGTGTTTATCTCCCAACACCGTATCATCTACACTCGCTTTATACAGAACTTAATGCAAAATACTAAACTAGAATAATTGCAATGAAATAACCAAATCAGTTATTTCTGCAGAATATCCCACCGTAAATCTTTGCACTAAAATGCGACTGCATATATCAACATATGATGAAAGAGAAATGAGAATGACCATTGTTATTATGGATATATGCTCATAATTATCATCTGGGTGGTAATTATTGATACGTTTCTGTGCACAAGAAATGTCACAGATGTTCAAACTTCAAACACATGTATGTCTGCATTGTTTATAACTATCAGCTGAGGGTACAGTACAGTACCTTCAGTAACCTTCTCAAAATTACTGCAGTAAAACCTCTCTACAACGCCCACTTAATTGTGTTATTTCTTTGGTATTTAGGGCAGGTGGCTGCTTAAAGCAAGGTGAAAGTAAAACAGAACGCTGCTATAGGATATTAACAGTTTTTGTGTCAGTTCTGAGCAGGTGACACTCTTGTTTCATTGTCAAGCACCACCACGGGGGCATCGCTGTGTCTTATAGACACAATTTTCCAGTTTGTTTCTGCTTCATTTATGACTTCATAGTCCAAGCTGTTCCGAAACAACAAATGTATGCCGTCAGTGGTTAACAGCCTGATTCCTGATCACGTGTCATTTTTAGCATGGTTTGATCTTGATCCAAAACTTTTTGTACTGCGCAAGTCATGGTAAAAAACGGGAAGGTCTAACTTGATCAAACCACAGTCAATGACCTAATATTGTCTTATCTTGGGTCTAATTTGCATTGACTGATGATACACTCACTGATTTCTATCTCTTTACCATTAACCCTTTCCCTTATATAGCCCCTTGTAAACAGAATAGACCCAGATCAGATGGCTCCTGTAGGAACCCTCTGATCAGGGTCTGTTCTGTTTGCTTACAACATGATATAGAATTGATTCTAAAGAGTCTGCCATGGTAAAATATTGCCTAGTACAAATGCAGCTATGTAATATTTAATGATTTATGGTATCATCATTTCTGACATGAATATTGATTAGGTAAAAGATTAAATAAATGTTGTTTGTAACATTTTTTATCTGCTATAAATGATTTAACCCTTTCCTCAGTAAATACGCTTTTCTATGCCTTTGCAAATAGAGCAGACCCAGATCAGACAGCTCCAAAAGGAGCTGTCTGATTAGGGTCTGCTCTGTTTGCTTATGGAATAATATTGATACATGTATTTATATGAAATAATAGAGATATGACTCTACAGTTTCTGCCATTGCCAAAATTTCCTGTGTCCATATTCCATTAGAAAAAGGTATCTTATTAATACGTATGACATAATTATTTCTTACATGAATATTCATGGAGTAAAGGGTCAAAGTGGAAAAGTATCTTCGTTATGTTCAAAAATCATAGCTAGAGTGTCAAACAGTTTGAAATTATCCCTTTCCCTCATATAAACGTGTTTTCACGCATTTGCAAACAGAGTAGACCCAGATCAGACGGCTGTCTGATCAGGGTCTGCTCTGTGTGCTAATAGAATTTGATAGACCTGTTTCTTTACTTTCTAAAATGGCTACAGATCTGATTCTACAATTTTTCGTTAAAGCAAAAAAAATTCCCTTGAAAATTTTACATTATAAAAATTCAGCTAATTAATATTCATGATGTCATTATTCCTTACATGAATATTGAACAGGGAAAAGGTTAGACTGATATTGTGGACACATTTTAACACCAGAATTTGAACTAGTAAGTTTATTTACCTACAGTGATCCTATTATCAAAGAATTTAAGATCAGATGAACGTAAGCATTGATAATGTCACGTCACTTATAAATAAACTGTCCATCCTTTCTGTTCATTGACATATAACCCTATATTCAATAATCAGCTCATACAAGAACTGACTGACCTGGGTCTACTCTATTTGCAAAGGCAAAGGGAGTGGGGAACATTACCAGGTGCGGATCCAGGATTTCAGATTAGGGGCGTAGAAATGTTTTTGGAAAGGGGGGGGGGTTAGATTTTTATGGTTTCATGACATAAATAAATACATGTAGTGTGTTTGTAATACATGTTGAAAAAGAGCTTAATTTGGTGTGAGGGAAATAAAACTCTCCTACTGAATCATTGTCTTATTGACTTTTAGTAGATACAACGACCACTAAATTACATCAATTATTTTGTGTTAAAGGCAGGTGGCTGCTTAAAGCAAGGTGGAAGTAAAACAGAATGCTCTGTTTTACTTTCACCTTGCTTTAAGCAGCCACCTGCTCTAAATACCAACTAATTAACACAATTTAGAGGTCGTTATAGAGAGGTTTTACTGTATATAGATCTAAAATATTACTAAAAAAAATTGTTTTGGCAATTTTAGGGGGTGGGGGGCGTACGCCAGCTCTGCCCCCCCTCTGAATCTGCGCCTGATTACGTAGCATCTCAGAAATTTCAAGGATTGGTCTGGGGTGAAACCTGGAACACAATTTCTGGATTGACAGTCTACTGCGTTATTACTGGACTATGATGTAAATTCTTAACCCTTTTTCCTATATAATATATAAATGCGTTTTCATGCATTTGCAAACAGAGTAGACCCAGATCATGTTAAAACTAATGACATCATGAATATTGATTAGCTTAATTCTTATAATGGCATAATTTTATGTACACAGGATTTTTCAGTATCAGTAGACAATGATAGAATCAGATCTATTATAATTTCACTAAGCAAACAGGACAGACCCATTCTTCCCTCTCTGTGGGTATGTAAAGTTAAATAAGTCAATTTGGCACCATTTTAATAACTTTAAATTAGACTGAAATAGAAGCAAATAGTGTAGACCTTATCAAATGGGCAGTAATGGGCAGTATTTGCACTTTATATATTTGTCTGGGTTTGTTTGTTTACTTAGGTTAATTAGGGTAACAATGTTATAGTCTGTTAACCCTTTCCCTTAATATATAAACATCTTTTCAAACAGAGTAGACCCAGATCAGACGGCTCCTATAGGAGCCGTCTGATCTGGGGCTGCTCTGTTTGCTTATGGAATTATACAGATCTGATTTTACAAACAAAAATCTGTGTTCATGTTCCACGATAAAAATACGGATAAGTAATATTCATGATGTCATTTTTGTTTTTTAGATTAACATTGAACAGGTATTTGTTTAGCCCTTTCTCTGTTCTTTTTTTATTACAAATTTCAATACCTACTGAATATTCATTAACAAAACAGTTACAAGTAATAGATACAGTACGAGTCTTACTACCAAAGTGTCTTCTTACAACTGTTATCAGGACAGTTTGTTCGCATGACCGAAGACGTGTCCGAGGCGTAGCCGAGGACACTTGTCTGAGGTCATGCGAACAAACTGTCCTGATAACGGTTCAACCCCGTTGTAAGAAGACACTTTGGTAGTAAGACGAGTACATGTATCTTACTTGTACGACAGTACGTTGTAGACTTTTAATTTTGATTAAAAATGAATAAAAATGAATATTTCACAAATGAGTACAAAATGTTTTCCCCTTGGTTCACCCAATTCAAATCCTAGGTAGATAGGTTTTAACCACAAGAATCACGTGCGTACAAAAGTGTCCACTTACAACCGTTATCAGGACACTTTTTCAATAGCTTTGCTGGGGGTCTGTCGTACAAGGTGAAATATGGAAGCTGGGACATTTTAGCCATTTCAGAAAGTATAGAAAAAGATCTTTGTCATATTCCATTAGCAAACAGAGCAAACCTGTAGGAGCTGTCTGATCTGGGTCTACTCTGTTTGTAAATGTGTGAAAAAGTGTGTATATGAGGGAAAAGGTTGGACTATGAGCTCCTGGTTTTACGAAGTTAGCTTGTTGGATGAACTTTCTTCTTGTCAGAGTGGTTATATCAATGCGTGTGGTATTGTGGGAGGATTTATCAGTAGGACCATAATACAGTAAATGATAAGAGTTATCTTTCCCAGTATATAATAAACACTCCTGATTTCAAACTGGTTATACTGGATCAGTTTATATCTCTATCTGTCAATTAATATGCATGATGTCATAACTTCTTACATTAATATTCATGGAGTAAAGGGTTAATCCTTTACCTGATAGAGATGCATTTTTTGCACCTTTGCAAACAGAATAGACTTTGATCAGATGGTTCCTCTGTTTGCTTGTATTGTCTGATGCTACAGTTTTTGGCCTAATAATCATGTGTCCATATAGACTATATATCATTGTAAAGAATAGCAAATAAGTGTTTACTTAAGTGCCCAACTAATTTCATTAAGTAAATTATAACTTTTATATCTTATATTAAAGACGTTATCCATTATCTCCTAGAGACGTCTTTTAATGCTTTATGCAAACACAGTAGACCCACAAAAAAGCTTCTGTTGGAGCCATCTGATCAGGGTCTGCTCTGTTTGATTATTGAATAACATTGAGCCGAATTTACCATTTCTGCCATGGCCAAACATTTCTGTGTTCGTGTGCTACAGTGCTATTATAAATGTAAACCCAATACCTCATAGGCTTTTTGAAGGCCCAACCTCTCTGAATAAATCTACTGAAAAGGAACATTTGTTAGAAAAAAGGAACATTTTAGAATTGTGTAATTCTGAAACCATTGTGAGTAATTCTGAAACCAATAGAGCATTTCGAGGGCTTGGTGCAAAACTATTCTAACTCCTTCACTAAAGTGAAGGAGTTAGAATAGTTTTCCACCAAGCCCTCGATTTGCTCCGTGGGAGCCGATTTTTACAGAGGGGTCAGTAAGATGGAATGGGATGATATCTATAAGCATTTCCAAAGTTAAAACTTATACATTATCATACAAACATTGTTTTTTATCATAGATTGAAGGGTTAGGACTTGTAAAGGCAGAAAAAAGTTTTGTAATATTGTTTACTTCATTAACCATTTACTCCATAAATACATCTTTCTATGCTTTTGCAAACAGAGTAGACCCAGATCAGAGGGCTCCTATAGGAGCCATCTGATCAGGGTCTGCTTTGTTTGCTTATGATATCATATAGATATGATTCTACAGTTTCTAACATGGCCAAACATTCCTGTACCCATGAGATATTGTAGCAATTAATCTAATTAATATGCATTATGTCATTATTCCTTACATGAATATTCATGGAGTAAAGGTTTAACTGTTTTACCTGTGTCAGAATAATGGCTGAATGTGCACGTTGTTGGAACAAAGATCTTGCTTGGCTCTACTCCTACCTATAACCCAATAACTTAATTCTCATGGTTACCATAACTGTAACAGTAAAACCTCATTACTTCAAATCCTCAAATATTATGTCTTTAAGACTGATGGCAGTTTAGTGCAGAGTTTAAAGTCATGTGGAAAGCTCCTCCGGATTAAGCAGTCAACTGCCTAAAATTTCTTTTTAATTAATGTTTGAATAATTGAGGTTTTACTGTAAAAATACTGTTTTTAAAATTGTTTCTCTCTAATTGTTGGCGTGTTTCAACAACTTTAGACTTTTATTTCATTCAAATTTGTTTTAAATCATGGATGTTTTTATCATAATTTATCATCAAAATTTCTAATACATTTGTATTAACTATTTTACTAGATGAACCAGATTTACTTGATAAATTTATGAAACCTTTCAAGAAACTATGTTAAAAGAATTGTCATTTTCAGACTTTGAAAATTGTGAAAAAGACTTTTTTTTTAGAATTTATAGTCATAGAATTTTATACTGTTGCTCTGCTATTGACAATAATTAGGATTATAATCACATTTGAAAACAGTTTGTTTGTTCAGTTATCATTGGGGTTGTACATTTATTTAACCCTCTACTCCATTATATATGTCTTTCTACGCCTTGCAAACAGGGGACACCCAGATCAGATAGTTCCTGTAGGAGGTGTCTGATCAGTTCCTGTAGGAGGTGTCTGATCAGGGTCTGCTCTATTTGCTTATATAGTACAGATTATGTTTCTTCTGTTTCTGCCATGGTGTAACATTCCAGTGTTCATGTGCTATTGTAGCAGTTAATCTAATTAATATTCATGATGACTTAATTTCTTATATGAGTATTCATGGAGTAAAGGGTTAATCATATTTCTGTCATATCTCGATGTCCAAATAATTAAGGTGGAAGAAGACCCCCAAGGTTTTTCCGCTCCATATATTCCATATATATGCCTTTCTAGGCCTTTACAAACAGAGTAGACCCAGATCAGACGGATCCTGTCTGATAATGGTCTGCTCTGTTTGCTTATGAATCGTCTGTTTCTGCGATGGTTTAACCCTTTCCCTGTTCTATGTTTGTTTCAAATTTCAATACCTACTGAATATTCATTAACAAAATAGTTGTAAAGAAATATGGAAGGTGGAACTTTGTAGACATTTTAGAAAGCAAAGAAACAGATATATCAAAATCTACTAGCAAACAGAGCAGACCCTGATCAGACGGCTCCTCTAGGAGCCATCTGATCTGGGTCTACTCTGCTTGCAAATGCGTGAAAACACATTTATATGAGGGAAAGGGATAAATTCTATCCTGCGCTCATGTGCCTATATAAAAATAATCTTATTTATATTCATGATGTCATTATTTCTTATATGAAAATTCATGGAGTAAATTCATGGAGTAGAGGGTTATAGATATTTCAGCAGGATCCAAATTATCTGTCATTTTATGAAACAGAAGAAATATCTATTGTACAAATGAGCAAAATAATGCATAATTCTAAAGTTCAGATGAAAATATTGGCAACATTAAGTATGCCAACACATTCACACATACCATTGTGAAACCTTTCCAACACATTCACACATACCATTGTGAAACCTTGCCAACACATTCACACATACCATTGTGAAACCTTGCCAACACATTCACACATACCATTGTGAAACCTTGCCAACACATTCACACATACCATTGTGAAACCTTGCCAACACATTCACACATACCATTGTGAAACCTTTTACTCCATGGCTATACCTTTTAATGTGTTTGCATACAGAGTAGACCTAGATCAGATCGCTACTGTAAGAGCAATCTGATCAGGGTCTGCACTTTTTGCTTATGGAATGATAGATCTGATTCTACAGTTTCTGCTATTGCCCAAATTCCTGTGTTCACATACAATTATATGTATTATGCCAATATTTTTAACATGAATGTTCATATTGTGAAGTGTTAATATGAATTCTTTCTATTTTTCCTACAGCTGATATTCTTTGGCGGGGAAGCGTTTTGTTTGCTATGTGCAGTACTATATCAGAAGTTCCTGTCTCCCAGGACTGCGAGCTCGACGGTGCGACATTTTGTTGCCATGGTTATTGGCATCGCAGTTGGTTACTTCAGTTTTGGATTGTAAGTGCTCTTATACTAAATATCAAATTATCATTCTATACGAAATCCAACATTAGACTTTGCAAACTGTGTAGAGCTAGGTCAGAAACTGTACTTTAAAAGATATTAATGCTTAACACATTCCCTCCTAGTGACGCATTTTGGCGCCTCTGTAAAAGTCACATTTGGAACCATTGTGATAAATAGAGCATTTGCTCCATAGCATATGCTCTATTTATCACAATGTTTTCAAAACTACACAATTCTAAAATTCTCCTTTTCTATAGTTAATGCTCCTTTTTGGTAGATTTATTCAAAGAGGTTGGGTCTAAATGAGTTAACACTGATGGGCCAAAGTTTAAGGGTTATTAGACTTGTGATAACATTTGTAAACAGGAGGTATCCAGTAACTTGGCATTACAGTTAGACTCCAGATCTTTGAGGCCTTTTATCAGTGGTATTAAGTAACTTAGCATTACAGTTAGACTGCAGATAGTTGAAGCCTGTTATCAGTGGTATCAAGTAACTTAGCATTACAGTTAGACTCCAGATGAAGAATTGTTGAAGTTGAGATTTGTAGCAGATGGGATTTCTTGGCAGTATGTTAAGTCCAGACTGTACAATACTCATATTTAGAATATGTTTTTTGTAAAGAAGTGAAAAAATCAGCAATGTGTAATCCATGTAGAGGCAGGAGACGTGAATAAAACATTTGTTTGTTGCCTGAAGAATAAAACAAACACTGGGTCATCAATGAAACACTCAAAGTAGAACCTTAAGCTGTCACCAAAAAGAGGTATAATTATGGGTCTGTAAGGCAAGAGATAACTTAATGCAGGTCAGAAATAATGCAGAAAGCTCCTTTTGGAGCTTTCTGCGTTACTTTTGTTTTGCATTAAGCAACCACCTGCTTTTTAAGAGTCCTATATTCAATAAATGAATGGCCACCTAGGACATGTTCTACTATGTGCATGTACCAGTATGTACTAGGATAAGGTTCATGCATAAAATATCACTAGTAACTCTAGGTAAGAGGAATAGTTTGGAATAGTAAATAAGATACTAAAGTCTCCAACAAACCCTATCTTGCTGCTACTCATTAGAATTGCCGTTGAGAATTGCCGTTGAGATTGGGTTTGGTAGAGAAATGGCAGAGATTATTATAGAATAGTATGCATCTTATGTGCAGCTGCACACTTATAATAACAAATACATTGTAATGTTTGGTATAGATATGTTAAGCATAGCTTTTGCTTGAGCAAAAATATCATATACATGTATTTATATGACTTTACAAAAATTAATCTATGTACAGTAGAACCCCTCTAATGTGACCACTTAATAAATACACATGGATGTCTTTATAGGCAGGAGGTTGCTTAATGCAGGGCAAAAGTAATGCAGAGCTTTCTGCATTACTTTTGTCCTGCATTAAGCTACCACCTGCATCTAGCACACAGAATTATAGCTCTTTTAGGTGGTCTCATTAGCGGGGGTTTACTGTAGTAATTAATATTAATTCCAATGTGTATGCTGTTATAAAAATTCAGCTAGTTAACCCTTACTAGTTCAGTATTCATTTAAGGCATAATGAAATCATGAATATTTATTAGCTGAATTTTTACAATTCAAAATTTTCAAGAGAAATTATTGCTTTGACAAAAGCTGTAGAATCAGATCTATATCATGTCATAGGCAAACAGAGCAGACCCTGATCAGACGACTCTTACAGGAGTTGTCTGACTTGGTGCTACTCAATTTGCAAAGGCATGTAAAAGCGTTTATATGAAGGAAAGTGTTAATATTGATACATTCGTTATATCTTACATGAGTATTTGGAGTAAATGATTAATGTTTAATTGTTATATTTTTTTTGCAGACAGTTTGGTCATGTTGTCTTTCAGTCGGTCCTGTGCTACATTGCCCTTCAGGTACTACCCTCTACAGTCATGCATCTGTGAGTATAAATTTATATCTAATAAAGGGAAAGAACTTAAAAGAAACATAGAGTTACTGACCTTTATTATCCCCCCACCCCATCCACAGGTCGGAGGCATACAGCCTTGCTCTCAATCGTCCATCCGTACAAATGTCTGTCTGTTCGTACGACCCACAAATCTTGTGTGTCCAACTCCTCATACATCAATGGGAGGATTTTCTTCAAATTTTTACAGATGAAAAATGTTGATGTGAAGATGTTCATTAAGAAGGGAATTTTTACTTCGACTATTTTTAGCTGATCCGAAGAAAAAATATAAGCTATTGTCATAACTTAGGCGGCATCATTGTTGTCGTCATTGTCCTTGTCAACGTCATTGTCATCCTTCATTCCTTGTCATCAGGAAACTTTAACATTGGCTATTACTTCTTTACTATTCACACACTAGTTCACTATCAGAAGGGCTACAGTCAAACAGATGAGCGGTGGCACCCACATACGGTGTTCTTTTTACCAGAGTTATGGGAAATTGAAAATTTTCGTCATTATATAATCAAATTTTATCAGATGGAGAACATTGATGTGACAATGTTCGTAAAGAAGGGAATTTTTACACTGACCATTTTTACCAGAGTTATAGAACTTTTAGATAAGATTTTAGATATTTAGATATGATATTTATTGGATATGACATTGTTGGTACCCATTGGAACTGCTTCTTTAACACTTTACATCATGAATTGTCATGCTAGCCTCTGCCCAATATGAATATTAATTTCATTATTGTAGTAAAAATTCAAAATACAGAAATTTATTGCCATGGCAAACAATTGAGAATCAGTTCTGTAACATAAGTAAGCAAACAGATAATGCAGACAGATCCTACAGGAACTGTAAGATCTGGGTCTACTCTGTTTACAAAATGTCAAGTGAAGGGTTAAGGTTTTAATGATTGCAATACTTGTATTTCCATAGCAACAGATAAAGGTGTACACTCAAATACTAAAATCATCCTTTCTCCACCAAACTGTATATTGTGACCACTCTTTAGAATCGTCTCATTGGGACGATTCTAAACAATGGTCACAATATATGGTTTGGTGGGGAAATAGAGAAGTTACATTGTATTCTTGAATATGTTTTATTCACATATCTTATTGGGACCTGTGTATTTCAGGGCAGTGTTTGTGATAGCCATGACATACCTGATCTCGCTCCACCTGTACAGGGCATTTGCCATTCCAGAAGATGTTCTCTACAGCATTGATGTTTCAGGGTAGGTGCCACGGTGTTTCAGAGAAGTTACCACATGCATGCACTGCTATTTGCAAACAGTGTTTGTCATTCAAAATCCTATAGCAAGTTTAAGCCTTTAACACTTGGTGCACTCTACAGTTAACCCTTTCCCTGTTCTGTATTTATTTCAAATTTCAAAACCTACTGACTATTCCTCGACAAAATAGTTAAAAAGAAACATGAAAGATGGGGCATTGTAGCCATTTCAGAAAGTAAATAAAGGAACAGATCTATCAAATTCCATTAGCAAACAGAGCAGACCCTGATCAGACGGCTCCTCTAGGAGCCGTCTGATCTGGGTCTACTCAGTTTGCAAATGCATGAAAACAAGTTTATATGAGGGAAAGGGTTAACCCTTTCCTCCATGAATATGTATGTAAGAAATAATGACATCATTAATATTATTTAGAAAAGTTAGTTATAACAGTGTATGGACACAGGAATGTTTGGCCTTGGCAGAAACTGTACAATCATATAACAGTGTATGGACACAGGAATGTTTGGCCTTGGCAGAAACTGTACAATCATATAACAGTGTATGGACACAGGAATGTTTGGCCTTGGCAGAAACTGTACAATCATATAACAGTGTATGGACACAGGAATGTTTGGCCTTGGCAGAAACTGTACAATCATATAACAGTGTATGGACACAGGAATGTTTGGCCTTGGCAGAAACTGTACAATCATATAACAGTGTATGGACACAGGAATGTTGGCCTTGGCAGAAACTGTACAATCACATCTATGTTATGTCATAAGCAAACAGAGCAGACCCTGATCAGACTATAGTTTCTGCCATGTCCAACATTTCTTGTGTTCATATGCAAATGAATCTAATTAATATTCATGATGTCATTATTTCTTACATGAATATTCATGGAGTAAAGGGTTTATTTGTTATAATAGAACATGAATACAAGGAATTGTTGGTCATAGCAGAATCAGATCTTTATTATATCATAAGCAAACAGAGCAGACACTGATCAGACGGTTCCTGTAGGAGCCGTCTTTACTGGGTCTACTCTGTTTGCAAAGGCGTATTTACGGAGTAAAGGTATAACATAATATATGATGTATGGAGTTAATCCTTTCCCTGTTCAGTATTCATGTAAGAAATAATGACAACATGAATATGTATTAGCTCAATTTTTTATAATGTAAACTTTTCAAGATAATTTTTTGCTTTGACATACTGTAGAATTCGTTCTATATCATGTCAAAAGCAAGCAGAGCTGACCCTGATTAGACGGCTCCTATAGGAGCCGTCTGATCTGGGTTTACTTTGTTTGCAAATGAGTGAAAAAGCAAATTTTCAGGGTTAAATTACAATGTAACTGATTCTCTTTTATAACCTTTTCCCTGTTGAATATTCATGTAACAAATAATGACATGGAGCAAATATTAATCACATCTTTTTAAAAAAAAAAGTGACTTTTACAGAGGCATCGGTATAAGAGAACGAGTTAACCTTTCCTTCATAGTAATGCCATGGCATGCCTTTGCAAACACAGCTGACCCAGATCAGACAGCTCCTGTAGGAGCTGTCTGATCAGGATCTACTTTGATTGCGTATGAAATTATATAGATATGATCCTACGGTTTTGTCTTTGATAGCTAACAACTCCCTTTTTACTTTTTAATTGTTCTAATTTTAGACCTCTGATGATCATAACTCAGAAGATAACCAGTCTTGCCTTCAGTATCCATGATGGTTGCCATGGCAACAAGGATAAACTTTCAGACCTACAAAAAAGATACATGATCAGGTATCAAAACACAGACTATAACTATTGGATTTGTTGTAAAATATTATGCACACCAGACTGCTGCTCTATTTCTGTATTACCACACTTCAGGATGCCCATAACAGTGTCACGAAAAAATTCTTATGATTGTCATCTCTTTCATTCCTGGACACACATGCACTGTCATTTGCAAACAGTGTAGACCCAGATCAGAGGATTCCTAAAGGAGCCATCTGATCAGGGTCTGCACTGTTTGTCTTTCCAAATTGTCTAGAGGTTTAAGTCGTTCATACTGAGTGGACTGTATAGCTAAACACCGATGGGCTATTCTACTCTGAATATTCAGGGTTAACCCATTACCTCATAAGCTATTTTTAGATCCTACCTCTTTAAATAAATCTATCAAAAAGGAGCATTAACTGGAGAAAAGGATGTTTTTAGAATTTTGTAATTTGAAACCATTGTGATAAATAGAGCATTTGCTCCTATAGGAGCAAATGCTCTATTTATCACAATGGTTTCACTAAGTGACTTTTACAGAGTCGTCAAAAGTCGTCAATATGAGGGAATGGTTTAAATGGGTTAATGTTTAACACATAATGCACCATTCAGAAATTAATACCGGCAAGATAAGGTATGCTTGTAGAAATGAGTATCAACAAGATAAGGTTTGTAGAAATGAGTATACAGTTTGTCTGAGATAAACAAGATTTAGACATAAAAAAAGTACCTAGTTAAAGTACCTAGTTATAGTCTACTTTCAGTCCGAATGACCGCTCAGCCAACTGTACATTTACTCCCCTGGTCATTGAGTCATTGGCCTACAATATTGAGCACTGCTAACATATGGCGCAATCATGCAGCCGCAGTACCGGCGAGTGACCCTCACAGGTACCCATTTTAACCCCTGGGTGGAGAGGATGTGCGGGTGGGAGACACGGAAAAGCGTCTCTGAAATTTCCGGGTGGGACCGGGATTTGAACCCCGGACCTCCGGACTGATAGTCAAGCGCGTTATCACTAGACCACCGCCACCTGCCACATGACTATATCTGCAGCTCTGCACAAGAACATATAAATAGAGGTCCAGATAAAATGTGTAAATTAAAACATTTTCAAGAATAACTTCTTTATTTTTCCACCAACCCCTATGTTGTGACCACTCTTTAGAATCTTCTCTTTGAGATGATTCTAAAGAGTGGTCACAACATAGGGTTTGGTGGAGAAATTACTATTTTATTACTTGAGCAATCATGTTTATCTGTTGCTCTGATAATTTGTTTCAGTAAGCCTCCAAGTGCCCTAGAGTATTTCAGCTACATCTTCTACTTTCAAGGCATTGTTGTTGGCCCTCTCAGCTTCTATAAGGACTATGTTTCGTATGTTGAAGGTACTGATGTAGTCAGGAAGCAGAATAAAAATGCAGTAAGTATGTCTGTGTTTGAACCATGGAAAGAAAATATTTGCTTGTTTTGCTTTGGATTGAATTCTTTTGTTCATCAGTTTGTTATTTTACAGAAATCTGGTTGTCTGAAAATCTGTAGATTTTGTTTGGAATAAGATTTTGTTTTGAAACTTCAAAGTCACTACCATGCCAAAAAGGGGTATTTATGGAGTAAAGGGTTAAAGGCTAATAGCCTAAGTATCAGAATATTTTGAAATTAAATTTTTAACCTATTGACACCTTCGCAAACTAAGTAGACAGTTCAGACAGCTTCTGTAGGAGCCATCTGATCTGGGTCTGCTCTGTTTGCTTATGACGTTATACAAATCTGATTATACACTTCCTGCATTGACCAAAACTCTTGTGTTCAAAAACCAATAAATTTTCATGATTTCTTTCATGAACATTCATGAGATGAAGGGTTAAAACAATCTTGTTCATATACTTCAGTGTTCATTTTTGACAGTCAGACTTCAAACATTTTGAAACCCTCCTATTGAGACATTTTGATGTCTCAGTAAAAGCCATATATTGAAACCATTGTGATAAATAGAGTACTGTAAAACAGGTTATATTCGCGTCATGATTATTTCGCGTAAATGTGATTTTGTATTAATTCGCGTCATGATGATTTCGCTACGGCATCCATCTCGCTAAATTAACTTAACGGAAATAGACTCGTATAAAACTCTGCCGAACGCTGTAAAAAGGGCAAAGAATAAATTTCTGCCGAATGTATGTAACTGCCGTCGGCAATTTAGGGGTTATCAATCGATAATTTATAGCATGCGTTAAGGCCTGTATTTACCAGTATTCAATTTTGTAATTGTTTTGAGAACTTTACCGAAAACTCGGATGTATGGCACAGCGTGCCACACCGGTCTACTGATGAAATGGTGGAAATGTAAGCAACAAAGTTACTACTCATTTATTACTTCGGGGTCTAATTTGGATCAAAACTGTCTGCAAAAGAAATGGTTATCACGATTTGTCCATTATGAGGCTAAAGATTAAATCAGTGCCCCTATTGGGACTTGGACGGTAAACGTGTGAAAACGAACTGACAAGTTTGTGTATACGTGTTGATCTGTTAAACGCTGCTTGGCATAAGCCGGTATTCAATAGTCAAAATGAGTGAATTGTCTTTCACAAACACATAGAGTCAAACCTGTTTCAAAATTCCGTAATTGTACAAAAACAACCAGATGTTATCTACGACAATTTACCACTTGCCGTACATGTATACATGTATGTATATAAGAGTTACTTCCCTTTTCACGGAGATCAATGAAGAAGAGAAACATTCTTCCATTTTTCGGTCTGTATTTTTTATTTAAACCCTTTTTTGTTTACTAAACAAAATGTATGAAAGCAATACACTTCATCCAACATGTGTGTTGAACCAAGAATGTTAATAATGCAGAAAACACATGGACGACGACGTGATAAATCTGACCATATTCCGGATATACCGATTTCGGACGTTACTCCTTTTTATACTTGTTACTGATTTATTAGCGAAAATATAGAATTCGCGGGGCAACACATTCGCGAATTAGCGCGAAATATATATTGTCGCTAATAAAACCTGTTTTACAGTATTTATCACATTGGTTTCAAAATTATTTAATTCTAATAAAAATCCTTTTTTCTAGAAAATGCTCCTTTTCAGTAGATTTATTCAGAGTGGTTTGGTCTAAAGGAAGGAATTTCTTACATGGATAATTATGAAGTAAAGCGTTGATAGTGTTATCTGATTTCTTTTTCAGCAAGTGAATAATAATTATGACAGTTCCAGGAATCAGCCATCTCCTTTTGTAAGTGTAGTTTTTATTCTCCTTTTTGTGTGATTTATTATGTCTCGCCCAGTATACTGGGGACACATATTGTTTTTGTGTGCTGTGTCCATCTGTACGTCCGTCCTGTCTATTTTTCTGTCCAATTTTCATTTTTCTGTGCGGTTTCTCAAACAATTTTGGTAAGATTTTCATGAAAATTCATAGGATTTATCAGCACCGTGCCTAGTTGTGCATATCTTATTCCTGTTCTGGTTCGATGATTTTCTGCAGAGTTATGGGACTTTGAATTTTTACATGGAAAATATTGTCCACATGGTTTCTCCAATATCTTTGGTTTGATTTTCATGAAGCTTCATAGGATTGATCAGCACCATGCCTAGTTGTGCATAATATATTCTTGTTCTGGTTAGATGATGTTCTGCAGAGTTATGGGACTTTGAAATTTTTACATGGAAAATTTTGTCCACCGGGGAAGAGGGGTTGGGGGTGAGAGTAGGGGGGGGGGGGGGGGGGGGGCATCAATTGTATCAAAAACAATTCTAGTTTTAACTGATAAGACTGATCAGATTTTTTAAAGAATTTTAAGTCACCTGCTTTAGCTTTGTGACCATTAGGGATCACTTCTCCATTGTCCATCTGTTCCTTTATCCGTCTGCCAGGTCTTCTGCGTCATACTTTTTGTTCCTTTAAGAATTCTTGTACTGCATAGATGATGATTATGTGGCTCAAGGAATTATGTTCTCTATGGTTTAATTGGCTAAGATTTACATTTAGATTGCCAGTTTTTCACACCTTTATGCCAGTTTCACACCTTTAACCCTTTATCTGTCTGTTTTTCGAAGAAAAAAATATGAGCTATTATCATAACTCCAGCATCTCCATTGTCATTGTCGTTGTCATTGTTGTTCTCCGGAAACTTAACATTAGCTATTACTTCTTTACTATTCATGCAAACATTATGAAACTTCACACACTTGTCCTCCGTCACAAGGGCTACAATCTGAATAAGGACATTAACTCTGTAATTAGCTCTGTAATGATTTTTGTTACAAAATTATGCCCCTTTATGGAAATAAAAATCTAAGAGGTCTTTCATTTTGAAACCATAAGTTAACCAGCAGAGCTCTCATATTTTGCATGTGAATTTCTTTTGGCAAAAGCTTTCCATCAATGTCATGTTTTTTTACTTGTGACCTTGATATATGAACTTTGACCTAGTTCTTAAACCTCTAACAAAAAACTTCAACATTAGCTATGGTCTTAAAACTATTCTATCAAATCTTATGAAACTTTGCACACTTGTTCACCGTCACATGTGCTACAATCTGACCAAGAGACATAACTCTGTAAGGCATTTTTTAACAAAATCATGCTCCTTTATGGATTCAATCAAATGGACGAATGTTGGCGGTTGATATGAATGTTCATGACGTGTGGGGTTAAAAGGTATCGTAAAGCTACTTTCAACAGGTAAATCCTGAGACATAAACTCAAAATGGAACATGGCTGATATAAGAAATCAGCATTAAGTAGGATATTAATAACCAAGAGCTCTTTATGAACTGTTCATTTCCTTATTCTTTAATTCTGTTGTATGTTAATTATGTCTCCCCAAGTATACGGGGGAGACATTTTGTTTTTGTGCGTGGCGTCCGCCCGCCCATCCGTCCATCCGTCTGTCCGATTTTACTTTGTTTGATTGGTTTCTCCAAAACCTTGGGTCGCATTTTCATGAAACTTCATAGGATTAATCCCCACCATGCCTAGTTGTGCATATCGTATTCTTGTTCCGGTTCGATGATTTTCTGCAGAGTTATGGGATTTTGAAATTTTTACATGGAAATTTTGTCCGCGCAGTTTATCCAAATCCTATAATCAGATTTTCATGAAACATCATAGGATTGATTAGCACCATGCCTATATGTGCATATCTTATTCCTGTTTCGGTTCGATGATTTTCTGCAGAGTTATGGGACTTTGAAATTCTACATGGAAATTTTTGTCCACCCGGTTTCTCCAAAATCTTTCTTCAGATTTTCATGAAAATTCCTAGGATTGATCAGCACTATGTCTAGTTGTGCATATCTTATTCCTGTTCCGGTTTTGATGATTTTCTGCAGAGTTATGGGACTTTGCAATTTTTACATGGAAAATTTTATCAGCGCAGTTTCTCCAAAAACATTTGACTGATTTTCCTGAAACTTAATAGGATTTATCTGCACCATGCCTAGATGTGCATGTCTTATTCCTGTTTGATAATTTTCTGCAGAGATATGGGAATTTTTACATGGAAATTTTGTATGCGGGGTTTCTCCGAAATCTTTGGTCGGATTTTCATGAAACTTCATAGGATTGATCAGAACCATGCCTAGTTGTGCATAGTTTATTCCTTTTCCGGTTTGATGATGTTCTGCAGAGTTATGGGACTTTGAAAAAATTTGTCCACGCGCTGGGGGAGACATCAGTTTATGTATAAAAAACAATTCTAGTTGTCCATTTGTTTGTAATAGAATTATGTGAGATCTTACTTGTTCTTTTTTTTATGTCAGAATTTTATTGTAAAGAAACTGGCCACTTCTTTAATACAGATTTCTGCCCGTTTATCTATTTCAGAATTCTGTTGTATATAAACTGTCCGTTACCTCGTTCTGGATGCTTTTCCATTTTACGGTTAAGCCATTGTTTCCTGAGGTGTTAAATTCAGGTGAGTAAGCGAATTGTTGATGTGTAACTACAGTTACATGTGTTACAAACCTCTCTTCAATGTCATAAACCTTTACTTATTAGCAACACATTTTTACACATTTACTAACAGAAAATCCAGGTCTACAGCTCCAGTAGGTGGTCTTACATGGATATTCATTAGGTAAAGGGTTAAAAGAAATCTGATGACTGGCCTTCAAGCCAGGTAGTAGCTTATTGCAACTTAAAACTACAGTAATACCCTTCTAAACCGTGCATTAAATTTGGTATAAATATTGGTCTTGGAGACGGATGGCAGCTTAATGCAGGATGCCTTTATTCCTGCATTAAGCAGCCACCTGCCTAAAAGTATCTAAATTCTTCTCTGCTAGAATTCCGGTTTAGAGGGATTTTACTGTAATGCAGAAAGCACAATAACTATTAAAGCTAACAACTAAATCCAAATACTGAGGCCAGTTCTTGTTTGCCGGGGGTTATCACTTTTGCGAATTGGCTTATTAATATTCATGTTCTCATAATATGGATGAGGTAACATGTTAATTAACCCTTTCTTTCATATAAACATGTTTTCATGCATTTGCAAACAGAGTAGACCTAGACCAGAGGGCTCCTATAGGAGCAGTCTAATCAGGGTCTGCTCTGTTTGGTATGGACTTATATAGATGTGATTCTACAGTTTCTGCCAAGGTAACATATTCCTGTACAGTATTCATGTAACATTACGAATTTTCAGCCGAAAAATATTCGTATTGTCATTATTTCTTAAATGAATATTCATGAGGAAAAATGTTTTTGATATGGCACTATGAGCAAGGAAATGTTTACCATGAAAGAAACTATGATGGTTCTGTATTATTTCATTAGCAAACAGACCCTTATCAGACAGGAAACCTAATTTCAATAGAAGCTGGTCCACTTCCATTTCAGATCCAGAGTTTATTAGAACCCACAGCTTCCTGCACAGAGTTTGGTACATGCTAGTGTCAATGTTATGTTGCAGAGCCAAGTATTATGTGGCCTTTACTCTTGGTAAGTACCAGTAAACTTCACAGAGTCTGGTGTATGCTTATGTCATCGTTATGTTGCAGAGCCTAGTTCAGATCTTTACTCTTGGTAAGTAACAGAAACTACAAATGCTCTGGTACATGCTAGTATCAATATTACATGTATGTTGCAGACCCAAGTATTATGTGGCCTTTACCTTCTTGGTAAGTACCAGTAAACTTCACAGAGTGTAGTATATGTTAGTGTCAGTGTTATGTTGTCGAGCCAAGTATTATGTAGCCCGTACTCTAGGTAAGTACCAGTAAACTTCACAGAGCCTGGTAAATGCTAGTGTCATTGTTATGTTGCAGAGCCAAGTATTATGGGCAGTTACTCTTGGTAAGTACCTGTAAACTTCAGGGTCTGGTAAATGCTAGTGTCAGTGTTATGTTGCAGAGCCAAGTATTATGTGGCAGTTACTCTTGGTAAGGACCAGTAAACTTCAGGGTCTGGTATATGCTAGTGTCAGTGTACCAGTACACTGCACAGTCTGGCACATGCTAGTGTCAGTGTTATGTTGTAAAGCGAAGTATTATGTGTCATTTACTCTCTTGGTAAGAACTCTACTAATAAGATATGTACAGTAAAGAAAAGTTTGTATCCTTCTCATGCTAAATAAATGAAGTCTTAACCCTTAACCTTTTCACACTTTTGATCTGGATCTACTGTTGCTGCTATGGCCAACACTTCCTGCTTTAATAACCCATTACCTCATATGCTATTTTAGATACAACCTCTTTGAATAAATCTACTGAAAAGGAGCATTAACTAGAGAAAGGGAAACTTAGAATTTTGTAGTTTGAAACCATTGTGATAAATAGAGCATTTGCTCCTATTGGAGCAAATGTTCTATTTATCACAATGGTTTCACAAAGTGACAGAGTTGTCAAAAGTCGTCAATATCAGGGAATGGGTTAACCTAGATCAGGTAAAGTGTTAATGCACTGGGTAAATTGTTGCCTGACAAACAGTTCCTTTCCTTCAATCTTTGTCATGCCTTTTCGAACAGTAGGCCTGTAGGAGTCATCTGTTCAGGGTCTACTCTGTTTGCTTCCAAAATTTTACCAGTTCCAGAACTTCTTTTGAACATATGCCATAATAAAAATTTGGCTAATAAATATTCATGATGTCATTATTTCTTACCTGAATATTAAACAGAAAGGGTCAAAGCACAGCAATTGGACTTCTTTAGAATGGGTTTTGTCATAACTGTTTCTTTATTGTAGGTGATGCCATTTGTAACGCCTCTGGGTTTGGGTTCAATGGTTACGATGATACAGGAAAACCCAGATGGGATTTGATAACCAACGTCAACATTCTGGGTATAGAGGTAGCAATTGCTTTTGCCAAACATTTCAGGTTGTCAGAATGGCAAAAAGTTGTGATTTCTTATGCATACAATTTGGACCAAGATGAGATGACGATGAGACACCAAAAGTCAGTGTCTCATCAGGATCTAAACTAGTTGACACCCTGATGGTGATTTTGAGAAGAAATAAAAGTGAAAAAAAAATCAGAATTGTAACAGATAAATAATATTGCAACAGTTATTAGGTAAATGTGTTTTGAATTGATTTATGTGTCACCTGCATTAGCAGGGTGACCCTCAGTCAACTGTCCACACCAATATGAACTCTTGACGCTGAATTTTCAGAGTGGAATAGACTATCAATTTATATCTATAGAGGCTTAAACTTGTTAGAGGATTTTGAATGACAAACGGTGCAGAACCTGATAAGATGGCTCCTCTAGGAGCCCTCTCATCTGGGTCTACACTGTTTGCAAATGCCATTGCATATGTGTCCCGCTTTCAATGGATTAAACAGTAATGAGCAGTTTCTGTTAGATGTCATTTATATTTCAGTTTGCCACCAGTTTCAAAATGTACATCGATAACTGGAACATTCAGACAGCTTTATGGCTTCGACAGGTTTGCTATGATCGTATCCCCTTCCAGAAGAAGTTCGCAACGTTTTTCCTTAGTGCTCTATGGCACGGGTGCTACCCTGGATACTATTTCACGTTCATATCATCGGCACCAATGTCAGAAGTATTTCGGAAGGTAGGGATGCTATAACAGAACTTAACCTTTCGCTCCATGAATATTCATATATTAACCCTTTCCCTGTTCTATATTTCGGCCAATTTTCAGTACCTTCTGAATATTCATTAACAGAATAGTTATAAAGAAATATGGAAGGTGGAACATTGTAAACATTTTAGAAAGTAAAGAAACAGATCTGTCAAATTCTATTAGCAAACAGAGTAGAGCTTGTCTGATCAGGGTCTGCTCTGTTGGCTAATGGAATAGATCTGTTTCTTTAGTTTTTATACGCCCACCTAATAAAGGTGGTCGTATATTGTCGTGGCCCTGTCCGTCCGTCCGTTGGTTCGTTTGTTTGTTTGTTCGTTCGTTCGTCCGTCAACATTTTGTTTGTCCGCTATTTTCTGGGAAAACTGTTTAACAGATATTAATGAAACTTAACACAAATGTTTAATGCATCAAGATCTGAAGCTGAGTTGATTCTGAGGTTCATTTGATTTTTCATTTCAGAGTTATGGCCCTTGTCCTAAAAAATATGCAAATAGTTTGTCCGCAGTTTTCTGGGAAAACTATTTAAGAGATATTAATGAAACTTCACACAAATTTTTTAATGCATCAAGATCTGAAGCTGAGTCGATTCTGAGGTTCATTTGATTTGTCGTTTCGGAGTTATGGCCCTTGTATTTAAAAAATAATGCAAATACATGCAAATAGTTTGTCCGCTGTTTTCTGGGAAAACTGTTTGACAGATATTAATGAAACTTCTTACAAATGTTTAATGCATCAAGATCTGAAGCTGAGTTGATTCTGAGGTTGATTTGATTCTTCATTTCAGAGTTATGGCCCTTGTCCTTAAAAAATATGCAAATAGTTTGTCCACTGTTTACTGGAAAAACTATTTGAGAGATATTAATGAAACTTCACACAAATGTTTAATGCATCAAGATCTGAAGCTGAGTCAATTCTAAGGTTCATTTGATTTGTCGTTTCGGAGTTATGGCCCTTGTATTTAAAAAATAATGCAAATACATGCAAATAGTTTGTCCGCTGTTTTCTGGGAAAACTATTTGACAGATATTAATGAAACTTCACTAAAATGTTTAATGCATCAAGATTTGATTCAGAGTCGATTTTGAGGTTTATTTGATTTGTCGTTTCGGAGTTATGGCCCTTTTACTTAAAAAATAATGCAAATATATGCATATAGTTTGTCCTCTGTTTTCTGGCAAAACTGTTTGACAGATATTAATGAAACTTCATACACATGTTTAATGCATCAAGACCTGAAGCTGAGTCGATTCTGAGGATCATTTGATTTGTTGTTTCGGAGTTATGGCCCTTGCACTTAAAAAAATAATGCAAATCTATGCAAATATGAGGATGGCCATAACTTTTTCATTTGAAATGATATTACTTCAATTTTTTTTTTATGGTTAAACCTTAATGTGAATTTTCACATATATTGCGGGGGTTTTGATATGTCATTTTATTCTAAAGTTATGGTCCTTGAACTTTGTGTGCTCATTGCTTTGTTTGTCGGTCAACTTTTAGTTTGTCTGTTGTTTTCTGGGAAAACTATTAAAATGATATAAATGAAACTTAACACAAATGTTTTAAGCAACAAAATTTGAAGCTGAGTTTATTTTGAGGTTCATTCAGTTTGTCTTTACAGAGTTATGGCCGTTGCACTTTACAAAAATCTGCAAAAATGAGGATTAGCTGTAACTTTTTTATTTAATAAGATATTCACTTCATTTTTTTAAAAAATAGTATCACCTTAATATGAAAATCAAGATCTGAAGCACAGATTAGAAAATGTCAACACTTATAAGGCATGTTGAATCAGAGAAAGTTTGCAAGTGGGCGTATTATGTACCGTATGCGGTACTCTTGTTAAAATGGCCACAATATCCCACCTTCCATATTTCATTATAACTATTTTGTTCATGAATATTCGGTAGGTATTAACCCTTTACTTATTAATATTCATGTCAGAAATATTGACTGTGAATATTAGTTAGCTGAATTTTGTTTATGGCATCATGAACTAGGTAAAGTTTACAATGGCAGAAAGTGTAGAAATAGATCAATATTCTTTCATAAGCATAAGGAGCAGGCACTGATCAGACAGCTTCTACAGAAGCCATTTTATCTGGGTCTTCTGTTTGTGTTAGGGTTAAAACTTTCCCATTTGTATATTCATGTAAGAAATAATGGCATCATGATCATGTACATTTAATAGCTGATTGTTTATAATGTCATTTGTAGACAGGATGGTAAAATGTTTAGAGTCAGATCTATTATAATTCCATAAGCAAACAGAGCAGACCCTGTTCAGATGGCTCCTACAGGAGCCGTCTAATTGGGGTCTGCTCTGGTTACAGAGGCATGAAAAGGTGTTAATATGAGGGAAAGGGTTAAACTGCATTATCATTCATATATGCTTTTTTATTACAGATGAGGAGAAAAGTGCGACCGTATTTCTTACGCTCTGAGAACGTGAAGACATTTTACGATGTGTTGACCTGGATGACAACTCACTTATGTATGTCGTACATGGTAGTGCCATTCACTCTCCTGCATATCAGGCCAACCATAATGTTCTATAAGTAAGTACTTGCATAGGGGCTATTAACCCTTACTGCGCGGGACACGAGTCACATATGTCCTTTGCAAACAGTGTAGACCCAGATGAGAGGGTTCCTAGAGCAGCTCTCTCATCAAGGTCTGCACTGTTTGTCATGTTACACTTTTCTTTAGAAAAATCCCTACATTTTCACCATGAGCTTAACCTGTTTGAATTTTGGAATAGTCCATATGAAAAGTCAGCGTTGTAAGCTATTTACCTTTAGCCTGCTGAGCACAGTTTTGTTGGTAGAAAATGTTATTGACTTCAGTTCTTACCGTTGATTTATCTTGCATTTCCTTTCAACAATGCAGTCTGAGTATCAAAGTGTGTCTCAGTGTGTCATCATTATAGGTAATCACTCATCCACACCCAGCAGGCGTAAGGTTAAACTTTTGAATTTAACCTATTTCCTCCATAGGCTATTTTTAGACCCAACCTCTTTGAATAAATCTACCGAAAAGGAGTATTTACTAGAGAAAAGGACTTTTTAGAGTTGTGTAGTTCAGAAACCTTTGTGATAAATAGAGCATTTGCTCCTATGGCATTTGCTCACAATGGTTTCAAAAAGTGACTTTTACAAACGTGTAGAAAGGCATATTTATGGAGGAAATGGGTTAAATCTGACTCAAGTCAAGTACAGTATAACGGCGTTATTTTGACTCGTTTTTCTGAGATACCCGCCTATTCCAAGGGAATTTTGAGGTCCCAGCTCAATTTCTATCAAATCTCATTGAAAATACCTGCATTAATCTGAATAGTGATAATCCGAAATTTCAAGCATGTGTGCTGGTCCCGCGGATCATTCTGGTTCCCTTTATTGATTGTTTAATTAGAGCACGGTGTTTTCCCACCTTCGAGGTAATTATTCACACCTTCTCGATACCCTTCTTAACCTTTTGAAAGACCCGTCTTTGGGGCATTAGATATTCCAAATATGTGAAAAACACATTCATTGAACGTAGACTTTGCTTTGGAGTAGATAATGATGAGAATTTAATAGACTAAAGTCTAATAAACAAAGAGTCACAATCATAATTTGCATACGTTCGCAAACGTGTAGTGATTTTTCTGTACCGCTGAAAGAGTGCCATATAAGGTCTTTCTGCTTTAAATTTTGACATAGTGCAGTGCTGTAAGTGTAATACTTTGAAATTTGCAATATTTTGGTACTTTTAGACAGTCTCGTTCATGCAGACTCTTGCTACGAGAGATGAACGAGAATAACTATTTTAGACAAAAAAAGCCGAGTGTTCTGATTATTGATTAATTTGGTCGCTCGCCCTGATGTTCCTTAGTACGAAACAGCATGGGAACGAAACGATAATGTTTGTTTGTGCACCCAACTCAACACCAACAACTAAATTAATGTCGACGAATGGAAAATTGTGCAAAATAAACAACTTAACGCTCTACGCCACGACTGATCTAGTGATATGTCTAAATGGTTTGAAACAAGTTTTGAGTTTATTGTGAAGGGTCCGTTGGATAGACCCATACAAATTATAGTGAATTATAGTCGCCAATGTGAAAGGTATTTTCCGTTATAGGATATATAAGGAAAGAATCAATGAATTATATATGCATTGAAGTTTATGATAATGATAAAAAAGTTTACTGTGAAGAAATACGCTTCCTGTCGTCGTCAAACAGGAAATGACATAAAATGCTCTCGGTTATTTCGAGCAATGCGATAATCCGAGGTTTTTGCTGATTCCCAATGGTGCTCAAAATATCGCCAATATACTGTATCTGATGCTTGAGAATAAATTAGACTCAAACAGAAAGTTTTATAACCTTGGTCCCTGGAATGGAGTTGACCTATACGTTCTTATGAATATTCTCAAATATGTTTCCCATCTTAGAAACCAGATGTCAGACATGTTTGCATGGAAGTGTGATAGAGGATGGTTACCATACACTTCAGTAGTAGACTATTCTTGAGTATCAAGTCTGAAAATGCATTGATGAATTTTAGTCCAGTAATGTTTCCTTGATTGCATATCTTTATTAACCAATTCTCAAATAGGCTATTTTTAGTCCCAACCTTCCTTGAATAGATCTATTGAACAGGAGCATTAACCCTTTGCTCCATAAATACGCCTTTCTATGCCTTTGCAAACAGAGTAGACCCAAATCAGACTGCTCCTATAGGCCTTTGCCAAATCACCTTGTGTCCCTGTGTTATTATAACAATAAATATTAATATTCACCATATCATTATTTCCTAGATGAAAAAATATTTTATTTGTGTTAAGATCCATTTGAGGCTGAGTGTTACTTGCTGTCTCTCTTTGAACCAATTTATTTTACACAAACTCAAGTGTATTTACAGTAGTCCTGCACTAACTCTCAATATTATATTTTATTTTTCAGTAACATGTACTGGTGTCTTCACATCTTAGTACTAGTCTTGTATGTTGCTTACCCGTACATTCCAACACCAAAGACTGCAGAGAAGCTGGAAAAAGCAGCGAGCCAACCAATGGTGTCAACATCTTCAAATGCAGTACATCGCAGAGTAAAGACGAATGGGCTGGTTGGCTCATGATAGCGGAGAAATTACATGCTGTAGATTTTATAAAAATGTCATGGATATGTAGAAGCTCATTTGTTTTTCGCAGGAAAAAGTCACGGTATTGTCAGAGCCCTCGGGTTATTTTTGTGTCGTTTATTAATCATTTATTCCATGACCATTCATGTAACCAATAATGACATTGTTAATATTAATTGGATTAGTTACAGTAAAACCTCTCTATAAAGACCACTAAATTGTGTTAATTAGTTGGTATTTAGAGCAGGTGGTTGCTTAAAGCAAGGTGAAAGTAAAACAGAACGCTCCCATAGGAGCGTTCTGTTTTACTTTCACATTGCTTTAAGCAGCCACCTGCCTTGAACACAAAATAATTGATGTAATGTAGTGGTTGTTATAGAGAGGTTTTACTGTATTATAATAGCACATGGACACAGAATTGTTTTGGCCATGGAAGAAACTATAGAATCATATCATATGCAAACAGAGCAGACCCTGATCAGATGGCTCCTACAGGAACTGTCTGATCTGGGTCTAATCCATTTATAAAGGTGTTAAAAAGTGTCTCTATCCGGTGAAAGTGAAGTAAAAGATTAAGGAGGACTGTAAACCTATCATGAACATCAACTTATGTATGACCCTTTGAAAACCAAGATTTTTTGCAAACATACATAAGTTGGCATCTGGTTGCTATGCTACTGTACAATAGTTATTTTTATACAGATTTGCATAATTTTAATGTTTAACCCTTTACTCCATAGATACATCTTTTGAACACTTTTGCAAACAGATTAGACTTCCCATCGGAGCCGTCTGGTCAGGGTCTACTCTGTTTACTTATGAAATGATACTGATCTTATTCTATAATTTCTGCAATTACCAAAAATCTTATTCAGTTAATTGATATTCATGATGTCATTATTTCTTTACATGAATTTTCATGGAGTGAAGGGTTAGTTCATGCTTAGTTGCTTGAAGCTTTGAAAGTTGTTTGTTGAAAACATTTGTGTAAAAGTAACAATATTTTGATTGAAGAAAATGAGATGAATGACTTTTGCAAATAGATAGATGCTGATAAGAGGACTGTTAGACTATTAGAATTCTTTAACACATTGAATGCTGGGCACACATACACATACATTGAATGCTGGACACATATGCACTGTCCTCATAGTGGAACCCTCTGATCAGGGTCTGAACTGGTTGTCATTCGAATTAAGTTATTCAGAGAGTTATTTGCCTTTAACCGTTTACTCCACGAATATTCATGTAAGAAATAATGACATTGTGAATATTAATTAGACTATTTTTTCTATCATGTTGCATGAACACAAGAATGTTTGGCCATGCCAAAAATTGTAGATTTATATCTATATTATATCTTAGCAAATAGAGCAGACCCTGATCAGATGGCTCCTACAGGAGCCGTTTAGGTCTACTTTGTTTGCAAATGTGTAGAAAGGCATATTTATGGAGTAAAGGGTTAAGCCTTTCGTACTGAGTGGACTCTATAGTTATAAAACAATCTGATTGGCTATTCCACTATAAAATGTCAGCGTTGAAATAGTTAATCAAAATCTACTTTGTTTATTAAGATTTTTTCATTCTCAAAAGTATATATTCATGTATAGAAAAGTGATGAGACGTTGAGTAACTCAGCGTCGCATCTGGATCTAAAGTGTTTGCAAATGCAAGTCAAGCTGGGGATAGCGGGATATAAGTTAAAGGCAAATAACGCTTTCAACGTTTTGAACCAACTCATGAGTACTTTAGTTAGCAGTTTAGATGAGACAATGTGTAAGCAGCATTTAAACTACTTTAGTTAGCAGTTAAGATGAGACAATGTGTAAGCAGCATTTAAACTACTTTAGTTAGCCGTTTAGATGAGATAGTGTGTAACCAGCATTTAAACTACTTTAGTTAGCAGTTAAGATGAGACAATGTGTAAGCAGCATTTAAACTACTTTAGTTAGCCGTTTAGATGAGATAGTGTGTAAGCAGCATTTAAACTACTTTAGTTAGCAGTTAAGATGAGATAGTGTGTAAGCACCATTTAAACTCTTTGACACTAATCGCATATTTTTGCAAAGAAATAGCAGAAAAATATATTAGTTATATTGCAAAACCATTTTAACTTTTGCCTAATGAATAACATGTAAGAAAGAATAATATTATGAATATTGATAGTATAAAGTTTGTAAGTAAATATTAATGTAGAATGTTTAGCCATTGTAGAAACTAGGTTTGATCCTGCATTATTTCTTATGCAGACAGAGTAGACCATGCAGGAGCTGTCTTATCTGGGTCAACATTGTTGGTAATTGCATAAATTGACATGTCTGGAAGTCATTAAACCCAATAGGAAAACAGTTTCAAAGCAAACTAGCACCATTAATGGCATTTTTTTTATTTTAACCATCGAGCAAAGCTCATAACCATGAAGAAACCACTTTAACCTTTTACTCCTTAGATACACCTTTCTACGCCTTTACAAACGGAGTAGACCCAGATCAGATGGCTCCTATAGGGTATGCTCTGTTTGCTTATGAATAATATAAATGTGATTCCACAGTTTCTGCCATGGCCAGATATTCCTATATTCACATACCATTTGGAAAATTAATCTAATAAGTATTCATGAAGTTATTATTTCTTGCATGAATATTCATGGAGTAAAGGGTTAAGCCATTCAATATAATTGATATTACCCGGTAAAACACAGCTACTGTAAACCATTAATCCCTTACCTGATGAATTATCATGCAAGACTTACCTATTACAAAATAATGAATTTAAACTTCTGTGGGGATAAAAGAAGCAAATATATATGCCATGAGAAGCATATCTGTAACACATAAGCAAACAGATCCTGATCAGACAGTCCCAGCTCCCACAGAACTATCTGATTTGGATTCACTCTTTTTGTGAAGGTGTAAAAACTGGGATTATCCAGTAAAGGGATTAAAAGCTACTGGTAGCCATTTTGCAAAACTTAAATTGTTCAGTCACAGATAATACTTTTTGACTACCAATAAAAGGTTACATTTATTTTGCAAATTTGCATAAGAATTTCGACATATTCTGTTCAGAATCAGTTCTTGCATATACGTTTATAGAGCATCTTACATGAGACACCAAACAGTATTTACATAGGTTCTTACATTGGAAATGAACTTGTCATCGTTTAGGTAGGAAAATGACTGGCCATTGTTTAAGTAGGTTCTTTCATTGGAAATGAATTAGTTATCGTTTACAAAGGTTTTTATATTTCAAAATGAACAAGTCATCATTTACATAGGTTCTGATATTGGAAATTAACTAGTCTTTGATTACATAGGTTCTTACATTTGGAAATGAACAAGTCATTTTTTTAACCCATTCCCTCATAATGACGGCTTTTGACGGCTCTGTAAAAGTCACTTTGTGAAACCATTGTGATAAATAGAGCATTTATGATATGCTCTATTTATCACAATGGTTTCAAACTACAAAATTCTAAAAAATTCCTTTTCTCTAGTTAATGCTCCTTTTCGGTAGATTTATTCAAAGAGGTTGTATCTAAAAATAGCCTATGATGTAATGGGTTAAGTAGGGAAATGACTGGTCTTTGTATACACAAGTCCTTACTTACACTGGGAATTAATTAGTTATTGTTTACAAAGATTCTTACATTTCAAAACGAACTAGTCATTATTTACAGAGGTTTTTACATTTGGAAATGAATTATGTATTGTTTACATTGCTTTTAATATTGGAAATGAACTAGTCATTGTTTACATAGGGTGTTCTAGTGAGGGGCGTTTAATAAGTAGTTGCAACAGTGCCAGCTTTTTATAACCTCTCTCTCTCTCTCGCCTAGAGCATTCTTCTGTGGTTTGCACACACTGTATCAAGCTAGTTAGCCATTCACCGCTCAGAAAATGCACTTTTATAGTACATTATCAGTAGAGTTTTAAATCTCAATGCCACACTCATATTGAAGACTTTTGACGACTCTTTAAAAAGTCACTTTGTGAAACCATTGTGATAAATAGAGCATTTGCTCCTGTAAGAGCAAATGCTTTATTTGTCACAATGGTTTCAAAATTCTAAAATTTTCCTTTTCTCTAGTTAATGCTCCTTTTCGGTAGATTTATTCAAAGTGGTTGGATCTAAAAATAGCCTATGAGGTATTGGCCACACTCATATTATCCTAAATATCCGGACACCTAATCTCTCCTCTCCACTGGAAATTTGGCATATTTTGGTAACTTTAAATTAAACTGACGCAATAGCAAATGTTCACCCTGTTAAAATGGTTTCTTTAGAAACCATTTGATCTGGTTCTTCACTGTTTGCCTAAGCTTGTCTGTCTGAATATTTAGGATAATAAGTGTAATAGACAGGCTACCCTTTTTCTCCATGAATATTAATGTAAGAAATAATGACATCATGAATATTGATTAGCTGAAGGTTCTAATGGTATATGAACACAGGAATATTCAGCCACTGCAGAATTTATTGGCTCAGATTTGAATAATTCCTTAATGCAGACTGAGCTAACCTTGATCAGATGGCTCCTTTAGGACCTAGGTCTACTCTTTTCGTAAATTTTTATAAGGTCTATTTATCGAGTAAAGGGTGAACAAGTAAAGGGTTAACCCTGGTTCCCTGTTCTATGTTTAGTTCAAATTTCCATACCTATTGAATATTCATGAACAAAGTAGTTATAATGAAATATGGAAGGTGGAACATTGTAGCCATTTTAAAAAGTAAAGAAACAGATCTTTCCAATTCAATCAGCAAGCAGAGCAGACCCTGATCAGACGGCTCCTTTAGGAGCCGTCTGATCTGGGTCTACTCTGTTTGCAAATGCATGAAAACACGTTTATATGAGGGAAAGGGTTAATTGGCATGTCCTCGGGCCCAAACTATTGCTAGACAAATCAACATCAATAGTTTGCCTGTGGCAAGCTAACTGTTAACCATATTTGTTTAACCCTTTTCTCCATAAATACGTCTTGTTACACCTTTGTAAACACAGTAGATCAGATGGCTCCTGTAAGAGAAGTCTGATCGGGGTCTGCTCTGTTTGCTTATGAATAATATAGATAAGATTCTACACTTTTTGCCATTACCAAACTTTTCTGTATTCATGTGCCATTTTAAAAAATCTAATCAATATTCATGATATTATTTCTAACATGAATATTCATGGAGTAAAGGGTTAACTCATGTTAAGTCAGAAATTGTATTATGAGATTATGTTTTGAATACTTGGGCTATACAATCTACAGTATTTTATCTAATTAAGTCAGAAATTGGATTATGAGATTATATTTTGGATACTTGGGATGTATAATCTACAGTATTTTATCAAGGACCAAGTCCTTCGGATGAGACTATAAACCGAGGTCTGATGTATCAGTGCTTTACACTGGGCATCTAAAAGAACCAGAGAAACTCAGTCCATAATAAGAGTAGGGCATCGCGCCCGGGTTTCTTTGAATCCTCTCCCCTCTCTCTGGGGCGTCCAATTAGCCCATAGTGAGCAGAAATGGACGTAAATCAACACAAACAAACAAACAAACAGTATTTTATCTAATTAATGCTCCTGGGGAGTTTCTTCCCTTTTGCTTTCTGCATTACTTCCAGTCTGCATTAAGCTACCACGTGTATTTTGAAAACCTATATTTCTTTATTTAAAAGTTATTATATAGGGTTTTTGTTGCTTTATTAATTGTCAGTTCCCCCACCAAAAGAAGGAAGGTGGCATTTATTACAGTGGGGGTGTTTGTTTTGGTAGAATATGGTATATGTACTCATCTCAATATTATATGTATTAATCTAGCATTAAGGTATTACATGTATGTATATTGCCAAAAAGTATATGTGTATCGTTTACACTAGATTTATTTTCATAATCAAATTTTACATAAACCTGGTTTAACCCTTCTTCGTAGCTTCCATAGTGTTAGCTTCCATGTTATTAGATACATGTACATGTATTCAGAGCTTTAGGTATATTTTTGATATACTGTGAAACCTGTCTTAACCCTTTCCCTGTTCTATGTTTATTCCAAATTTCAATACCTACTGAATACTCATGGAAAAAATTGTTATAACGAAATATGGAAGTATGGACAATTGTAGCCATTTTAGAAAGTAAAGAAACAGATCTTTCAAATTCTATTAGCAAACAGAGCAGACCCTGATCAGACAGCTCCTATGGGTCTGCTCTGTTTGCAAATTCGTGAAAACACGTTTATATGAAGGAAAGGGTTAAGCGGCCATTTATTTATTGAACATAGAAGTCTTAAAATACAGGTGGTTGCTTAATGCAGGTCAAAAGTAATGCAGAAAGCTCCAATAGGAGCTCTCTACATTAATTTTGACCTGCATTAAGCTACCACCTGCCTTACAGAACCATAACAAAACCTCCTTTTTATGGCTGCTTAAGACAGGTTCTACAGTATCTCCGTCAAACATTATCTATCTTGATTCAACTCTGACAGAATTGCCTCTCTGAGGTGATTTAACCCATACAGTGCGGGACACGTGCCACTAATGTCCTTTGCAAACAGTGTAGACCCAGATGAGAGGGCTCCTAGAGGAGCCCTCTCATCAGGGTATGCACTGTTTGTCATATTACATTTTTCTTTAGAAAAATCCCTCATTATTCACCATAAACTTGACCTGTTTGAATTTTGGAATAGTCCATTTGAAAATTCAGCGTTGTAAGGGTTAATGAGTTGCTGCAAGATTGGTTTTGACAGAGAAATAAGAGTGAACTGTACACATTCTATTTACAGCCATGTGTATGTTTTGTTGTTGTTTGTGTATTAGTTTTGTGTACCTAGGGCTTCAGATAAGAGGACAAGCTAAACATCTCGCAACAATGTTTGTTTCATTTCTCCTCCAGACCGAAAAGTTTGTCTTTCAGACAATTGTTATTAGTAGTCAAAACAATACAGTTTTGTAAGATTTTTTTAACTTTTTATGCCTTTGGTAACAGGGTAGACCTAATTTTTTCTATGGTGTGCCATAATAATAAGCTTCCTTATTGTACATTTAACTGCAAGAGTTAGTTAATTAGTATTTATAAATGACAAGCACTTGCGTGGATATTCAGTAACCCTTTCCCTCATAGTAACACCTTTTAACCTTCTACTCCATAAATACGCCTTTCTATACCTTGGCAAACAGAGTAGACCCAGATCAGATGGCTCCTATAGGAGCTGTCTGATCAGCGTTTGTTGTTTGCTCATGATATAGATGTGATTCTACAGTTCCTGCCATGGCCAAAATTTCCCATTTCCATAAATATGCTATTATAGCAATAACTCTAACAGATATTGATGATGTCATTATTTTTTCATGGAGTAAAGGGTTAACATCTTTGCAAACAGAGTAGACCCAGATCAGACAGCTCCTGCAGGTCTGCTCTGTTTGCATATGGAGTTACATGTATATAGATCTGATCCTACATTTTTAGCTCGTCCGTTTTGAAGAAATCACGAGCTATTGTAACTCCGGCGTCCTTGTCGTCGTTGTCGTCATCGTCTTCCGAAATCTTAACATTGACCATAACTTCTTCAATTTTTAATTTACAACTTTCATTTTTGGTATGCATGTTCATCTTGACAATGCCGCAGACGAGCGTTTGCACCCGCTTGCGGTGCTCTTGTTTGTCTAAGTCTAACTATTTCCTTGAGAATTTTACATTATAAAAATTAGATTAACGAATCTTCATGTAGTGATCAATTCTTACATAAATGTTTTTTAGGGAAATGGTTTGAATAAAGTGTTAATAATTATGTAAGGTAGTTTGTTTACTACATGTACTGTGTGTTGGTGTATGTTTTTAGATATATGTGTATTTTGCGTCAAGGTGTCACAAATATGTGTGATTTGTGTCTACACTGGATGTACCTTCATACTTGGACTTTATTTGCCCTTAGTATTATTTAGCTATTAGTTGTTATTTTGTTTTGAGCTTTAATAACCCTTTACTTCATGTTTATTTAACCCTTTTCTTCATATAAACGTGTTTTCACACCTTTGCAAACAGAGTAGACCCTAAGGAGCTGTCTGATCAGGGTCTGCTCTGTTTGCTAATAGAATTTGAAAGATCGGTCCTATAGGAGCCGTCTGATCAGGGTCTGCTCTGTTTGCTAATGGAATTTGATAGATCTATTTCTTTAGTTTCTGAAATGGCTACAAGGTTTCACCTTCCATTTTTCATTATAACTATTTTGTCCATGAATATTCAGTAGGTATTGATATTTGGAATAAACATAGAACAGGGAAAGGGTTAAGTCAGAGATGATGACTGTATGTATATGAATTAGTGTAACTTTTATAATGGCATCATGAACAAGTGAATATTTTGGCAGGAAATTGTAGAATTAGATCTACAGTAAACCCCTCTAATGCGACCACTTAATGAGCAAACATGGCTGTCTTCATAAACAGGTGGTTGCTTAATGCAGGATGAAAGTTATGCAGAAAGCTCATATACGAGCTTTCTGCATAACTTTCGTCCGGCATTAAACCACCACCTGCCTTTGCTACTGTGAATTATGCCCCTTTTTGGTGGTCGCATTAGAGGGGTTTTACTGTATATTATTTCATAAGCAAGCAGAGCATTACCCTTATCAGACGGCTCCTACAGGAGCCATCTGATCTAAGTCTACTCTGTTTGAAAGATATAGAAAGGCATATTTATGGAGTAAAGAGTCAAAAGACCCATTATGTTTGTTCACTATGTTGTTTGATTCATGATGTCATCATTTGTTACATGAATATTCATGAGGTAAAGGGTTAAAAGAATACTCAGTATAGTGCCAATGTGTTGTGTTTATTAGAATTCACTTGCTTTTGTCAACCTATGTCAAGATGATTGTCTGCAGTCTGATTACTCATCAAATTACTGGTTTCTTCCATGTTTTGAGTTCTTATTGTAGGAAAAAAAGTCATATCAAGTTTCATACTTGTCATCTTTACAAGACCAATTATGTTATGAAGGGCCTCTGTCTAAATATGCATGTTGACAAGAGTTATGGTCCTTTGAAACTTAGATTTGTTTTTCTGTTGTTAACATCAAATTTCAAATCAAATCAGTTTTTTTTTAAATTATGTTCTTGCACTAGTCTATACATGTAGTCTGTAAAGATAATGTGATCAACTGAGTAATGCAGCTAAGTAGAATAATAGTCTTAAGTATGTAGACAGACAAACTTAGGTAAACAGTGAAGACTCAGATCAAAGGGTTCCTGAAGGAGTAGTTTGATCAGGGTCTACAATATTTGCTAGTATGTTAGTCTAATTTAAAGTTTACCAGTGTCAAAATGGTGTCACATTGAACCCATGGAGAAGGGAGACTGGATGATTCTTTACCTAAAAGAGAAATCTTAAAATGCCTTTGCAGACAGAGTACACCCAGATGAGTTGGCTTCTGTTCGGCTCAGCTCTGTTTATATATTACAGCTCAGATTATACAGTTTCTGCCATGTCGGGAAGTTCTTGTACACACATACCATTGTATATATTCAGCTAATTAATCTTCATAGTGTCATTATACATGTATATCTTTCATGAATATTTATGAGAGAAAATGTTAAATAGATTATGTCTGCTAGAGTTTGACAAACTGCTTGATGTGCGGATGTACATGGTATTTGACAGAGTTTTTAACCTGAAATGTTCTTGAAGGCTCAATTTTTTTGTGGTAACAAGATTGTTAAGAAAGTATTAAAGATTCCAAATGTGTTTGAATATTTCAGAATATAACTGAAACTGTGAAACAGCTGCACTTTAGTGTTATACAACATTCCCATCGATTGGAAGGACAGCTGTAAGCGTGTTGCTTGTGATCTTTAATCAGAATTATTTTTATTCACTTATGCTTTATTTCATGAGTTTAACTTTAAAAGTCATGATATCAAACTAGTCACAGTCTATCATTATTTGGGTAGTTGTGATGATATCAAACTAGTCACAGTCTATCATTATTTGGGTAGTTGTGATGATATCAAACTAGTCACAGTCTATCATTATTTTGGTAGTTGTGATGATATCAAACTAGTCACAGTCTATCATTATTTGGGTAGTTGCAATAAAACAGATACATGTACTATAGTATCTCTAAATTAGTAATGAATGCTTCCAGGACTTTACATATTTTAAAAGGAGCTTTATTGCATTTAATAGACAGGTGGTTGTTTAATGCATTTTGTACACACTTAATGCAGAATGAAGGTAGTACAGAAAGTTCCAAGGGGAGCTTTCTGCATTGCTTTCAGTCTGCATTAAGCTACTACCTGTAGTTTGAAAAACATGTATTTATGTATTTCGATGGTGATTATATAGGATTTTAGTTGTTTTATTGATTGTTAGCTCTCCCCCCACCTAAGAAGTAAGGGAGCATTTATTACAGTGGGGATTTTTATTATGGAGAATATGATACAGTAAAACCTCTCTATAATGGCCACTAAATTACATCAAGTATTTTGTGTTAAAGGCGGGTGGCTGCTTAAAGCAAGGTGAAAGTAAAACAGAACGCTCCTATAGGAGCGTTCTGTTTTACTTTCACATTGCTTTAAGCAGCCACCTGTCCTAAATAGCAACTAATTAACACAATTTAGCGGCCGTTATAGAGAGGTTTTACTGTATGTTTTACCCTAAGCAGTGGTCCAGATAAGATGCATAAATTTAAATATTTTCAAGAATAGTTCCTTTATTTCTCCACCAAACCCTATACTGTGACCACTCTTTAGAATCATCTCTTTGAAACGATTCTAAAGAGTGATCACAGTATAGGGTTGGTGGAGAAATGTCGATTTTAGTATTTGGGTATCTGTTATATGTAGCTCTGCTAAATATTTGAACACCCAATGTCCCCTACTCCATCTGTTTGTAAATGCTGAATTTAGTGTCATTTTGATAACTTTATATTAGGTTGACATAGTAGCAAATAGTGTAGACCCTGATTAAAAACAACCATTTGATCTGGGTCTGCACTATTTGCCTAAGAATACTTATGGTTATTAGCATACTAGTCAGCCATATTAACGCATTCCCTCCTAGACTATTTTTAGACCTAGCCTCTTTGAATAAGTCTACCGAAAAGGAGCATTAACTACATTGTATAGTAAAGGAAATTTTTTAGAATTTTGTAGTTTTGAAACCATTGTGATAAAGAAAGTATTTGCTCCAAAGGAGCACACTGGTTTCAAAATGTGACTTTTATAGAGGTGCCAAAATGCGTCCCTTGGAGGGAATGTGTTAATTGTATAAATTGTAACTTATATGTCTGTCAATATTCGTAGCTGCCATTTGTGTATGTATGTGTTTATATACATTTGTAGTTCAATTTACATTTTTAACCTAAGTTTACCATGGTTGTATTCTGAATAACTTTGCAATCAGTTTTGATCTAGATGATATGCTGAGTAACTCCTGTCAGTATCTGTTTGATATGCTTATTATGTCTTTGAAACTGTTAAAGGTCATGCAGATTAAAGAGGATGTACTAACCCATTCCCTCATAGGCTATTTTTAGACCCAACCTCTTTGAATAAAGCTTCCGTACATGAGAATTTACTAGAGAAGGAAAGGAAAATGTTAGAATTGTGTATTTTTGAAACCATTGTGATAAAAAGAGCATTTGCTCCTATGGAGAAGAAGTGAATATTACAGAGCCGTGGAAAGGCATATTTATGGAGGAAAGGGTTAAATCTTTATTCTATAAATACTCCTTTTCACACCTTCTCAAGCAGTAGACCCAGATGAGACGGTTCCTGCAGGAGACATCTGATCAGGGTCTGCTCTGTTTACTTATGATATGATGTAGATATGATTCTACAGTTTCTACCATGGCCAAAAAATCTTTTGTCCATGTCTTATAAAAATTAATCTTATTAATATTCATGATGTCATTATTTTTCTTACATGAATATTCATGGGGTTAAGGGTTGAGCCTTTTGATGTCATCTGATCAGGGCCTGCTCTACTTACTTACAGAATATCTTAGAACTGATTCTATACTATTGGTCATAGCTGTGTATTCAATTGCCTTACATAACAGCATCAGAAAATAAGTTAACATTTCCTTGATTTAAAGGCCTTTGCACCCATTTGCAAACAGAAGACCTATAGGAGCTGTCTGATCAGGGTCTGTTCTGTTTGCTACTGGAATTTGGAAGATGTTTCTTTACTTTCTAAAATCGCTAAAAATGTTCCACCATCCATATGTCATTCTATTTTGTCCATGAATATTCAGTAGGTATTGAAATTTGACCTAAATATAGAACAGGGTGACATTTTCCAAACTCAAAATCATAGTTAAACTTTCAATGCAATTTCTCATTGTCACTATAACCTATTTAACATCGCCCAGTGTGCCATATCTCTGGTCTCTTTCACTGCTGACTTGAGTCTTAGAGTTATCAGAGTCTTCTTGAGTAAACCTCCCTAGTAGAGTACACTTTCATCCATGCTCCAACTTAAACACTCACTTTATCTGCTACGTTGATTACATTAATGGTTAAATGTGGTTAACAATAATAAATATTTCATTAACAAACAAGTATGAAATACTGTAACTTGACAAGACAATTGTATCTATCTTTCTCCTAATTATTTCTAGAATATTTTCATTGTAGGTGGCGGTGGTCTAGTGGTAACCACTTGACTATCAGTCCGGTGGTCCGGGGTTCAAATCCCGGTCCCACCCGGAAATTTCGAGATGCTTTTCCGTGTCTCCCACCCGCACATCCTCTCCACCCAGGGGTTAAAATGGGTACCTGTGAGGGTCACTCGCCGGTACTGCGGCTGCATGATTACGCCATATGTTAGTAGTGCTCAATATTGTAGGCCAATGACTCAATGACCAGGGGAGTAAATGCACAGTCGGCTGAGCGGTCATTTGGACTGAAAGTAGACTATAACTAGGTACTTTACTAAACAAGCATGAAATACTGTAACTTGACAAAATAATTGTATCTATCTTTCTCCTAATTATTCCTAACTGTTACACCCTGATTGAAATGCTGTCTCATTCTGCAGTGTTCCACAAAATTCCACAAGGGCATGCATCTCAATTTAACACATAGTCATTGAATTTCGTGAGTAATTTTCTTTCATGTACCGGCCTTGCATTATCCTGTAAATTTATCTTATCATTGTTAATGTAATTTCTTGCTGATTCAATGGGTAATGACTCTGTTCGGAGCTTTGTTTGGGATCTACAGTAAAACCTCTCTATAAATCTACCACTAAATTATATCAAATATATTGTGTTAAAGGCAGGTGGCTGCTTAAAGCAAGGTGAAAGTAAAACAGAACGCTCCTATAGGAGCATTCTGTTTTACTTTCACCTTGCTTTAAGCAACCACCTGCCCTAAATACCAACGAATTAACGCAATTTAGTGGCCGTTATAGAGAGGTTGTACTGTACATTGCTTTTGCTATGTTCTACTAAAAGATTCAAATGAGTGACATTTCTGTGGTACTGAACTCCGTCTTGCAATTTTAACACAACGCTATTTCCTCTATTTTTACACACAGTGAACGGTTTTGGATGGAAAACAGAATCTAACTTATTTTCTTTGTTCTGTTTCAACAAAACTCTTTTTCTGACCGAAACATTGTTTTCGCACTCACTTCATTTGCTATCACTAATTCACTATACATTTCCCCTTCTCTTTCAGCTCTGAGTCCCAGATGCATCCAGCATGTCATAGTGAGCTAACTCAGGCAAATTTGTTCTAATTCGCCTACTGAACATCACTTCAGCAGGACTCGCCCCTGTTGTAGAGTGTGGTGTACTATGATACATCACCAAGTAGTCATTGATTTCATTTTTCCAGTTTTTATTGTTAGACTGTGCAATTTGAATTCTTTTCAAAATTGACCTATTTTGGCACTCTACCTCATCATTTGCTTGAGGTCATAATGGTGTGTTTCTCCTGTGAGTTATGCTATTCACTGTCATGAAGTTTCTGAAAGGCTCGCTTGTGAAATGTGCGGCATTGTCGGTTCTAATTAGACAATGGTAAGCCATGAATTACAAACCATTTTGTCATGATTGATGTGATTTTATCAGAAGTAATCGATTTTGTGACCTCAATCTCAAAATATCTACTGTAATAATAGTTAATCAAAATCAAGATGTTATCTCCTGAAAGCAATGGACCAAGAACATCACATGCCAAATCTTGCCATGGCCCAGTCAGTAACTCTGTATGAATCATAGGCTCGGTACCACATGGTTTTCCTACTATCTGACAACCCTTACAAGGCTTGCCAAATTTCTCAGAGTAAAATCTCTACCAGTTTGTCCATACCAAGCCACCATACCTTTGTTCTGAGAGAACGTTTCATTGCTACAATGTCTGGATGACCCAGGTGAGCTAACTCTAGTCACACAATTTCTGTGGAATTACAATTCTAGTTCCTCGTAGAACAAACTGATCTGAGGCACATAATTCTGACTTCACCGTCAAATAATCTTTGTATTCAAGATTTTGCCATTTTCCCGTCAACAAGCAGTCCCTAATTGCACTGATTTCTGAATCATGCAGAGATGCAGATTCAGTTTCTAACGTTGTCATTGCTGACAGTCTCTTCACATGCAACAAATTTTACATATTCATCTGAATTATGGGATTTCCTTGCAGGATGTTTCCCTAACAATCTAGTTGACGAATGTGCAATATTTTTAGAATCCGCAATGTGTCTTTTGAACCCCATTTGAACTTTGACCCTTTCTTTGTCAGTTCACGCAATGGCATAGCTACTGTTGCTAGGTCAGGGATATACCTTGTAATTGATTAAACCAAGAATACTTGGCATTTCTTGGTCGTCATGCATTTGCGACTGCTTCTACCTTAGGTTTGTTTGACCAATATCTTGAGCAGACAGCTCATGACCCATGAATATGAGTTTACTCATAAAAAACTGACACTTATCCCTATTGAGTTTTAATCCCCTCTCTCTCTCTCTCTCAACACTCTCCAGACTTTTTTTAAGATTTATGGTTTGCTATGGACAACTATATCATCCATGATGTTTTAAACCCATTCGCAACTACTGAGAACTTGTTGCATAATATTTTGATACATTTCACTGATGCAACTAACTCCAAATAACAACCCCTTGTAACAATATAATCCATTGTAAATGTAGTGATGTCACAGGATTCTTCTGAGAGTTTGTTTGATGGTAAGCCATTTTAATGTCCAATTAGCTAAATATCTTACTTTGGTTGAAGTCTTGCAGAACTACTTGATTTTGTTTTGTTTGAGATATTCCCTTGTGTTTTTGTCCACAATGTTACTACTAGATCCAGAGTCAATGATTAATTTTGTCTTAATCCCACCTATTTGCACTGAAATGAATGTTGTTTCTGGGTAGTTGTCACAAATACTGAATGTCTGGTGTTTCTTCTTCACTGCTAGAGTCGTTCTTGACATGACAAAATTTCTTTTTGGGTTTCACTGGTTTGGCACTTTTGCATTTTGTCTCAAAATGTCCTACCTTCTTGCATTTTCGGCAGTGTTTGTCTTTTGCTGAGCATTTTGGATCTTTTGCCATATGTCCTTTGTACCCACATTTGTAACACTCCATGCCTGAGCTTGACTGACCTCTCTGTTTTAAGCGTGGTCTGATGGTTAAGCTCTGAACTCCCTCCGCAACTCCTTCCATTTTCTTGGATTGGGACTCGACAGTCTCATAAGTTCTCACCAATTCATGTAAAGTTGCCAAAGTTCAATCTGTTCCCTTCTCTTATAATTTACGACGTAGACGCACAGAAAATCATTTCTCCACAACTTGGTCACAAATGAATATTCATTGAAGAAATAATAACATTATGGAAGTTTTATAGTGGTTTAGGAACACAGGGTATTTTGGCCATGGCAGAAAGTAGAATCAGATCTATATAATACCATAAGCAAACAGAGCAGACCCAGGTCAGACAGCTACAGATCTACTCTGTTTGCAATGAAGTCAAAAGGTGTCTCTATCATGTAAAGGGTTAGTTAATATTCATGAACTCATAAATTCTTACATGAATATTCATAAGAGAGGTTATACATGATAACGGTAGTTGTAATCACCTTTGCTTAGTTTAACCATTTCCTCCATAAATACGCTTTTCTACGCCTCTATATAAGTCACCTGTTTGAAACCATTGTGATAAATAGAGCATTTGCTCCTATAGGAGCAAATGCTCTATTTATCACAATGGTTTCAAATTACAAAATTCTAAAAGAAATTCCTTTTCTCTAGTTAATGCTCCTTTTTGGTAGATGCATCCAAAGAGGTTGGATCTAAAAATAGCCTATGAAGGAATGGGTTTATGCAATTGTAACCCTTTCCCTAATCTATATTCATGTCAGAAATAACAACATCATGAATATATATAACTGAATTTTATAATTGCATATGTAAACATGAATGTTTGGTATTCGTAGAAACTGCAGAGCCATATCTATTACGATTTAGTAAGCAAACAGATCGGACCCTGATCATATGGCTCCTATTGGGGCCGTCTGATCTGGGTCTACTCTGTTTGCAATTGCATGAAAAAGCATTTACATGATGAAATGTGTAGTGTCATATCAGAGCTGACCCTGATCAGATGGCTCTTATAGGGGATGTCTGATCTGGGTCTACTCTATTTTCAATTGCATGGAAAAGGGTTTACTTGATAGAATGTGTAGTATCATATCAGGCCTTGAGCAACTGAGTGATTTGGGCAAATAAAATCTTAGCAGTCCTTTTCACCTCGATCATGAGAGTAGGGTGAAAATCAAGTTGCCAATTGCTGACTCAAACGATAAGCTCTACCCATGGATATGTTATAGCCAGCCACCGTGTTCAATAGATAGCATTTCAGAATACTCTTCTCACCAATATATAGCAAAGACCACCCATCGATTTGTGAAACTGCCAGCTTACTTGACAGTGTCCACTGACATATTAATCGTTTACTCCATGAAAGAAATGATGACATCATGAATATTATTTATATGAATTTTTAAAATGGCACAATAACACATGAAAGTTTTGCCAAAGCAGAAACTAGAGAATCAGATCTTTATTTTATCCATAAGCAAACAGAGCAGACCCTGATCAGATGGCTCCTGTAGGAGCCGACTGATCTGAGTCTACCCTGTTTGCAAAGGCGTATTTATGGAGTAAAGGGCTAATTAGTGACAACAGACTCTTCATGAATGGGACGTGTTTAATATGGTTTTATACTATTGGAAATGTGTAGTGTCATAATTATATTTTTATGTAGAGGGCTTTGTGTAATATTTGTCTTTGTTTAGCCAACTAATGATGCTACAGAAGTTGGTCTATTTGTTTAACTTTAATGGTCATGTCTCTTCGCTTTGCCAAATGTTCCTAGTCTAAATGAGATTCTTTGTTTGTCAAATGTTCCTAGTCTAAATGAGATTCTTTGTATGCCAAATGTTACTAGTCTGAATGAAATTCAGAAAGATAAGCAGTTGTTTATATAGATCAGGTGCCATATTATCTCGATTTTAGTGTTGATCCACTTGTCTTATTCAACAAAAGCAAACATTGGTACTCTTCAACCTCTAACCTGCTGAGCAAATTAGTTTACAGAATTTTCAAAATTCAAACTAAAATTAGTTTATGTTCAAAAATGCAATCAAGGTGTCAAACCGTTTAGATCCAGATGAGACGGGGAGTTACTCGGGTTCTCATCTGGATCCAGACTGTTTGCATAGGTAATCAGTCATCCCCCACAGCAGGCTAAAGGTTAATTGTATTAACCCTTTCCCTCATATAAACATGTTTTCACGCATTTGCAAACAGAGTAGACCCAGATCAGACGGCTCCCAGAGGAGCCGTCTGATCTGGGTCTGCTCTGTTTGCTTATAGAATTTGAAAGATCTGTTTCTTTGCTTTCTAAAATATTTACAATGTTCCACCTTGCATATTTCTTTATAACTATTTTGTTAATGAAATATTCATTAGGTATTGAAATTTGAAATAAACATAGAACAGGGAAAGGGTTAAGTAATGAATGATGCCAAGTATTTTTTATAGAGGTACAGTGCTGGTATCATTTTCAGTGATAGCTCAATATGTAAAGGGATGTGTGTAATAGTTTTAATGTTTTTCTATCTTTGCTATTAAGATGTGAAATGAAAGAAATTTGACAAATGTAACTTTTATAATTATTTCTTTTGCTCAGTTTATTTACCAGTTTTAGTGAGATTCATAAAATATAAGTTTAACCTTTTATGTAATAGATATTCACATAAGAAATCGGGCCAAATGGACACATGGATTTTTCACCATGGCAGAAACTGTAGAATCGGATACATATTGTTTCATAAACAAACAAAATAGACCCAGATCAGATGTCACCTACAGGAGCCTCTGATCTGGGTCTACTTCTGTTTGCAAATTCGTCAAAAGGCTTATCTATGAGGTAAAAGGTTAATTCAGATAAGATTCCGTGAGGCTTGGAATATAATCTGGATCTAAACTGTATTCAAGTTACCTTTCGTGGGCTTAAGGTGGCAGTTATGTTTCAATTATACATTTAGCTTTATATCTTTGCAATACCCATAGAGGTATTAATTCTTTCTCAGCCAATGTCGCATTTTTAATTACCAACGCAAGTAGTTCGGATCCAGATGAGACACTGAGTAACTTGGCATCTCATCAAGATCCAAACTGTTTGTTACTGTGACTATTTTATGACACAAAAATATAGAAAAATAAAAATTTAAAATTGTAGCAGACGATAAAGTTTGCAGACGACAAAATTTGGTAATGAAAGAGTTAATCCCAGTTAACTCTTTACCTCAAACATGCTTTTTTTATCCTTTGCAAACAGAGTAGACTCAGATTAGATGGCTCCTGTAGAAACTGTCTGATCAGGGTCTACTCTGTTTGCTTATGAAATATTATAGATATGATTCTACAGTTTCTGCCAATGTAATATATTCTCTTGTTCATAAATACATTATAAACAAGCATCTTGTTAACCCATTACTCTGTATATACGCCTTTATATGTCTTTGCACACAGAGTAGATCCAGATCAGACAGCTCTTGTATGAGCTGTCTTATTAGGGTCTGCTCTGTTTTATGATATAATAAAGACATAAAGATACGAGTCTACAGGTAATGCCATGTTCAAAAAATCCAGTGTCCATATGCTGTTACATGTACAGTAAAACCTCTCTATAACGGCCACACAATTGTATTAATTAGTTGGCATTTAGGGCAGGTGGTTGTTTAAAGCAAGGTGAAAGTAAGACAGAACGCTCCTATAGGAGCGTTCTGTTTTATTTTCACCTTGCTTTAAGCAGCCACCTGCCTTAAACACAAAATACTTGATGTAATTTAGTGGCCGTTATAGAGAGGTTTTACTGTATAACAATTAATCTTATTGATATTAATGGTGACATTATTTCTTACATGAATATTCATGGAATAAAGGGTTAATATTTACACAATCATTATTTCTTATTAAATATTCATGAGGTAAAGGGTTAATTAAGGATAATTGTTCCAGTTCTGCTTGGTTATGTATGAAATAAACATTTTAGGAGAATGGAAAATGTGTTTGTTTGTTTCTTTTCAGCCATGCATCTCATCTGAGTGATAAATTGCAACTTGAAAACTGCAAATAATATCATATAACTGTTTCCCCCATATAAACGCCTTTGGAATGCATTTTCAAACAGAGTAGACCTATAGGAGCTGTCTGATCAGAGTCTGCTCTTATTGCTAATGGAATTTGATGGGCCTGCTTCTTTAGTTTCTAAAATGGCTACAATGTTACATTTTGATTATTTTGTCCATGAATATTCAGTAGGTACTGAAAATTAAATTAAATATAGAATAGGAGAAGAGTTTAACTAATCTTATGCTTAGTGCAATATGACTGGTATTTTCAAAAAGTTTGAATCAGATCAGGATCCAAGTTATTTGTTGTTCTGTAAGTTGTTTCTCAAAATTTTGAGTGAATTAGGTGTCAGTAAGAATGAGAAGGGTTCAGTAATCTTAACTTAAATACATTTCCTTATATCCATATCTGTCTGTATGTCTGTGTCTGTCTGTCTGTCTGTCTTGCTTTCTGTTGGTATATCTCTGTCTTTTGCTTGTTTATCTCTCTTCACCTCAATCTTTGTTTATGTCTCAGCCTCTATTTGTCTGTCTCCCTCAATCTTTCACTCTCTCCTCTCTCCCTCCCCTCTCTCTACCCCCCCTCTCTCTCTCTCTCTCTCTCTCTCTCTCTCTCTTGCTCTATCTCTTTCTTTCTTTCTAAGTTCAGTTTCCCTTTCTCTTTTATTCACTCTTCCTTACACTATTTATATCTTCCTCTATTTTTCTCTTTGTCTCTTCCTTTCTATGGCTGTCTGTTTAACCCTCCCTGGAATTTAACATTTTTTTTGTTCATTACTTATTCTACAATTTCAACCATGGTCAAAAACTCCTTTGTCAATATTCATGAATTCTGGAACCCTTGATTAAATATTCATGAGGTAAAGGGTTGAACATATTTTTCACTAATGCTGATGACTACTGTAGTGCCGATGAAAGGACCGCATTTACTCGGGGAAAATGCCACCGAGGTCCGTTAATTAATCATGTCCTCTGCTCACCCGACGCTTGATTCGTGAAAATTGACCACGTTCGTAAACAAGACCGAAAACTTCACAAAAAGATCAGTTTTTTAGAACAATAATGCAGGCAAAGGATTTTATGGAGCGTTTGCGTCGATTTGATGCATACCCAAAGACACTTGAAGATTTTCGCGTCAAAACATTCGGTGGAGCCACAGGTAAATAAGACTAGAACCACACGGTCTGTTTGGAGTTAGTGGGTGGGGCAAACTTTGTAAAAATCACGTCAATGTGTCATACTTAACCAACTGCCATTGTGTCGTAGATTTAATCATTTGTGATAGATTCATATATTCACAAAAAGACAGCCATTTCCCAGGATGTGTAGCTATCACTAATAATGCTGGATAAAGTATCATCTAAAGTCCTCCTTATCACTTATGTATAAAGACCTTCAAGATACGCTTTGATCGTCACTGGCAGGGGAACACTTATAGCTTCTTCTTCTTCTTTTGGTTAATGTGCAAAACCCCTCTGGAGTATTGTCGCACAATCATGAAACTATTTACATGGTGAGGGGAAAAACAAACGGTTAAAAATCAGGCTAAAAACAATTTGCTCCAGTTATACGTGCAGCTCACCCATCCTGATCTTGAAGGTGACCAGACGTTTCGCCCACTAACCAGTTCGCGCCCTGGACGTTTCGCTCCCAGGACGTTTTGTACCTGGTCGTTTCGCTCCCCTGGTCGTTTCGCCCCCCTGGTCGTTTCGCCCACTATATACACTATATAATGGTTATATACAAGTTAAATAGAAGCTATTGGTGCAGTTAATGTTTTTGAATCAAACAGGACATACACTGATCAGTCAGTTCCTATATGAACCGTCTCATCTGGGTCTACTATGTTAGTATAATAAATAATGACGTCACCCTAAATAGGAGTCATTTCCAGAACATTTCAAGTATATTTCACAATCTCAAAAGCAAACAGAGTAGACCCTGATCAGTCGGTTCCTACATGAGCCGTCTCACCTGGGTCAACTATATTAGTGTAATAAATTAATAATGACATTACCATTAATAAGAGTCAGATTCAGATTCTTTCAAGTATATTTCACAAACTCAGAGGCAAACAGAGCGGACTCTGGATAGTTGACTGATCTGGTTCTACTGTGTTATTGTTATTGTGTTATTGAAATAAATGACGTCACCATTAATAAGTTTTCATTCATCACGCAAAATTGTTGGTAATTTAAAAACTCGGAAGCAAACAGAGCAGACCCTGATCAGTCGGCTCATACAGGAGCCGTATGATCTGGATCTAATATGTTATACCTAAGAATTAACAATGTCACCATTAATTAGATTTCATTCATCACGTAAAGTGTTGTCATAGCAGAAAATGTCAATTCGAAAGCATACAGAGCAGACCCTGGTCGGTAGGATAGGATTTTCGCACCCGTTATAGTACATAACGAATTAAGTAGGTGTTTAATCCAATCAGCGATTATAGCATGATTGGATTTTCACACCTTTTTATCAACAGTCTCGGTCATCTATCCGCAAGCTTCAAACGCGTGTTGCTCCTGTAGAAGCCAATTGATCAGGGAAAAGACCTATGATAATGTATTATCATAGGTCTTTGATCAGGGTCTGACCGGTTTGCTAGGCTTTGTACAAACTAAATAAATTATATATATTATATGTATAAACCTTTCTGAAAGTTGTTTGGCATTATATACATAAACCAACCTACAAACCTGTAATTTTAGCATCATATACATAATAGAGGCCCACATTGAAAAATAAAAGGATACGCTACAGTTAATATAAACTTTTAACGTGTTAGCAAGGGTCGAAACCTATAAGTTGCATACATGATAGACCCTGATAAGACGGCTCTTTTTTGAGCCGACTGATCAGTGTCTGCTCTGTTTGCTTCCAAGTTTGCTCATGTATACGCCCTCAGACAGTAGCTTCTTTACTGCTGGGGTGTACACAGCTAGCAAAAGGTGCAATACATAAACTAACACTTGACAGTAATGGGTTAAATAATTAAAGGTAATATATTAGTGGGAGGGGTACACTCAAAAGCCCCTCGTTACAAAAGCTCCTCCTACAAAAGCCCCTCGTGACAAAATGTAAAGATTGACACGAATTTATATTTATTTATATATGTGTCACACTACTTAAAGTACAGAGAATTACTTAACGTATCTGATGGTTGAAACTTACAGTGACCTCAAAAGATCTAAAATTTCAGAAAATCAAAGACCGCTTTGTGTCCCCCCCCCCCCCCCCCCCTCCAATACTGAAACATCATTGAAGGTGCACCAGTCTATTCGATTATGATAGAAACTTGAATGATAAACTATAGTCATTTTTTACCATACAGGTATCTGCATCCAGTGCATTTAGCGTATCTAATGAATGTTAAGTAATATTACTCGCCGCTCCGTTTTAGCGGGAAATAACATACGCATTACTTCCTTTAATTCAATCAATAATAAATCAACACACGTGTGATATTCAGGTGATAAGTCGATCTGACGCGTGTCTTTAAATCCATATGATGCATGATTGCTTTTACTTTTATGAATTATGTTTACACGAGTAATCAGTGTATGCTCTGTTTGCATATGAAATTCCACATATCCATATTTCCAGTTCCCTACAATTATAACGAGAGAGAATGAGAGGGTCAGACAGACAGACATACAGAGAAAGACACTTACCGGTATATACCATGTCGATAATTATAGGTAATGTTGTGTCTGTTAAATGCTGTTTGTCGAATATGCAAGGTTCATATGATACTCATATTTATTCTTTTTACACTGTTACCTGTATATATGTTACTGATCTCCAAATTTGGAGGAAATGAATAAACTACTATAATTGATTACAATTAAACAATCATGTTCAACCATTTATATTAATCTTATGGTTTCCAATTAATGTATTTATCCTATCCCGCAAAAAGCTACCCTGTCATACTGTCCCTGTTCAGAATTGAATATAATTTACATATTACTAGTAGTGTTCTAGAATTCGGAAACTATAGGACTTTTCTGAATTTAAAATTTTCGGAAATCTGATTTCATATATACCAGTTGTGTAGTGGGGGCGAAACGACCAGGGTATGGGGGGCGAAACGACCTGGACCCCAATTGGGAGCGAAACGTCCAGGTGCGAAACGACCAGGTGCGAAACATCCAGGTGGGCGAAACGACTGGTAACCATCTTGAAGACATCGAGAGATGGGGAGGTGATGATCTCTTCCGGAAGACTGTTCCAGAGGCGTATTCCGGATGGAAAAAAGGAATAGCGATATGCATTAATGCTGGTAAATGGTACCAAGAAGCGGTTTGCATTGCCTCTGGTGTGAGCCCCAGCTGGAATGAGCACATGGTTGGTGTTGATGACAACCAAGTGGTTCACTACTCGGTGCATCGTGGCTGCTTTTGCCCCTTGACGGCGGGATTCAAGTGTCTCCAAGCCTAGCTTGTTTAGCATTGCCGAGACACTGCTTGTCTGGTGGTAGTCGCCAGTGCAGAAGGGGGCTGCTCTGCGTTTCACATTCTCCAGCTTTGAGATGTTGGATCTGGTGTTCGGGCCCCAGACTGTGGAGGCGTACTCAAGTTGGGGTCTCACTAGCGTTTTATAGCAGGTTGCCTTGATGTCTTGTGGGCATGCAGAGACGTTTCTGCGGAGAAAGGCTGTTGTGGCATTTGCTTTCTTGGCTACGCTGTCAATGTGGTTGTTCCAGGACAGCTTACTGTCGATGGTCACGCCTAAGTATTTAGCTTGGGCGGTTTGTTTCAATAACTGGCCGTGGATAGAATATGAGCCCTTCACAATGTTACGCTTGTTGGTAATGTGGATCATCTCACATTTGTCCGGATTGAACGCCATCAGCCACTCCCGTTCCCACACTTGTAACTGGTCCAAATCATCATGTAGTGCCTTGGTATCTTCCTCCGAGTTGACTGTCCTGTAAAGTCGGCAGTCATCGGCAAAGAGGCGTGCAATCGATGTGACTCTATCAGGGAGGTCATTTATATAGACCAGGAACAAGAGGGGGCCTAGCACGGTTCCTTGAGGAACACCTGATGTCACAGGAGTTGCTGATGAGGTGCTGTCTGTTGGCAAGGAAGCTGTTAATCCACCCCAGAGTCTTGCCCCGAATACCATAGTGGTGGAGCTTGGCGGAGAGACGTCGATGGGGGACCTTGTCAAAAGCCTTTGAGAAGTTGAGTAGGATGCCATCTATTTGCTGTTTGTTATTCAATCCCGCTGCAAGGTCCTGGACTGTATTGATAAGTTGCGACTCGCATGATCTCTTTTTCCTGAAACCGTGCTGTTGATCAGAAAGAAGATTGTTGGCATCGAGGAACTTCATCAGGTGGCTATGGACTATGTGTTCCATAATCTTGCAGCATATTGATGTTACGGAGACAGGACGGTAATTAGCAGCCTTGCTCTTGTCCCCCTTCTTAAAAAGTGGTGTTACTAGGGCGTGTTTCCAGTCAGCTGGTACTTGGCTTTGGTCATGTGAAGCCTGATAGATGAGCATCAGCGCGGGAGCTATGACAGCTGCCATCTCTTTCAGGAATCTAGATGATATTTGGTCAGGTCCAGTTGCCTTGTGGGGGTTTAGATCCTCAATGAGTTTCCTCACACCGTTCACATGGAACGTTAGCGGGGGAGTTTCAATGGGACATCCTGACCTAGGTGTGGTAGGTTGCCATGGTCTTCCACTGTGAATACAGAAGTGAATTGATCATTCAGGATCTCTGCCTTAACATTTGCATTTGAATGACTGGTTCCGTCTTTCTTGAGAGGAGCAACGCCTGAACTGTCACTCTTCGTGCTCTTAACGTAGGAGTATAGTCTTTTGTTGTTAGTACCAGGCTTGCTAACCATGTTCTTCACATACTCATTTTTTGACTTTCGACATGCTTTCTGATTTTCCTTTTGTACTTGTCTGTATATTGCCCAATCTGCCTGGTTTTTGGTTCTTCTAGCTCGGCTGTATGCTCTTTTCTTTCTTCGAGCCAGTCTTCTTATTAATCGGTTACACCAAGGTTGGTTAAATCTGGGTGATGTTAGTTTTGATGGGACAAAAGCTTCAACTGATTCAGAGCATTTCTTCTTGAAAGTGGACCAAAGTTTATCGATAGGTGTTTCTGATGTGTGATCTTCAACAAAAGTCTTTGTGAAGCTATTAGTACCAAGAGTGATAGTTATCATAGGATAACAGAATAATTACCATAGACTAAACAAAACCTGTCCGTGTCCGTTATCATCAATGAGATAAGTTTTTGAAGAACTGCAGAAATCATGTGCTGAAATTGTGATATATGAGGGGGGGGGGGGGGGCGCTTAAAAAGGATTACATCCTTACCGAAGAGCCCAAGACCATTCTACAGGTATTCTACAGGTACAGGTATATCCAGGCGTTGGGTATTCTTGCGGTACTTATTGATTACGGTTGAAATTGGCTGTGTCTATACATGCCATTATAAAAATCATTCTAATTAATATTCATGACTGACATGACATCATTATTTCTTAAATGAATATAATATGGCATAGAGGGATACCGTATTTAGCATGGGAGTTCCTGAAAGTGATGCAATCGAATGAGGTAGATTTAAGTTCATTATGTCCTGAAATAAAAAAAATCTTGATTCAAATTGAGTGATAAAAATGAGTGAAATTCAGTAACTGTTGTCTCCTAAAGTTGTATGTAAAATGTACTGTAAGAATTATTTTACATTTTTCAGTTACAATAATCAGCGGGATTCTGATGTTTGTTCTGTTTGTGTCGGAGCTAAACTATTATTTGACGAAGGAAGTTCAACCAGAGCTGTTTGTGGATATATCCAGGGGCCATTTGAAGCTGAAGATAAACCTCAATGTAACATTCCATAGGTTGCCATGTGCATGTAAGTCAGTCACAAATTATTATACCTCAGAAAAGTTGTTTTAGGGGCATATACTGGAATTGCCCCGTATGGCGTCAGTCAGGCAGTTCACATTTGAACATGGGTAGTTGGTGTCGCAAACTGCTCCTTCAGTTTTAAAGTTATTGAATTTATGTTTGGTATACATAATAACCATGGGTTTACGGACATTTCGCTACACAGCGTTTCGCTACCCTGACCATTTCGCTACCCTGACCATTTCGCTACAGTCATTTCGCACCCTTACGGGAAGTCATTTCGCTACCCTGCACTAACCCTGTCACCCAATTAAATATAATTATTCACATATTTCATTGATTTGGACGATATAATAGTTTAACAGATTTAAAAATATACGTTAACCAATTTTAACTACTGTAGCAGCATAGCAAACAGTTATTTATCGAGAGTGCAAACACCTCGATCTATAGCAGGCAAAGTTTTAACCGACCTTAACCTTTTCCCTGGTCTATGTTTATTTCAACTTTCAATAATACCTACTTAATTAATATTTTGGGACAAAATTGATATAATGAAATATGGAAGGTGGAACATTGTAGCTATTTTTAGCTCACCTGAGCCAAAGGCTCAGGATGAGCTATTGTGACCGCTATTTGTCCGTCGTCCGTCGTCCGGTGTCCGGCGTCCGGCGTCCGGCCACATTTTCAAACGACATCTCCTCTGAAACTGCTGACCCGATTTTAACCAAATTTTGTCAGAAGCATCAGTGGCTAGGGGGAACGAAATGTTGTTCACATTATGACCCCCGGGCCAAAAATGGCCCCGCCCAAGGGCTTATCAGTTTTTCATAGGAAAATTTTAAAAAATCTTCTTCTCTGAAACTGTAAGGCCTAGACCTTTGATATTTAGTATGTAGCATGATCTTATGGTCCTCTACAAAAATTGTACAAATTATGACCCCCGGGCCAAAAATGGCCCCGCCCCGGGGCTTATCAGTTTTTCATAGGAATTTTTTTAAAAATCTTCTCCTCTGAAACTGTAAGGCCTAGACCTTTGATATTTGGTATGTTGCATGATCTAATGGTCCTCTACAAAAACTGTTCAAATTATGACCCCTGGGCCAAAAATGGTCCCGCCCAAGGGCTTATCAGTTTTTCATAGGAAAATCTTTAAAAATCTTCTTCTCTGAAACTGTAAGGCCTAGACCTTTGATATTTAGTATGTAGCATGATCTTATGGTCCTCTACAAAAATTGTTCAAATTATGACCCCCGGGCCAAAAATGGTCCCGCCCAACGGCTTATCAGTTTTTCATAGGAAAATCTTTAAAAATCTTCTTCTCTGAAACTGTAAGGCCTAGACCTTTGATATTTGGCATGTAGCATGATCTTATGGTCCTCTACAAAGATTGTTCAAATTCTGACCCCCGGGCCAAAAATGGCGCGGCCCAATGGCTTATCAGTTTTTCATTGTAAAATCTTTAAAAATCTTCTTCTCTGAAACTGTAAGGCCTAGACCTTTGATATTTGGCATGTAGCATGATCTTATGGTCCTCTACAAATTTTGTTCAAATTATGACCCCCGGGCCAAAAATGGCCCCGCCCAAGGGCTTATCAGTTTTTCATTGGAAAATCTTTAAAAACCTTCTTCTCTGAAACTGTAAGGCCTAGACCTTTGATATTTGGTATGTAGCATGATCTAATGGTGCTCTACAAATATTGTTCAAATTATGACCCCCGGGCCAAAAATGGCCCCGCCCAATGGCTTATCAGTTTTTCATTGGAAAATCTTTAAAAATCTTCTTCTCTGAAACTGTAAGGCCTAGACCTTTGATATTTGGCATGTAGCATGATCTAATTGTCCTCTACAAATATTGTTCAAATTATGACCCCCGGGCCAAAAATGGCCCCGCCCAAGGGCTTATCAGTTTTTCATAGGAAGCTCTTTAACATTCTTCTTCTCTGAAAGTGTAAGGCCTAGACCTTTAATATTTGGTATGTAGCATGATCTAATGGTCCTCTACAAATATTGTTCAAATTATGACCACGGGCCAAAAATGGCCCCGCCCATGGGCTTATCAGTTTTTCATATGAAAATCTTTAAAAATCTTCTTTTCTGAAACTGTAAGGCCTAGACCTTTGATATTTGGCATGTAGCTTTGGCTTGTGGTCCTCTGCCAAGATTGTTCAACTTACGACCATGACCTCTGGGCGAAACTTGGCCCTGGCTTATCAGTTTTCATGGGAAAACTATATCATTTTTATCTGAAACCATAAGGCTTAGACCTTTAATTAATGGCATACTGCTTTGACTTGTGGTTCTCTACCAAGGTTGTACAAATGATGACCCCGTCCCTAGGGTATCTCAGGTGAGCGCTTCAGGGCCTCATGGCCCTCTTGTTGAAAGTAAAGAATCAGAAATTATATTAGCAAACAGAGCAGACGCTGATCAGACGGCTGGCCGCTCCTATATAGGAGCCGTCTAATCAGTGTCTGCTCTGTTTGCAAATGAGTGAAAACACATTTATAAATATGAAGGAAAGGGTTAAAATAAAAGTAAATTGTAAGTATAGTATTTTTATTTGATCGTTATGCATGTGTCATATTTTCTATCAATGGAAAAAGAGCAAAAATGCATATAGCAAAAATGCATGTAGCACGTGTCCATGTTAATTTAATCAGTGTCACATACCGATACACCAATCTAATCGGCTTACCGGCGGTACTTGTGATCTCGGAGTGGACAACATTGACACGTGGAAATACGTAAGCAGTGGGTGCCTTAAATCAATTAGCATTATATCTCGAAGGGACACCGATAATAATACACGTTTTAATTAAAAAAAAATAGTGGTTTTTTTTTTAAGTTTTATAAGTGTTTACTTTTACAGTTATTACAGTATTAAAAATTTCCATACATGTGTTTCGATATTTCTATAACTCTTTTTTGGTATATGAATATAAATATCCATTATATGTTAATAAAGTTGACTCTCAAATCACTAGCCACCGCTGCAACAATATTGTTTTACTATTAAAATCGATAGGTAGCGAAACGTACAGGTAGCGAAATGGTCAGGGTAGCGAAATGACTTCCCGGTGGGTAGCGAAATGACTGTAGCGAAAAGGTATGGGTAGCGAAACGTCCGTCAGCCTAACCATGAATGGTATATGTGCAAGACACAGTTTTCATGTATTTACTGATGGCTATTGCAGAATCATCCCCCCTGAACTTTGAGTATTTTTTGTCATTTGTGCTTGAAACATGGGGAGTTGGTGTCACAAACACCCTCCTTCAACTTGAAAGTTATTCAGTTATATTTGGTGTACATAATAACCATGAATAGTAGATGTGCAAGACACAATTTTGCCATACATAAATAACCATGAATAGTAGATATGCATGATGCAATTTTCATGTGTTTCGTGGCAGGCATTACAGAATTATCTCCCTTTGAACTTCGAATGTTTTTATTTGGTCTTGTTACATGGGTAGTTGGTGTCACTAACTTGGATTTGCAATCAAGGCTGTCATGCAGGGGTATTCATCACCTTCAGCAATTGTTCTAGTTATTATTATTCATCTGAGGAAGTCTTCCAACTGGCTTGCAGTAGGTTGGTGGTCCTACCAAGATTTTCTTCTGTGCATGAAACAATGCTATTTGTTCCGTGCACAGAAGGCCTTGTAGTTAGCTTGATGTCGCCATTGTTAAAATAAAGTAAAACCCTATGTAAAAAAAAACCCCAATAGGTCCACCCAAACTCAGCAATGAAGCAAATACAAACAAATTCTAGTGAAAGTTTCAAACGTTTGTTACCCCTTAACCCTTTCCCTGTTCTATGTTTATTACAAATTTCATTACCTAATGAATATTCATGGACAAATTAGTTATAATGGAATATGGAAGGTAGAACATTGTAGCAATTTCAGAAAGTATAGAAACAGATCTATCAAATTCCATTGGCAAACAGAGCAGACCCTGATCAGACGGCTCCTCTAGGAGCCGTCTGATCTGGGTCTACTCTGTTTACAGATGTGTGAAAACACTTTTATATGAGGGAAAGGGTTAACCCTTTATTCCATGAATATTCATATAAGAAATTATGTTGTCATGAATATTAATTAGATTAACTGTTACAGTAGCACATGGGCACAGGAAGTTTTGGCCATGAAAGAAACTGTAGAGAATCATACCTATAATATATCATAAGCAAACAGAGCAGACCCTGATCAGACAGTTTCTATAGGTTTCTGTTTGCAAAGGCATAGAAAGGCGCATCTATGGAGTAAAGTGTTAACCCTTTCCCTAATGAAAATCAAATTTTGTGTGGTAACTAAATGAATATTCATTAACTTAATTTTTATAGTGTAAACTTTTCAAAGGCTTTGACAAAAACTAGGATCACATCTATTTGATTTAATATGCAAACAGAGCGGACACTGATCTTATTGGAGCCATCTAATCTGGGTCTGCTCTGTTTGCGAAGAACTGAAAAAGTATTGATTTGACGGAAAAGGTTATAACCCTTTACCTCATGAATATTCATATAAGAAATACTTTATGAATATTGATTAAGTACAGTTTTATTATGATTCATGAAACAAGAATTTTGATGGTGTAGAATCAGGACTAAAGCAAACAGAGCATACCCGGATCAGACAGCTTCTACTGACTGATCTCAGTGGCTATTCTATTTGCAAAGGCATTCAGAGGTCCAGATAAGATGCGTTCATTTTAACATTTTCAAGAATAAATCCCTTATTTCTCCACCAAGCCTTATACTGTGACCATTCAATGCGTGAAAAAGCGTTTGTATGAAGGAAAGGGATAAACAATTTCAATAATAGATCCTTTATTTCTCCATCAAACCCTATGTTGTGACTACTCTTTACTATTTTAGAATCATCTCATATAGTGTTAGGTGGAGAAACAAGGATTTTAACATTTGATTACACACCTCTAGCTATTGCTCCGGTTTATATTTTACACTGCTCTGCACACAATGATGTTAGGATTCTTTTGGTTTTAGTTTTAAGTATAGATGCCATGGATATATCAGGAGAAAACCAGATAGATGTGGCTCACCATATGTTTAAACAGAGACTGACACTGACCGGAGAGTGGGTGGAGGATGAACCAGAAAAACAAGGTAAAACATCAGCAACAAGTAGGATCATGTTAAATAACCAACACTGAAACCTGCTACAATCCTGGATAACTAAATTATTTGTCTATCAAACACAGCTGTTTTTAACCCATTATTTCATATAAATACCTTTTCACGCCTTTGCAAAGTTTCACCTTCCATATTTCATTATAACTATTTTGACCATGAATATTCGGTAGGTATTGAAATTTGGAACAAACATGGAACAAGAAAAGGGTTAAAGAACTTATTATAAATATACTTTTGCAATAATCATTTGTGCATATGACTTGCACAGTTAGTACTGGTCTTTTGTAGAATGTTTCAGAACTTAAGTGTCTATCTGCACTATGTCATTTCAAAAAGACTTTCTTAGTGTCAAACAGTTTAGTTCTTATGTAGAATTTTGGTATTGCTAGAGTTAGATCTGTTATAGTTTGAGCAAACAGAGCAAACCCCGATCTTACAATTCCTACAGGAGAAAAAGTTTGAAGGAAATAGTTAACTATATAGAATCCATTCAGTATGAAAGGTTTAAATTTACTACAGGAATTTGAATAACAAACAGTGCTGGTCCTGATCAGCGGTGTCTACTAGAAAGCCCTGATCCAAGTCAACATCTGAGTCCACACTCTTTGTAAATAATGGTGCATGAAATTCATGTAAAAAGAAATGACACCATGAATACCCGGTATTAATTGGATTAATTTTTATAATGCCACATGAACACAGGACGGCCATGGTGGAAACTGTCAGAAGGAATCAGATCTATGTTATATAATAAGTCAACAGAGCAGACCCTGATCACCGACTCCTATAGGAGCTGTCTGATCTGGGTCAAATCTGTTTGCTAAAGGTACAGTGGTCTGATCAGGGTCCACTCTGTTTGTGTATGTTATAATATAGATATGATTCTGCAGTTTCTGCTATGGCCAAACATTCGTGTGTTCATGTGAGATTATAACAAATTAATCTAGTTAATATTCATTACGTCATTATTTCTTACATAAATATTCATGGAGGAAAGGGTTAATATCATTGTCACGTTACAATATCAACTTTCAGACAATTTTGAGTATCAGAAAATAAGGGTTTTGTAGAGAAATATAAAAGCTATCAACCCATAGCCTGCCAGTCACAACTATAGTTGCATTTGCAAACAGTGTAGACCCAGATGAGAGAGCTCCTATAGGAACTCTCTCATCTGGGTCTGCACTGTTTGCCATGGAAAATCCATGCCTGCATGCTCTATGCTTTTGCCTAGGAAAATCATTTCAACTTATTCTGTATATTTTTGTAAAGATTTGGCTAATTAATATTCAAAGAGGGCAAAGTGATAAAAAATATGTGGCGGGCAAAGGGTTTATTTTAATTCCTAAATACGCCCCTTATCAATAGCTCTGGACAGAACTGACTGCATATCTGGCGAAAACACATCAGTATATCTGATTTTTGTTTGTTGTTCATTTCAGACCTTGGAGACAAGTCAGAAGAGATTCTTGGGGTGAGAATAAAATGTTTGTGTTGTTTCTGAAATATATTTTCTCATATATTTACCTTAATCCTTTCCCCGTTCAATATTCCTGCAAGAAATAATGACACCATGAATATTTATTAGCTGAATGTTTATGGTGGCCTATGTACACAGGATGTTTTGGCTCGGACAGAAAGTATAGAATTGGTGATAGTCTGTACTTGAGAGTTTTTAAAATGCCTTGAAATATTTTGGTTAAATGCCAAAAAGAAATATATAGCAAGAAACCAATAGAATAAATAATGAAGACAAAACTGTCATTGTTTTATATCGAAGACCCCGATGTTATTCGGCGATATATTAGTAATTATTCTGGGTGGGTTTTAGTTTCGTAACTGTTTGAAATAGGCTGATGATATTATGTTATAGGTAAATTATAAGTATCAAAGAAAATGGTTTACAGTAAAACCTCTCTATAACGGCCACTAAATTGTATTAATTAGTTGGTATTTAGGGCAGAATGCTGCTTAAAGCAACGCGAAAGTAAAACAGAACGCTCCTATAGGAGCGTTCTGTTTTACTTTCACCTTGCTTTAAGCATCCACCTGCCTTTAACACAAAATACTTGATGTAATTTAGTGGCCGTTATAGAGAGGTTTTACTGTATCTTGTATGATAGGGGTATTTTACAATATAAACTCACATTGACAGTCTTAATGAGAATAAGTTAACATAACCTACATCATGGTTAACCCTGGTTCCCTGTTCTATGTTTATTCCAAATCTCCGTGTTCGATGTTTATTCCAAATTTCAGTACCTAATGAATATTAATTAAAAAATACTTATAAAGAAATATGGAAGGTTGAACATTGTAGGCATTTTAGAAAGCAAAGAAACAGATCTATCAAATTCTATTAGCAAACAGAGCAGACCCTGATCAGACGGCTCCTCTAGGAGCCATCTGATCTTGGTCTACTCTGTTTTCAAATGCATGAAAATGCGTTTATATGAGGGGAAGGGTTAAGTAGCCTTCAAAGAGAAGACTAATTAAGGGTCTGTAAAGTAGGTTGTAGCTTAATGCAGGTCAAAGGTAATGCAAACACTCCTATAGACAGGTTCTGTTGTAAATGAGAGTTTGAACAGACATTAAATTTTACAGCAAGATAAGGGTTAAAGCAATTTATTTCCTCAGGCTGTAAACAAGACATTAGAAGCAAACAGATGTGAGAGCTGCTATGGTGCTGAAACTGAAGACAAACAGTGAGTAACGGAAACTATCCTCATAAAACAAATATTTAATATTTACTCCATAGATACACTTTTTTAACACCTTTTCCAACAGGGTATACCTAGAATCCTAGATCAGACGTCTTCTGTAGGAATCCTCTGATTAGGGTTTGCTTATGGAATGATAATGGATCTAATTTTACAGTTACATGTATTACTAGGGCCAAAACCTTTCTTGTTCTTACACCATTATTAATATTAAACCTTTCTTTCATAAATATTCATGTAAAAAATAATGACATTATGAATATTTATCGGATTAATTTAGCACAAGTAAAAGTAAAGACTATAGAATCATATCTATATTATTCCATTAGCAGACAGAGCAGACCCTGTAGGAGCCGTCTGATCTGGATCTACACTGTTTGCAAAGTCGTATTTATGGAGTAAAGGGTTATTCTAATCAATATTTTTACATACATTATTTCTTACATGTATATTCATAGAGTAAAGGATTTAAAGAACTGAAGTTAACAATGAATTTCCTGGAGGTTTAACACTTTACTCCATAAATATTCTTGTAAGAAATAATGACATAATAAACGAGAAATGCCTTGTTCTCAATTTAACATCAAAACACAGTAGCTGTACTGATAGACGTTTGTGATTAAATACTTTTACCCAATGTAAATGTACATGGGATAATGCCTAATGTTGACCAACATGTTTGATTAGATAGAAAATTGTTAGAAAACTTGGGAAAATGACTATATTCACTCATTCCTTTGGGATTCCTTCCACCTGGCTTGTGGTAGGTTGGTGGTTCTACTTGGATGTTCTGTACACGAAACAATGCAATTTGCTCCATACACAGAAGAACCTCTGTGGTCTCCCTCCAACAGTAGAAATTAGCTGGACCGTGGACGTCTTGATTTGACTGAAATACTGTTAAGATGAAGTTAAACTTAATAAAAACAAACCAATCTTTTGGGATCAATGTTAAAGATGCACATATATGAATAATGGAAACGCTTTTATTAGCAGGATTTTTCAAGAAAAATCTCGGCTTATAGTTTAGTGAAAACCAGGTGGGCCATCATTAACAAAACTTTAACATTGCTTATAGCTTCTGAATTACTTAAGCTAGACAATTCATACTTGGTATGCAGATAGCTTGGGTGAAGGCCTTTCACTTTATACAAAGATACATGAAATCAGATCAATGTCACTATTTCGAAAACTTTGCCATTTTTAACAAACTGTAACATTGCTCTAACTTTTGAACTATAAATGCTCAACAATTCATCTTTGGTATATATATGGCTTTGGTAAAGGCCTTTCCCTTGATATAAAGATATTTGAAATTAGGTCAAGGTCAAGATTTTGACCAGACCCTATGTTGTGACCACTCTTTAGAATCGTCCCAAAGAGACAATCCTAAGGTGGTCACAACATCAGGTTTGGTGGAGAAATAAAGAAGTTTTTCTTGAAAATGTTTTAATTTACGCATCTTATCTGGAACTCTGATCTTAACTCTGCTGGTCAAACTAAGCTTCTGAAGACTTGAACACCAGATAATCCGAAATAAAAAATTGTTCTCGAGAAGTAAACTGTACATGTTTATGATTTTTTTCTCACAGATGCTGTAATACATGTGAAGAAGTCCGAGAACAGTACAGGAAGAAAGGCTGGGCTTTCAAGAACTATGAAACGATTGAGCAGTGTCAGAGGGAGGGTTTTAAGGAGAAAATTGCTGCACAGAAAAATGAAGGCTGCTTGATTTATGGCTACCTGGAAGTGAACAAGGTATGGCAGAATCTTGTCTACAACAACCTCCATAACCCCTTCAATGCTGAATTCCAGAGTGGAATAACCCATCTGTGTTTAACCCATTACCTCATAGGCTATTTTTAGATCCAACCTCTTTGAATAAATCTACCGAAAAGGAGCATTAACTAGAGAAAAGGAAAATTTTAGAATTTTGTAGTTTGAAACCATTGTGATAAATAGAGCATTTGCTCCTATAGGAGCAAATGCTCTATTTATCACAATGGTTTCACAAAGTGACTTTTACAGAGTCGTCAATATGAGGGAATGGGTTAAATATAAGGGAATGGGTTATCTAAAGAGTTTACTCAGTATGAAAGGCTTAAACTTTCTAGAGGATGTTGAATGACAAACTCTAGGACTCTTATGATCTTGGTCTACACTGCAAATGTCAGTGCATGCGTAAAAACGTTTAATAACCCTTTATTTCATAGATGCGCATTTTTTATGCTTTCAAATAGTAGACTCAAATCAGACAGCTCCTATCCGGAATGATGGGAATAATATAGAGCTGATTGAATCCTTCATAAGGTTTTGCCAAAAATTACCTTGCTCATATGCCTCTGTAAATATTCAGTTTAATTGGTATTCACCAAGTCATTATTTCTTACATGAATATTCGTGAAGTCAAAGGTCCATACAGCTGGATACAAGAGCATGAACATTAAGTCTTTCCTTCATATAAACACTTTTCATGCATTTGCAAACAGAGTACATGTAGACCCAGATCAGATGGCTCCTGTATGAGCCATCTGACCAGGTATAGGGTTAACCCATTCCCTCATATTGACAACTTTTGACGACTCTGTAAAAGTCACTTTGTGAAACCATTGTGATAAATAGAGCATTTGCTCCTATAGGAGCAAATGCTCTATTTATCACAATGGTTTCAAACTACAAAATTCTAAAAAATTTCCTTTTCTCTAGTTAATGCTCCTTTTCGGTAGATTTATTAAAAGAGGTATCTAAAAATAGCCTATGGGGTAAAGGGTTAAGTGATAACATATGAGTCACTCAGTTGTGAAAAGGGTCTAATTGCACTGCAGATAGTGTAGACCTAGACTAGCTACAAGGTCTGCATTGTTTGTCACTCCTAAGTGAGTCTGTAGTAATTCATTTTTTGTCTTTCAGTATAGTATAAAACTTGATCAGACACCTCGTCATAAACTTGATGTCTGAGCTATGTCTACATTGTTTTCACTTCAATAAGAGTGGCTCATATATACTAAATTCAATACATGGATTGTAGATTGGCATGGATAATGCCTGAAATAGAACACATAACAAAAAGCAGAGACAATTTGTGTACTCCATACAGCAATAGTCACATTGCAACCAAAACAAAAAACGCTTTATTTATCATCATCTTTAGCCATAGAAATTATTGGTTTTCTGTCTCTATTGTTTGCTATGTGAAAAAGCAACAAGGCAATGCATCTCATAGTATTATGATTTTGTAATGTTAATGTGTATGTTGCAAAAATAATTTTCTAACACTTAATATTCGTCTAGGATAAAATGTGACCAAATTTAGCTTCCTAGCCTTTATGAAGAGCCACATTTGGTTTAACTTTGTGTCAGCTGGATTGGGGTCATTGCATTTTGTAGAATCTCCATGTTTTATGAAATAGATTGTGTAATGTACTTTAATACCGTACCCTAATAATACTAAGGAAAGAAAAACTTAGATAGTTCTGACCCACATCCTGAAGGAGCAGTTTGACTGACCCACATCCTGAAGGAGCAGTTTGACTGACCCACATCCTGAAGGATCAGTTTGATTGTTGGACATTATGGCAGACTAATGTAACCCTTTCCTTCATATAAACGTGTTTTCACACATTGCAAACAGAGTAGACCCAGAACAGACAGCTTCTATAGGCGCCGTCTAATCAGGGTCTGCTCTGTTTGCTAATGGAATTCAACAGATCTATTTCTTTACTTTCAAAACTGGCTACAATTTACCACCTGTCATATTTCGTTTTAAATATTTTGTTAATGAATATTCAGTACCTATTGAAATTTGGAATCAATGTATAAAACAGGGATAGAGTTAATGACAAATCCATGGAAAGGAGAGATAGGATGTCTGAGGCTCATTGTATATCATTTGTTTCAGGTTGGAGGAAACTTCCATTTGGCACCAGGAAAAAGCTTTCAACAACATCATGTACATGGTGAGTGTTTTAACCCTTTACTCCATGAATAATTAGGTTAATTGCTTTATTAGCACATGGACACTGGAATGTTTGGCCATGGCATAAACTGTAGAATCATATCTACTGTCCATTTCAATTTACATGTACTTTGTCATTGAATTTGAATCGAGATTTTTAGCTCGTCTTTGAAGATCACTGGGTTGTAGCCGTTGGCGTCGGCGGTGTGCAAAAACTTTAATGTTGCTCATTACTCAAAAAGTATATTAAGAGGTTTCAACATGAAACTTCATAGGTTAGATCTCATTGAAAGGAAGACCCCTACATAAGAACCATAACTCTTGATTTCAAAATTATGGAGTTATGGCCCTTTATTTTTTTTAAATTTAGTTGGACAAGCACCAAATCAGAGGAGCGTTGGCACTGTATGCGGCTCATGTTTTTCATTTTTTACCGGATTGAGATCAAATTTAAACCACTTGTATCATCGTTTTCCAGGAACTCTATGTTGGAGTTTCCCTTGAATCCATCTTTAAATAAAGATTTCATGCACAAAAACTGTTTTCCCACCGTTAACATGTTCAATTCAAATTGCAAATGGCGAACGAATGACGTTAAGTGGAACGTTTGATTTTAACTGAGGGTAATTATAGCTTTTAAAAGTTGACGTCATACACAAAATTACGGCATTTTTTTCATATCAGTATGCAATACATCCCTGTTGAAAAATGATACAGCTGATAGAATTAGCATGTAGAAAATGCATTTTGGGCATTTAATTCCTTGTTACTGCATGGTATTGAGGGATATTTAGCATGGGGGTTCCTGAAAAACGATGCGATCAAATGAAGTAGATTTACGGTCAGTCTGACTCGAAATAAAAAAAAATCTCGATTCAAATTCAGTGACAAAGTATATTGAAATGGACAGTACATGTATACATGTACATGTACTATTATTATTATATCATAAGCAAATAGAGCAGACCCTGATCAGACGGCTCATACTGGAGCCGTCTGATCTGGATCAACTCTGTTTGAGAAGGCATATTCATGGAGTTAATTTATCTTAATTCAGTCAGATTAAAACTGGTGAATTCTGTAAAATTTTCTAAAATGACAACCAAATAGAGGTATTGTCTTAAATTCAGATGGTAGCTTAATGCAGGATGAAAGTCAGGCTCTCACTTTCTCACATACCTTCCCTTATCTCCGAGTAAGAACAACGGGTTAAGATTCCCTTATCTGTAACACATGTAAGATCACTTTAGAACATATGACGTCATACGTTATATATGACGTCATGCCATGGAAACCGATGTTTACATGTCATTTAAACGACGAAAATACACTTTTTTGTTATGTGAGAAAAAGAATCTGATGCTCATTGTCTTTTAAGATCACATGTTCCTAAACTCACCAAGAAAATGTTATTAAGCTCGCCAAGGCTCGCTTAATGACATTTTCTAAGGCTCATTTAGGAACATGTGATCTTAAAAGACAACTCGCAACAGATCCTCTATTTCTGTATTACTTTAATCATAACAACCCAACCCCACCACTTCATATACATATACTTATATAAATGCCAAGTGTGTACCCTTTACCTGAAAGATGACTTTTAACATCTTTACGAACAGAATAGACTTAACCCTTTCCCTGTTCTGTATTTAGGCCACTGAATGTTCATTAACAAAATAGTTATAAAGAAATAAGGAAGGTAGAACAGTGTAGACATTTTAGAAAGCATGGAAACAGATCTATCCAATTCTATTAGCAAACAGAGTTGACCCTGATCAGACGGCTCCTCTAGGAGCCGTCTGATCTGGGTCTACTCTGTTTGCAAATGCGCGAAAACACGTTTATATGAGGGAAAGGGTTAAATGAGATGGCTTCTGTAGGAGCTGTCTGCTTACAGGATAATAATTATAGCTCTGATACTACAGTATCGGCTAAGGCAAAGATTCCTGTGCTTATGTACCATTATAAAAATTCAGTCGATAAACATTCATGGTATTATTTCTTTATACATGAATATTCATCAGGGAAAGGTTTAAAACTGACTAGCTTTCTTATCATCGTGCCTTTATATCCCCCGCTGAAGGCAGAGGGATATAATTTGGGCATTTTCTTCCATCCATGCATGTGTCACATCTCAGAAACGGTTTAGGGGTTTTCTATGAAACTGTGTAAATGTTAAGTTCAATAAAGACATATGACCCTGCAAGTAACACTAATATTGACCTTTGAACACCAGAGTTGTGGCCCTCAGTTAGCCACAAACTTACCTGTTTTGTCTGTCTGGTCAGTAACTCAGTTAAATGCTGAGACCTGCACTTGTTTGGCAGGTCATAAATTCAGCAAATTTACTTTAAAATCCCATTGTTCTTTGTACTACCTAATACTCTGTTGTTTTTTTCTTTTCCAGTCCATGACTTACAGGCACTGGGTGGAGAAAAGGTATGTGACACATGACATTCACCATTTGCTGTAGCTACTATTTTGTTAACCATTTGAATGCTGAATATTCAAAGTGGAATGTCCCATCACCGTTTAACTATACAGTCCATTCAGTATGACAGGACTGAATTTGCCTACGGAATTGGACTGGCAAACAGTGCATACCCCAATCAGAAGCCTCAAGGCTCCTCTAGGAGTCCTCTGATCTGGGTCTACATTGTTTACAAATGCTTGTACTTGCGCACTTGTTTCCCACATTTAAAGGGTTAACACTTTCCCTGTTCTGTATTTATTCCAAATTTCAATACCTACTGAATATTCATGAACATAATGGTGATATTGAAACATGGAATGTGGATCATTGTACCCATTTGAGAAACTAAAGAAACAAATATATCAAATTCCATAAGCAAACAGAGCAGACCCTGATCAGACGGCTCCTTGAGCCATCTGATCTGGGTCTACTCTGTTTGCAGATGCATGAAAACATGTTTATAGGAGGGAAAGGAAATATATCAAATTCCATAAGCAAACAGAGCAGACCCTGATCAGACGGCTCCTTGAGCCATCTGATCTGGGTCTACTCTGTTTGCAGATGCATGAAAACATGTTTATAGGAGGGAAAGGATCAACTCTTTGTCTAATAAATTAATCGTTTGCTGCAATTCCTTCGTCTGTAGAAATAAATACCGAGTATCAGACAGTGAAAAATCCTGATGAGATGTTGATTCTCAATTTTCTTTTTATTGTACCCATTTGAGAAACTAAAGAAACAAATTTATCAAATTCCATAAGCAAACAGAGCAGACCCTGATCAGAGGGCTCCTTGAGCCATCTGATCAGGGTCTACTCTGTTTGCAGATGCATGAAAACACGTTTATAGGAGGGAAAGGGTTAACTCTTTGCTCAATAAATTAACTGTTTGCTGCAATTCCTTTGTCTGTAGAAATAAATTCAGAGTATTAGAGTGAAAATCCTGATGAGATACTGATTTACTCTCAATTTTCTTTTTATTGAAACTTTTGATTTTTTTCCTTTACAGTTTAACATGTCTCACACCATTCACCATCTGTCGTTCGGTGAGGAATATCCAGGCATCGTCAACCCACTTGATGACTTGGTGCAGGTAGATGAAGAAAGTAAGTACAAAATCCAGAAATGCTCCAATTAAACACTATAGTTAACCCTTTACCCCATGAATATGCCTTTCAATGGCTTTGCAAACATAGTAGACCCAGATCTATAGGAGCCATCTGATCAGGGTCTGCTCTCTTTGCTTTATGAAATAATCTAGTTTTAATTCTGCAATTTCTGCCATGGCCAAAAATTCCTGTGTCCATGTGCAATTATAACAATTAATCTAATTAATATGCATGATGTCATTATTTCTTATATGTGTATTCATGAAGTAAAGAGTTAACACTGAGGGGAGTTTCAAGACTTAAACAATTATTAACCCTTTACACTTTTACATTTGCACACAGTGTAGACTCAGATCAGACAACTCCTGTAGGAGCCATCTGATCAGGTTCTACTGTGTTTGCTTATGATATACAGTAAAACCCCTATGATATACAGTAAAACCCCTATGATATACAGTAAAACCCCTATGATATACAGTAAAACCCCTATGATATACAGTAAAACCCCGCTAATGCAACCACCTAAAAGTGGTATAATTCTGGGTGCTAGATGCAGGTGGTAGCTTAATGCAGGACTTTAGTATTTGGAATATGTCTCTTATCTATGGCTCTGTTATTTTAGATAGTAACATTTTTCAAAATTCCTGCTATCTCCAATCAAGAAGTTAGTCTCGGTTGAATGACAAAAAGGCAGAACAGATCCAGACTGTTTCAAAGTTAAGATAATTACGATTTGATATCGGGATTGTAAGTTGAAACATTCTTGGCAGAGGACCACAAGCCAAAGCTACATATTTGTAGAGGACCGTTGGATCATGTTACATACCAAACATCAAAGGTTTCAGAAGATTTTTAAAGATTTTCCTATGAAAAACTGATAAGCCCTTGGGCGGGGCCATTTTTGGTCCAGGGGTCATAATTTGAACAATCTTTGTAGAGGACCCATTAGATGATGCTACATACCAAATTTCTAGGCCTTACAGTTTCAGAAGAAGATTTTTAAAGATTTTCCTTTGAAAAACTGATAAGCCCTTAGGCGGGGCAATTTTTGGCCTGGGGGTCATAATTTGAACAATCTTTGTAGAGGACCATTAGATGATGCTACATACCAAATATCAAAGGTCTAGGCCTTACAGTTTCAGAGAAGATTTTTAAAGATTTTCCTATGAAAAACTGATAAGCCCCGGGGCGGGCCATTTTTGGCCAGCGGGTCATAACTTGAATAATCTTTGTAGAGGACCATTAGATGATGCTACATACCAAATATCAAAGTTCTAGGCCTTACAGTTTCAGAGAAGAAGATTTTTAAAGATTTTCCTATGGAAAACTGATAATCCCTTGAGCAGGGCCATTTTTGGCCCAGGGGTCATAATTTGAACAATTTTAGTAGAGGACCATTAGATGATGCTACATAGCAAATATCAAAGGTCTAGGCCTTACAGTTTCAGAAGAAGATTTTTAAAGATTTTCCTATGAAAAACTGATAAGCCCTTGGGCGGGGCCATTTTTGGCCCGGGGTCATAATTTGAACAATCTTTGTAGAGGACCATCAGATCATGCTACATACCAAATATGAAAGGTCTAGGCCTTACAGTTTCAGAGAAGATTTTTAAAGATTTTCCTATGAAAAACTGATAAGTCCTTGGGTGGGGCCATTTTTGGCCCGGGGGTCATAATTTGAACAATCTACAAATTTGTAGAGGACCATTAGATGATGCTACATACCAAATATCAAAGGTCTAGGCCTTACAGTTTCAGAGAAGAAGATTTTCCTATGAAAAACTGATAAGCTCTTGGGCAGGGCCATTTTTGGCCCGGGGGTCATAATGTGAATAACATTTTGTTCCCCCTGCCACTGATGCTTCTGACAAAATTTGGTTCAAATCGGGTCAGCACTTTCAGAGGAGATGTCGTTTGAAATTGTGGACGGACGACGGACAGATCGCGGTCACAATAGCTCATCCTGAGCCTTCGGTTCAGGTGAGCTAAAAACACAGTAGTGCAGCATTTCTTTTCATCGTTTTATTTGTCAAATGAGACAGCCTTCAGTATTTCTACAAGAACATTTGAAACATACAATGTATTTTGGTTTATGTTTTGTGGTTTCATGATCTGGTTATTGAAAAATCAATGCCAGTTAGTGGAGGTCCATAATTTCAGATAGGTCCATTTCCGGACATCTCAAAATAAATCTTTTGATCCTTTAAATCCTTGAATATTGAGATCACAAGTATGTGTCACCTGTATATTATTTCTCAGCTAGGTCATAATTTGTTGGTATTCATAGGAGTTGCAGCATGTACACCTGCTGAGGGTGAAAACATAATACAGTAAACCCCGCTAATGCGACCACCTCGAAGAGGTATAATTCTGGGTGCTAGATGCATGTGGTAGCTTAATGCAGGACAAAAGTAATGCAGAAAGCTCCTTGAGGAGCTTTCTGCATTACTTTTGCCCTGCATTAAGCAACCACATGCTTTAAACGACACCAATGGCTGTTTATTAAGTGGTCGCATTAGAGGGGTTTTACTGTACGCCCTAAAATGTCTGAAGATGGGGATCTAAAAATGATGTAATTACATGTACCGGTACATTTATTATTATTATTATTATATGACGTCAAAGAACATGAAGGAATACAAGTGTACATGTATTTTCTTTTTGAAATTGCAGCATAAAAAATATAACACAAATACAAATGTAACAGAGAGGAAAACAATAATTTATTCAAATTGCATTTGTAAGGCAAACGATATCAATGAAATATGATTGAATAAACACTGACAGTTGTGAACACATAATGCAACACTGTTCTTTACTTCTACACTTCAGATCAGTAGAGGACATTTGTCAGTATTGTTAGATCCACTCTGCTCAGTTTACCAAATATGTTGCAATAACGTAACAGACAAATGAGTTGATTATCTGGTGGTGGTGACAGTTGATAATGGTCAGCACTTTGCTCTTACAATACCTGTGAACACAGTCCCCAGGGCCAAAGCAGACAATGTGCTGAATTGTAGAATTATTCTCCACTTTGTGCCTTTAGGTATATTAGTTCTGAAATAAAAATAAATAAAAACAGAATTGTAAGCACAAGACTACTCCCCCATTGGTTCCTTATTTGTATAGAGGTAATAACTCAAAACCAAATGAAAATTTCAGTTGCACAGGTTCTCACAACTGGTATAACAACTTCAAACATTTAGGCACCTTACTGTAGAAGAAACAGACATAATTGTGTAGATAGATGGATGACCTGATTTCCAGTACCCACCCACTCTCCCAATATCTCTTACTTCCAGTATAATTATAATAATAAACTAGAACTGTAAGCCAAAGGCTAAGGAATACCCCCAACCTGGCTGCATAAAAAGCAACTTTAACCAAATATTGTAAGTCAAAAAAGGGAGATAACTCAATTCATGGAAGTGTTTTGGCTGCTGACAATGTCATCTAATACGGTCAAGCAGCTTTGTTTATTTCGCGATGTGTCAACTCCAAAGTTCAAAACCTACATGTAAGTATCTTTTCATGAAACAAGTACAAGGACCATAACCCTGACAATTTTTTTTCAACCAGACTGATATTCAAACTTAAGCTGTAAGTCATCTAGATTTAGCATGAAGTTAATATCTCCAACTACTTTCCAAAAATATCCAAAAATTAAAGTTCAAAGGTCATAACTCTGGAAAAAATTATTCAACTGGACTGAGATTCAAAAGCGGACTGAGATTCAAAGTAAGTTGTAACTCATCTAGATTTAGCTTTATGTGAAATATAAAGTTAATATCTCCAACCATTTCCAAAAAAAAAATCGGAAAATTCAAAATTTGAAGAAAAAAATTAAAGTTCAAGTGTTCAACTCTGGCAAAAATTATTCAACCTGACTGAGATTGGAACTTAAGCTGTAACTTAAGCTGCAACTCATCTATATTTGGCTTTGTACACAATATAGAGTTGATATCTCGAGCCACTTCCATAAAACGTCCAGACAACGGGAAAACGTTGGTAGGGGACTAAAAGGGGGAGCTGAAGTAGTGGTCTGATCAAAATAGAAATATGCAGTGCACAGGTTTATATGGTCATACAGCTATACATGAACTTTCAACAAATTTGAAGCAACTGTAAAAGAAGATCAGACAACCTGATTCCAGCAACACCCCCCCCCCCCCAACACACCCACCCACTTCATTGAGGAGGTATGAATAGATCAGCTGGGCTCTAGATAAGAGAAATATTTTGAACATTTTGCAACAAATGTTTCTTCATTTCTACACTAAACTCTAAGCTGCCTGTTGCTTAACTCTTTCCTTCATATAAACGCCTTATCAAGCATTTGCAAACACAGTAGACCCAGATTAGATGGCTCCTATAGGAGCCTTCGATCAGGGTCTGCTCTGTTGCTAATAGAATTTGATAGGTCTGCTTCTTTAGTTTCTAAAATGGCTAAATTACACCTTCCATATTTCATTTTACTATACCTCACTTGACATTCATATACTAATTTTCCATATACATGTACCTGCCATGAATCAATTTGTACTGTTCCATGCAACATTATTTCATGCGTACAACATTACGTTAAGATAAGTGAGCGCTAGTTAAATTGTGTGTATGACGTCATCCGATTGACGTCATCCGACGCTTGCAATTTGTTAACCAAACATTTTGACAGGTTTTTTTTAATTTATTTTCAATAATTTGAGAAATGTCGCTTTTTGCAAGTATTTCGGAGGAGGATCTGTCAAGATTGGACAGTAAAAAGGACTCAAGCCAGTACCAAGCATGTACTGAATAGAAGTGTGAAGCTGTTCCTTGATTTTTAAGCACTGAGTATAACTCTTCTTTCAAACTGTTTATTGTTGTCATTGAATAAATCTTTTTGCTGATGAAATTGATTGTGATGTTCGCTATAATAAAATAAATATCATATCCCATGGAGGGTGACAGCACATATAGTCAACCCTCGATATGGTAATGTCCACCTCGGCTAACACCTCAGTGAACATTACCAACCTCGGGTTAAGAATACATGCTGTTACTCTCTATAGGATCATCTGATATTTATATAATAACTATCTTGTCCATAAATATTCAGTGGAACTAAATATAGAACAGGGAAAGGGATAAGGCTCCTATGTTCCATCAATCAATGATCATTTAAGACAGGTTTTACTGTACAATGTACTCTAATTACTCCTAACTGTGTAGGTAGCATTCTCCTTGTGTTTAAACAACAAGAGAGTGAAGCATTTCAGCGTGTGAAACTCTTAAAAAATATATTTTGAGATATTGTATGCTTTGCCACTTCATATGGTCATTTTTGATTGAATATGCATTTACAAAGCAGAAAGGGAGCAATGAGCGAAAATGACTAAAACAGAGGGCCATGATGACCCTGTTTTGGTCAGTTAGTTAATATCTTAACTCATTCTCCCATAGGCTATCTTTAGATCCAACATCTTTGAATAAATGTACTGAAAAGGATCACTTACTACAGGAAAGGAAAAGGGAACTGTAGTGTTGAAACCATTGTGATAAATACAGCATTTGCTTCTATGTAGCAATTATTGCTCATTTTTATCACAATGATTTCAGAAAGTAGCTTTTACAAAGCATAAAATGTGTCAATATGCGGGAATGGGTTAAAACTTAAAAGGCCAAGTGATCTGTCATGTACATCTACCAAAGTTGTGAGTAAACAACAGGGCTCTGTTTGCAAATGCGTGAAAGGCGTTTATATGAGAGAAAGGGTTAAGGTATTGTACAACAGTGTCAGGTCCTAATTACCAACTTACTTTGCTGCTCCTGCTGAAGTAAGCAACCCGCCAAAGAAAAACCCTGTTCCAGCTCCAACCTTAAAGCCAAGTATACATTTCTCCATACATGTTGGCTCTCTGTAAAGTGATCCCTCAGACGTGTCCATCTGCAAGTATATGCACAAGACTTAAAGTGTTTGATCTTGCTCAGCCAGCTCTTGTAAGGGCAATCATGAATATTACTTGCTGTAATTTATTTTACAAAAATAACCACAAAGTTCAATGAATTTCAATCAGGAGTAAAGCAATATTCATCGAATCTTTAGAATAATGATATGGCAATAGATAATGATTATCTCAATCTGTCTTATTACATTGCTAATGACAGAGCAGTAGGTAAGGAGAATCTATCTTATAATACAGCTAATGACAGAGTACATTAACCCTTTCGCTGCCAATGCCGGATCTGTGATTACCTATGCAAACGGTTTGGATCCAGATGAGACGCCGAGTAACTCTGAATCTCATCAGGATCCAAACTGTTTGTTACTGTTACAATGTTTTTGAAACAAAAATTGAAGAAAATCAAAAGAATGAAAATTTGTAGCAGACGACAAAGTTATCAGACGACAGAGTTTGGCAGCGAAAGGGTTAAGGAGTATTTATCTTATTATACGGCTAGTGACAGCAGTAGACAAGGAGTATCTCATTTTAGCAGAGCATCTGTATCATGGCTGTGCTATTAACAAATACGATTGCGAGATTTCAGGGTGATGGCTTTAATACTATATTGCATAAATCTCTATTTCATCGATAAATGACAGCCTTGAATCATTGAATGGCAACTGTCAATTTATGGGTGAAAAAAGTGAAAGGATGGACTATGAAAACAGTGCAAATATAGTAGCACCTTCCTAAACAAATAACAGTTAATAAACTAAATACAATTTTATTAGTTTGAATAGTAAAATTCTTTTTTAAACGATTAATTCATCATATGGACTTATAAATATAAATCTCATTCTACTGTTTCTGCCGAGCCCAATCATATGTTTATGGTGAAATTGCCGTATGACCAACTTGCCTACAATTAGATATATAGTAACTTGAATGTGAATTCGCCTAGAAAGTAATTATATATTAAAACAGGACTTTTTTTTTCATCAAGTGCGGAAGGGGCCTGGCCTCTACTTTTGGGGAAAAAAATAGTACAGTGTCAGTAGTTTGATATAGGGGAAACAAATTTCCAATGTAAAGTCAGTGTTTGGGGAAAAGTGCATGATTTTGAAGAAATATTCTGAGGGAAAGGGGCCTTTAAACTTTAAATATATACTTGTGCATATGGAAAGTAAATTCTTCCCTCCCAACAAAGTCACTTCACTTAATATGGTTTTACTGACTTATAAATATGAATAATACTCATAATTTTCTTGTTGGTGCAAGTGGCACTTTTACTTTCAGTATAATAATGGTGTATTCTATGTTTGCATCCGTCCCCTTCAACCAGGTTGTAAAGTTTGCAAGTTGATCTTGTTACAAATAGCTTATTTTATTGGCATGTTAGATCTACCTGTAATATAAAGTGTGAAATATATAATTGTTTTTGAGGTGAATGTACCATTGATCCAGGTTACTAGATATCCAATTGTAGGCGAGTTGGTCATTAGGCGAATTCACCAGCACCCATGATGATAGTCATGCCATTATAAAAGATCAGCTAATCTAATAGTAATTATTATGTCTCCCCCCATATTTATATGGGGGAGACATATTGTTTTCGTGAGAGTTGTCTGTCTGTCCGTCCGTCTGTCTGTCACACTTTTTGTCCGGACGATAACTTCAATATGGCTGATGCCAGTTGATTGAAACTTCATATATGGAAAGAGCATAATGAGAGGAAGTGTCATGCACAAGGTCCATAACTCTGGCTTCACTAATATAGGAGTTATTGCCCCTTGTGAAAAAAAAATCACACTTTTTTGTCCGGACGATAACTTCAATATGGCTGATGCCAGTTGATTGAAACTTCATATATGGAAAGAACATAATGAGAGGAAGTGTCATGCAGAAGGTACATAACTCTGGCTTCACTAATATAGGAGTTATTGCCCTTTGTAAAAAAATTCACACTTTTTTGTCCGGACGGTAACTTCTATATGGCTCATGCCATTGGATTGAAACTTCATATATGGAAAGGTCATAACGAGAGGAAGTGTCATGCACAAGGTCCATATCTCTGGCTTCACTAATATTGGAGTTATTGCCCTTTGTAAAAAAAAATCACAATTTTTTGTCCGGATGATTACTCCTATGTGACACATGCCATTGGAGTGAAACTTCATACATGGAACGATCATGATAAGAGAAAGTGTCATGCATAAGATCCTTAACTCGAGCTTCAATAAATTTAGAGTTATTGCTCCTTGTACAATTCTTTCTTGTCGGGATGATAACTCCTACATGGCTCTTGCCATCGTATTGAAACTTCATACATGGAAAGAGCATGATGAGAGAAAGTGTCATGAATAAGGGCCATAATTCTGGCTTCAATACTTTTGGAGTTATTGCCCTTTGTTACATTTTTTGTCTGATCAATAACTCCTGTTCGACTGATGCTATTGGAATGACATTTTATTTTTGGAAAGAGCATGATGAAAGTAAGTGTCATGCACAAGGGCCATAAATCTGGTATCAGTATTTTTGGAGTTATTAGCTGTTATCATTTTCTTCTTGAAAAATGTAGTGTGGAAAGCGCATAATGAGGAGAAGTATCATTCATCAAGACCATAACATTTTTAGTGATTTCCCTTTACATATTGTTTTTATTAGAGGGGAGACATCCGTTTTTGTGACAAAAACCTCTAGTTTTTTATTAAATCAGCTGTGAAAACTGAAGTCGATAACTTTTCCTGCCAACAAAAGTTTGTTCACCAGGCTAAAGATTAGGCCATATATTAGTATAAAATATTAAATGTTAATTCAAGTCAGATTAAAATGTCGACAAAATACGAGCAGATAATTTTCTTGCAAAATAATAATTAATATTGAACCTGAAGTTTTTTTAAGCAAAATTATATCACAGCGATCAATGACCAGATCTATACGAAATGTCACAGGTGCGAATTGACTGTATGACCATGTGTCACGTTCGCATGTAAAACATACCTCGAATAGCAAGAAAGTTAGATCTCAACATTCATCGCATGTAAAAATTCAACGTATGTGCTTGTTCTGTTTCATTTGAACAACAGAGATGGGTTTATCACAACGTTTTGCACGGTAACCTTCAAGGTTTTTACATAATCGTCTTTTCTAGTTACCTCCCTTTGCGACAGTGCGCTGTTATTTTCACAATGTCGCAAAAATCACAATCACGTATCTCCATCCATTGGTGGTTCACAATCTCTTGCACTCGTGCTCAAGACTTTCATCCAAATAAATCAATGACTGTATCTTTACTGGTTTTAACTCGTGTTGCAAAAAAGTGAAACATTGGTTTCAATCTTAATCTCACAAATAAACGGGTCAACATTACAGTCAAATCTGACTCACGACTGATCATCTACTGGAAGACGACCAAGACCGCATGCTGGTTTTGTGTCCATTAATTTCAACATCATCTCCTAAATTTCTGAGTGTCATCAATATAATGCCTATTTCCTAAAAAAAACCACATCGACTTTCTGTATAGGCCAGTGCACTTGAAAGTTGTACAGACAAAACCAAAGATTAATTTTTAGGGACTGAACCAGAGATTATTTTGGACTTGGAATTTTTAGCTCGCCTTTTCGTAGCTTATGCTATACCCCTGGCATAAGCGTGGCCAATGTTAAGTTTTTTGGACGGGCTGTTTTAAAGCTTAATAGTTATATTTGTACTAGGGTGCGTGCTGAAATGTTGTATGGAAGTTCATTTGGGGTCAAATATTGCTGTTATGAAGTTAAACATTATTTTTTGTTTTCTTTCAATTTTATCAATTTTTGACATGTTATGGACTTCGTTCTTTTGGCCACAAATCACCAGGTTAAAGTTTTTTGGACGGGTTGTTGTTTTGTATGGAGGTTCATTTAGTGTCAAATATTACTGTTATAAAGTTAAAAATCAATAATGTTTTTAAATTTTATTTTAACTTTTGACATGTTTCGGACATAGGTTGATTTGGCCCAAAATCACCAGGTTAAAAGTTTTTGGGACGGGTTGGTAATTGTGCTATAATGCTGAAATTTGGTCAGAAGGTTCATATTGTTGAAACCTTTCCGACCATGTCATTTTTGCCCTTGACATTTGACCTACTTTTGCAAAAATCTTTTAATGTCTATATTATTGGAACCAATAGGCCTAGGGCTGGAACCAATAGGCCTAGGGCTTCCATACTTGGTATGATTGTACCAATGGACCTAGGGCTTCCATACTTGGTATGCAACTTTCTTATGTTAAGCTTTTTCGAACAATGTGATTGTCTGCCCTTCTGACCTTGACCTTTGACCTACTTTTGCAAAAATCTTTAAATGCCTATATCATTCGAACCAATAGGCATAGGGCTTCCATACTTAGTATGAACATGCGAACATTTTGCCTTTCTGCCTTTGACCTACTTTTGCCAAAATCTTAAATGCCTATAACATTTGAACCAATGGGCCAAGGGTTTCCATACTTGGTATGCAACTTTCTTGTGTTAAGACCTTTCCAACAATATCATTGTGTTTGTCATGTTACTTTGACCTACTTTTGCAAAATTATTTAAATTTGAACCAGTAGGCCAAGGGCTTCCATACTGGTATGCAACTTTCTTAAGACTTTTCCAACCATACCATTGTTTATACTATGTGACATTGACCTACTTTTGCAAAAATCTTTAAATGCCCATAGCATTGCAACCAATAAGCCTAGGGCTTCCATGCTTGGTATGACCATGCCAACATATTTGACCTTAACCTTTGACCTACTTTTGCAAATGTCTTTAAATGCATATAACATTGGAACTAATAGGCCTAGGGCTTCCATACTTGGTATGCATCTTTCCTGCCTTAAGACTTTCCAACCATACCAATGTTTTTTTACCATGTAACCTTGACTTTGACCTACATTTGCAAAAAAAATTATACAAATGTATTTGTTTTAAGCTTATGATATTGGACATGATGGGCATAGGGCTTCTATACTTGGTATGACCATGCCAACATTTTTGCCCTTCTGACCTTCACCTTTGACTTACTTTTGCAAAAATCTTTAACTGTCTATTACATTGGAACCAATGGAACTAAGGCTTCCATGCTTGATATTTATCTTTCTTGTTTAATGATTTTAAAGTTGCTGAAAATTGGTATTTGGTTGCATTTTGGTCTGATATTGATGCAGTTAAGTTTAAATTGAACATTGAATTTTTTTTTTTTTTGTTCAATATGACACGTTTTAGACATAACTTTTAAACAGGCGAGCATCGGGTGGCTTTGACACCATTTCTAGTTTTTGTCACCCATACCCCTGGGCACTATGGAAGGGACCAAACTATACAAAGCAATATAATCCCCATAAAACTTCCTAGAGAAAAAGTTGACTGTTTGTATAGGGACTGGAGCAAAGATTGTTTTGGACTTCGTAATTTGTTGGTCCCCGCTCGAGGCACCATGGGTGGGGCCAAAACTGTAGAAAAACAACATAATCTCTATTTCTTCACAAAAACGTCGAGTTTTTGAATAGATATGTGCATTTGAAAGTTGTAGGGAGTGAATTAAATTATGTTTGACTTGGAATTTTTTTTTGTCCCCATACCCCGCCGGTGCACTATGGCCCGTCTATGGGTGCCAGAGAAAAGCAGTATAATCCACATTTACTTAAAAAGCGTTGACTTCTTGTATAGACATATATTTCTGAAGCAGACTTTTTTTGACTTGTAAATTTGATGGTTCCTACCTACAATGTATTTGGGTACTATGGGCAGAACCATAGAAAGTTAGAAACGCAATATAATGCCCATTTCTTTTAACTCTTTGCATCCTAAGTAATTTTTCGTCTGCAATAATTGTCATCTGCTTCAATTCTTAAAATAAACTTTCTTTAATTTCTTTTCAAAAATATGGTCAAGATGACAAACAGTTTGCATCCTGATGAGATGCCGAATTATGTGGCGTCTCATCTGGATCCAAACTGTTTGCATAGGTAATCACAGTTAGCATGCAAAGAGTTAAATATAATCATCTCAAAAAAATATTTCTAAAATCCTTAAGAATGATCCTCTAGGAGAGTTATACTATTGTTTCCAGTCCATTGCTAGGAATAGATTTCTTCAAACGACATCTCCCACTTCTCCACTGAATGGAATATGACCAAACTTCATAGAAGTGAATCTAAAGAGGTCATCGTTGAGTTATATAAACAATTCAGGTCCATTGCATGCATTGCTCCTAGAGGGAAGATTCCAGGCATATAGTTTACTATTAAGAGAAGTATGCAAACATTTTGCAAGAAAAGTTTCCTTAGCTCTTGATCAAAACACACGGTTGTGATTACTTATTTAACTCATTCCCTCATATTGACACCTGTAAAAGTCACTTTTTGAAACCATTGTGATAAATAGTGCATTTGCTCCACAGGAGCAAATGCTGCATTATTCACAATGGTTTCAATACTATAATTCTAATATTTTCCTTTTCTCTAGTAAATACTCCTTTTTGGTAGATTTATTCAAAAAGGTTGGATCTAAAAATAACCTATGAGGGAATGAGTTAGAGGTTTTAATTAGTAGTTACAACTACATGTACTTAGTAGAGAAATAAGGATTTATGTATCTGAAATATCTGGGACTCTGGGAGAACACAAAGCTTTAAGTTATTTTCATACATTTATTGAACTTCATATCCAGTATGCCAAGCATGTACAGTTAGCTCATTCAGTGTTGAAGTTGTCTGAAAGCAACTCAAAGGGATTACTGCAGTGGGAGACTCTGATCATTATGTTTGTAAACAATTTGGATCTAGACTAGATGAGATATCCAGTAACCTGGGGCCTCATCTGGATCCAATCTGTTTGACCCAACAAATGTATTTTAGAGAAGAAATTGACCGAAAGTCCACTCCAAAACTTAAAGCAGGCGACATTGTTTGCAAATGAGAATTATTTGGCAGTAAAGAATTTTTTTTGAGGGGTTTACCCATACCAAATTCAAATGTCTGATCATATAACAGTTGATTATATACACACACAATTAATCATAAACCATACAACCTGGAGTCTACCAAACTGATTGAATTTTGGTGGTTTTTATGTGTTTAACACTGGAAACCATATTGGCCCTACAATTTGATAATGCGATGTGCTGTTTGCCCCATCATGTGTTGCATCCAATTCTGGCCAAATTTTACGATTTATTACATAATTTCTCTGAAAAAGTCACATCTTAAGAACTGAAGTAAAATGTTTTCATAAGTAGTTTGCTTAGTGCAATCATTTGTTCATCATACAAAAACAAGATGAAACACCTTCAGAAACCATGATACTTTATTTTAAAACTGATAATGCTGATAAACACTAAACTGGGGCAGGAATTACACATTTCAGGTTTGTCCAAACTTTCGAGAAACTATTAACCCTTTCCTCCATACGCCTTTCTACGCCTCTGTAAAAGTCACCTGTTGAAACCATTGTGATAAATAGAGCATTTGCTCCTATAGGAGCAAATACTCTATTTATCACAATGGTTTCAAACTACAAACTTCTAAAATTTTACTTTTCTCTAGTAATTCCTCCTTTTGGGTAGATTCATTCAAAGAGGTTTGGTCTAAAAATAGCCTATGGAGTAAAGGGTTAAACAAGTGTCAAACAGCTTGAACCCTGATGAGATGCCGAGTTACGGAACATCTCATTCAGATACAAGCTGTTTGCAAATGCCAGTTAGGCTGTGGGTTAACCCATTCTTTCATATAAACATGTTTTCATGCATTTGCAAACAGAGTAGACCCAGATCAGATGGCTCCTCTCTGTTTGCAAAAGGAATTTGAAAGATGCTTCATTACTTTCTAAAATGGCAACAATATTCCACGTTCCATATTTCATTATAACTATTTTGATCATGAATAATCAGTAGGTATTGAAATTTGGAATAAACATAGAATAGGGAAAGGGTTAACCCTTTCCTCCATAGGCTATTTTTAGACCCAACCTCTTTGAATGAATCTACCGAAAAGGAGCATTTACTAGAGAAAAGGAAAATGTTATAATTGTGTAGTATAGAAACCATTGTGATAAATAGAGCATTTGCTCCTATGGAGCAAATGCTCTATTTATCACAATGGTTTCAAGAAGTGACTATTACAGAGGCGTAGAAAGGTGTATTTATGGAGGAAAGGGTTAAGGCATATGTTTGAATCCTAACTAATACAAACAGCTTGCAGAGTTTTATGTTTGTATTTTGGTTTGGCCATAATTTACACAAAATTGAAAAGGTGTCTTCAGCCTTTCAGTCATGTAACTGAGTAGATCCAGATCAGACGGCTCCTGTCGGAGCTTTTTGATTAGGGTCTGCTCTGTTTGCTGATGAATATATAATATATTTGTCCCATGTACATATGCCATTATAAATATTCTGCTAGTAAATATTCATGTAATTATTTCTTACATGAATATTAAACAGGGAAACGGTTAATACATTGAAAATAGTGTAGACCTTGATCAGATGTTTCATCTTAAGATGATCTGATGAGGAATCTGATCAAGGTTAGCACTGTAGAAAAAGAAACAGATTTTTTTACTAGATTTGTATGAATGACAAAGAGTGTAGACCCTGACTAGGACTCTGATGCAGTGGTTGATCTGGATCTGTACTGTCTGCAATGTTATTATTTATTGATCGATTCTACAAACATTCTCTTTGAATTTGCACCGAGGAAGTCAGTAAGAAAGTCAGTGATCAACAAACCAGATTTTTAATCTTTCAAATTATTTGTCAGATGAATCTATAGATTCTCATTTCTGCACAGGTACCTGAAAGGGTGACAGAGCTATAGATAAATTTTTATATTAAAGGTGCATATTCGCAAATATTGTACTTAACTGGTAATTTCTCCACCAAACCCTATGTTGTGACCACTCTTTAGAATTATCATGCAGACATAATTCTAAATAGTGATTACAATATACGCGCTTGACTATCAGTAATAACGCGCTTGACTATCAGTCCGGAGGTCCGGGGTTCAAACCCCGGTCCCTCCCGGAAATTTCAGAGACGCTTTTCCGGGTCTCCCACCCGCACATCCTCTCCACCCAGGGGGTTAAAATGGGTACCTGTGAGGGTCACTCGCCGGTACTGCGGCTGCATGATTGCGCCATATGTTAGCAGTGCTCAGTAGTGTAGGCCAATGACTCAATGACCAGGGGAGTAAATGTACAGTCGGCTGAGCGGTCATTCGGACTGAAAGTAGACTATAACTAGGTACTTTACTTTTTACTTTACAATATGGGGTTTGGTGGAGAAAGAAACAAGCCATTTTGAAGATACAAAACAGAGTTTATTACGCATCTCGGAATAAATATCACATTGAGTCCATAGCTCTGTCAATATCCATGAGTTCACAGCTGGGTTCCTATTGTCTGAACTAGCACCTGATTCCAGATCCAATTGCCATAAATGTTCCAAATGTTCCACCACCTTGAATACTTGCTTTACCAACTGTTTGAACAAGTTCACGTCCTCTTAAACCAAATCTGAAATCATAAACAAATAACTGCAAGCAAAACAAGATCTTTATTATATATACACCAAAGTCTCAACTCTTTGTAAAGTTGAGTGTGTGGATGACTTGACCCTTTCCCTAATGAACAGTAATTTTATGCTTGAATTGATCACGTCATGAATATTAATGCATTAACTCAGTTTTTATAATGTAAAATTTTCAAGGGAGTTATTGGCACAGACAAAAATTAAAGGATCAGATCTATATACATGTACAGTGTGGTTTTTTTTGGGGGGCCGACAATGGGCCCCATTCCCCTCTTGAAAAAGTATATATTTTTCCCCTAATTGGAAAAAAATTCCCCTCCAATTTCTGTGACTATGATGTCAACAGAATTATTGAAATATTTTGGGAAAAAACACAGACATTGACTTGTAAACCTACCCAATAAGATGTCTATGATCAGGGTTTCACTGTATTACAGTAAAAATAGAAATATCTCTTATATACATTGTTATAGTTAATTTTCCCTACTTTGCTCTCACAACACATTTTTCCCCAGTCAAAGGGCCTCGCCACCATTCCCCCAAAAGTGAAAAAAATCACTGATTGTAATTCCATAAGTAAACTGCGGACCCCGATCAGACAGCTCCTACTGTTTGCAAAGGGAAAGGGTTAAAATGGAACTAATAAAGTAGCAAATAGTGCAGACCCTGAAGGAGCTGTTTGATCTGGGTCTGTATAATTTGCCAAAGTTTTCCTGGTCAAATATATGGGAAATGACAGTATGAACTAAAATATACTGTAAAACCTCTTAGATGTGATAGCCAGAACGATGTATAAATCTGAATCTTATTTCAGGTGCTAATTTAGTGCAGGTTCATCCAGCATTTCAAACTCAACTATGATTACAAGAAAGATGTACATGTATAATTCTGGGTCTTAAGCAAGTTTGTAGTTTAATGCAGGAGGAAAGTAATGCAGTAAGCTCCGTTAGCATTACTTTCATCCTGCATTAACAACCACGGCCTGTTTTTAGCTCACCTGAGCCAAAGGCTCAAGGTGAGCTATTGTGACCGCCTGTCGTCCGTCGTCCGTCTGTCCGTCTGTCCGTCTGTCCGTCCGTCTGTCCGTTCACTTTTATTTCAAATGACTTCTTCTCCTAAACCACTGGGAGGATTTCAACCAAATTTCACAGAAATGTACCTTAGGGTGTCCTCTATCAGTTTTGTTAAAATCATGACCCCCGGGCAAAAAATGGCCCCGCCCCACTACTTTTACAGGTTTTTTTTTTAAATCTTTAAAAATCTTCTTCTCTGAAACCACAATTTCTAGAGCTTTGATATTTGGTATATAGCATCATCTAATGGTCCTTTACCAAGTTTGTTAAAATGATGACCCCCGGGCCAAAAATGGCCCTGCCCTTGGGCTTGTAGTTTTTACATAGACTTATATAGGGAAACCTTTAAAAATCTTTTTGTCTGAAACCACATAATCTAGAGCTAAGATATTTGGTATGAAGCATCACCTAATATACCACTATCAGGTGTGTTCAAATAATGACCCCTGGGCCAAAAATGGTCTCACCCTGGGGTTTTATGCTACTTAACATCTGAATCTGTAACACTTAAAAGGTAATTTCCTCACAGTTATTTCCCTTGTCCCATCAGCATAGCCATAAGGGACAAAGGGAGATAACTGCATTGGAGTTCCAGTGTCATTCTATTTATATCTATTTATGATAAAATGTTGAAGGTGAATCAGTGTAGCTGTTTTAGAAGGCATAGAAACAGATCTGTCAAATTCCATTAGCAAATAACAGACACTGATCCTACAGGAGCCACCTTATCTGGGTCTACTCTGTTTGCAGATGCATGAAAACAAGTTTATATGAGGGAAATTAAGGGTTAAATGAACAACTCCAGATCCTTCAGTTCAAAGGTTACAGCGCTCGGCAGTAAAATCTCTCCAGGTCAATGCATGACTCTTAACTCTTTGCATGCTAGTGGTGAAACTGTGATTACCTATGCAAACAGTTTGGATCCAGATGAGAGGCCGCATACTGCAGCGTCTCATCAGGATCCAAACTGTTTGTCATCTTAACCATATTTTTGCAATAAAAAGAAAGTAAGTTTAATTTAAGAATTGAAGCAGATGACAATAACTTTTTGTTGCAGACGAAACATTAAAGGCATTTTGACCTATTAACCCCAGTGTGTAGTGTTAGTGATAGCTAGATGTTACATGGTGTCTTCCAATGTCTCTCAAATTAGATGTGAGAGATATTGGAAAGTAACAATTCAGCCAATCAAGGAAAATGATCACCATCTAGACTTTTGATCTGGGTCCAAACCCAACTGATGTAAGTCATGGTAATGTTTAAGAAAACTGTGAAAACATGATTATGCAATGGCCCAACTGATATAAGTCATGGTAATTCTTAAGAAAACATGATAATGCATTTGCCCCCCTAACAATGATAGGTGTTAAAATTACTACTGCTGCCCAAAAAAGCATCTTAAATATAACATTTTTATATAAAATTTGATGACAACACATTAAAAAGTCCTAAAATGTCTGAATTTTGTATGATATTAATGAAATAACTGAGTAAATATAACTTAATTATAACAATAGACGTAACTCTTCTCAATTTCAATTGTTAAAAATACTAATGACCCGTTTAATTGAATTATCATGAGATATTCACACCTAGATCTAGAATTATTTCTAAACACCTATTAACCCTTAACCTATTTGCTTTGACAAAAATTGATCTGGGACTACTCTTGTTTGCTAATGCTTAAAAAATTGTTATTGCCATAAATAGAAGTTTTAGCTTTGAAAAAAACTGTAAAATCAAATCTATATCTTGTCAAATGTAAACAGAGCAGACCCTGATCAGACAGCTTCTATAGCAGCCTTCTGATCTAGTCTACTCTTATTTTTAATGTGTAAAACACATTATTTCTCTGAAGAGAAGTTTTTGCTTTGACAAAAACTGTAGAATCCGATCTATATTGTGTCAAAAGAAACAGAGAAGACCCAGATCAGACAGCTTCCGTAGGAGTCGTCTGATCTGAGTCTACTCTGTTTGCTAATGCATGAAAACAGCTTTATATGAGTGAAAGGGTTAAACGATTTTTAAAGATATTCTTATTGGTCATTTCACACAAAAACTGGCATTATGTACTGCCTAGCACTTTATTTGCCTATATACCTGGGTCAAGGTATAATTGCATTAATTGCATAGCTTTATAAAAGTCATTTGAATTTCTCAAAGACCAGTTTTAGGCATTTTGAGCTAAGGCAAAAATGGCACAAGTTGTAAACAGTTTAGATCTTGGTCAACCATTCACTTGGTATTAGTTCTGAATCCAGTTCAAGTTTATTCAGCAGTGAAAGGGTGAAAGCAGTGCACTAAGCTTATTTCATCTGCTAGATTGTTTTCCACTGAAAAATTAACATGTCAATATACATGTATTACTGTAACTCAGGTGAGCGATATAGGGCCAATGGCCCTCTTGTTAATAAAGACATGTGTATTTAATAATTCATTACCAACATTTTATGATGAAAATATTTCAGTTTATACAACTGAAATGCAATGAAATGGGATGAAATATTTCACCAAAAATGAAACCTTACAACCTATCATGCAGACCCTGAATTACTGGTAGTAATCTTTTGAGTGAGCAAGTTTTGATATTAGTTATTGGCCTTTCTGGCTATTTTTAGTGGACAAATTACTCCCACAGTGAGGAAAGTGGCCATTACGGTAAAAATGTACATGTATTTTTATTTCAGTCCTTTCATGCTCTCATCATATGGCATTGTCCTTTGATGTCATTCAGTCCACAGGGGTCTATACCACTTCATGACAGTCTATATATACACTGTACTATACAATAAACAAGTTATTATATAGTACATATCTATAGACACCCATGAAGTGGTACAGACTCCTGTGATTCAGTTTTGCCTCACAGTCCTCCTGTCATAATTTAGTTACACAGACATTTTTAAAACAACAAATCCAGACCTGTAAATTGGAATCCTTATAAACTATACAGAATGGAAATATTACATTTGAACTTAGCAGATAATTTTCAACTCCTTAATTAACCCTTTTCCTCATAAACGTGTTTTCACGCATTTGCAAACAGAGTAGACCCAGATCAGACGGCTCCTAGAGGAGCCGTCTGATCAGGGTCTGCTCTGTTTGCTAATAGAATTTGAAAGATCTGTTTCTTTGCTTTCTAAAATGTCTACAATGCTCCACCTTTCATATTTATTTGTAACTATTTTGTTAATGAATATTTAGTAGGTATTGAAATTTGGGAATATAGAACAGGGAACTATACTGTTTACTGCTACATATACTATACATACTTTTCGGGCTTTTCCTCACCTTAAACCATTAAAGCCACCAAATATTACTCCAGTTGCTAAACCAACACAGAAGCCCATCGTAAAACCAAGTTTAATTTTATCCCAACATGAGGGACCTTGTCTAAACTGTCCTTGTGGAACTGGCATCTGAAACGAAATGCATTTATAATTGAGTCAACTTCTGATAACTATGTCAACTAATACCCTACTTGTTACACAGTCACAGCCTGTAGTGTAACAGTCTGCCAGTTCAAATAATTTGTTTATCTTAGGGCTAGATAAGATGCCAAAGTAAAATATTTTCAACTTCAAGAATATCTCCTATGATAATCTCCACCAAATTCAATGCTGCAACCATTCTTTAGAATTGTCTCAAGGAGTCAATTAAAAAGACATACCTGTCAAGACACACGCTTTGTGCATGTGTCACACACATTTTATGTCTAAATCACGCTCATACACTTAGTTCAGTATCACACACACATTTTCTAATTTCTTGAAAAAAAATGGAATATGGCCATTGAACTCTTAAATTGCCTTCAAAACCCCTTAAATCCGCTCATAATTACCGCAATTACTGATTACGATCCATTATTTTGACTGAATCGCCATTAGGTCATGCACAACAAACGATGATCCAATATTATAAGCTGTCAGGAAAAGCCTTTGTCACATCTTTAAAATGGTAATATTTCTGGAGCTTCAGCCCCCTGGGCCCACGACCAAAGCTTTACCCTGGACCCACTTGGGATCCTAGCGGCCCCTGCTATTAATACCACACTCTTAAACGGTTTACGGAGAAATCGCCTAGTGACGAAATCGCCTACAATTAGATATATAGTAAACCAATTGGAGAAATCGCCTAGAAAGCAATTATATAGTGTTTGTATTTCGCACCTATGGTACAGGACGGTTAACATGACAGAACTTTAAAGAATGTTTGTAACAAGATTAAATTGTTATGTGGTATTATTTTCCAGATCAAGATTGACCAAGATTGATCGATCAGTGTAGCCCCTGATCACTACATAGAATCAATTTGACAGAAGATATTTATGTATAAGGAGCGATAATTATAATATTTATGCAGAAAGTAAAAATGTCATACGCACGGAACAGGTTATTGTATGAGTCTTATGTCTAATCAGATGATCTGGATCTGATCAGTGTAACCCCTGATCACTACATTGACTTTGACAGAAAATGGTAAAAAGAGCGATAATGATATCAATAGTTATGGCATAAGTAAAAATATCTGATATCAATAGTTATGGCATAAGTAAAAATATCTAAGTCTTAATCACTGTAATGTGATCTGGATCCAGTAAATTGATTAGAAATATTATTATAAAAACTGTCCGTTATCACAGTAAAAAATAAAATTATTATAATGGGACGTAATGGGATACGTCACTTCATAGGAAGTGAATAATTCCACAGACCACCGACAAGATTTTTTTGATTTTTTACCGACATTTTGTACTAACTAAAATTGCATTTCGAAAATGTATTGGATGCAGATCATCTAACAAGAAGTAAGACTCATATTATAACTTATTTCGTGCGTATGACATTTTCACTTTCTGCTAATATTCGGTATATAATTATCAACCCCTGTAATATTGGGCTGTCAAATTTCAGGTGGTGATCAGGGGCCGCACTGATCGTCCAATCTTGGTCATCTTGATTTGGAAAACAACACAACAGGACAATTTATTCTTGTTACAAACACTCTGTATAGTTCACTCATGTCATCACTACCTGCACCATGGGTGCGAAATACAATCACTATATAATTGCTTTCTAGGCGATTTCTCCAACTGGTTTACTATATATCTAATTGTAGGCGATTTCGTCACTAGGCGATTTCTCCAGCACCCCTCTTAAACATGTTCTGACCATCAATTGACAGGTATGTAAAGAATGAATGTGATCACCACCATTGTAGGAGCAGTCTGGTCATCATCAGGGTTCAAGATGTTATGAAATGCTAACAACAATTTATGTGTACATTGTAGTCCAGCTAATAAAATTCATGATGCCATTATTTCTTATATGAATATTCAACAGGGAAAGGGTTAAGGTGGGACTTGAGCGACAGCACCAAACACTGCCGGCTTTCAATCGCCACATAGTGCAAACACTTGTGGCTACCTTAAATCGCATAATTGTGAAATGTATCCCATAAATGTTCGCAAGTACTGTGTATTCTAATTGCACAAGAATTACAGACATTAAAATGACGAAATACACACCAGCATTGAACAAATTCAACGATTTTGAATTACCCCACCCACAGGCATGCAAACATGTATTCGTTACTCTCTACTTTAATGGCAGTCTGTTGTCAAGTTTATAAAAATCGTCTTTGTGAAACGTGTTTTTGTGAATTCAAACGTACCTTGGAAAATTGTGTTATTGCTACTGTCTCGTTAATGCACGTTAAAAAGGTCACGTAACTGTCAATGCGACTTTTCCACCATGTTAGTTTTGTGTAGACTGGTTTAAAATTCTGTATGTATTCGATGCGTTGCAAGTTGAAATATTCATAAATGCGAAGAACCAGTCGAGTGTACGTCGACCTAGATAATGGCCTCGGCTATCTATAGCGCATAGCGTGCAGGAAACGGTGTCAGGCCAAGTGGTCTAGGGGTATGATTCTCGCTTCGGGTGCGAGAGGTCCCGGGTTCGACTCCCGGCTTGGCCCCACTTTTTTGTGAAGCATTTTTTTTCGTTGACATAAATAACACATGTAAACTCTTATTGTAGAGCAGCAATGAAATGTGATAAAATGTGGAAATTGCAGTAAATGTGTATAAAATAAATGTTTAGAGTATAATTCTGTACTATATTGAATGTAGATAAGATTTATTTCAATATTGTGCAAGTAACATGGTAACAATAGCAATACACTGAAAAAATATCAACGTTGTGATAATTAACCCTTTCCTACATAAATACGCCTTTCAATGGCTCTGTAATATTCACTTCTTGAAACCATTGTGATAAATAAGAAATACAGTTGTGTTTTTTTTCAGAAACTAGATCTACTGCTCCAAATTAAAAATCATTTTACAAAAATGTTCTTCAGTTGAAATACATAGATAATCCATAGTTGTTATCATTTACCAAATTATTTCATATTATTTTCATACTTTAAAAAGTATGGCCGCCATTGGCAGGGCTAGTTTTCCATACATAAATATGTCATGTAGTGAAAACTTGGAAACTTGGAAAAAATTCTATTTGACCCATTACTCCAAAGGCATATCTATGGAGTAATGGGTTAATTAGATTATTTTTTTTAAAATTTTGGCCTTGGAAGAAACTGTTGAATCAAATTTATAAATATTTCATAAGTAAACAGAGCAGATCCAGATCAGACAGCCATTTGATCACCATCTACACTGTTTTCAACTATATCAGTTCTCACAATGGTGCCAAATTACATGTACAGTAAAACCTCTCTAAACCGGACGTTAAATTTAGTATAAATATCGGTCTTGGGGACAGGTGGCAGCTTAATGCAGGGTGAAAGTCATGCAGAAAGCTCCACTAGGAGCTTTCTGCATGACTTTCACCCTGCATTAAGCAGCCACCTGCCTAAAAGTATCCAAATTCTTCTCATCTAGAATTCCGGTTTAGAGAGGTTTTGCTGTATTCAACTTTACAACCTGGTGGAGAGGTAAGATTGAGTGTCTCAGTACTTAGTGCATTTTAATTTATACTTTCAGAACAGACCATGTTTCAGTATTTCATTAAAGTGGTGCCTACTACTTACACCAGTGTGGATGGAACTGTAAGTATCCCACAGTCACCCATAATTATAAGATATATGTAAATTGAAACATTTTCATAACTCATTTATTTCTCAACCACCACCTATATTGTGACCACTCTTTGAGATGTTGATGGAGAAATGATGATTTTAGTATGTAACCCTTTCATTCATATAAGTGCTCCTTTGCAAATGGACTAGACCCAGATTAGATGGCTCCTATAGGAGCAACCTGGTCTGCTATGTTTGCCAATGATATGATACTGATCTGAATCTAAAGTTTTTTTCAAAGCAAAAAAAATCCCTTGAAAATTTACATTGTGAAAATTCAGCAAATAAATATTCATGATATTGTTATTTCTTACCATACATGAATATTGAAAGGGAAAACGGTTATGGGAGTATCTGCATAAGTTGATCTGCAATAAGCTTCTGCCTGTCTTAACCCATTACCTCTTAGGCTATTATTAGATCCTACCTCTTTGAATAAATCTACTGGAAAGGAGCATTAACTAGAGAAAAGGAAAACTTTTGAATTTTGTAGTTTGAAACCATTGTGATAAATAGAGCATTTGCTCCTATAGGAGCAAATGCTCTATTTATCACAATGGTTTCACAAAGTGACTTTTACAGAGTCGTCAAAAATCGTCAATATGAGGGAATGGGTTAAAAAGAATATCATTTCTGCAGTATATAATTACTGCAATACATGTACTTCTGTTCTGCATTAAGCAGCCACTTGCTTTTAAATACCTAACATTTCTTCATTTGGTTGCTTTAACTGTTTCCAGGTAAGAGACAAATTTGTACTATACTAATATTATAACTTACTACATCAAAGTTTGAGGGGGTATACTGGAATCATGCTGGTCGGTTGGTCAGTTGAATAGTCGGTCCGTCCGCATTTAAATATTGGTAGATGGTGTAGCAAGCTCCTCCTTCAATTTGAAATTATTAATTTTTTATTTTGCATATATACTAACCACAAATATTAGATGTGCAAGACACAATTTTCATGTGTTTGGCATGGGGCAGTGCTGAATTATCTCCCCTTGAACTCTGAGTAATTTTTGTCATTTTGGTATGAAACATTGGTAGTTGGTGTCACAAACACCTCTTTCAGTTTGAAAGTTATTATACCCCCACTTCTAAAGAAATCGCATGTCCGTGTGTCCATCCGTCTTTCCGTCAGTCCTTCCTTCCATCTGTCCCGGTTTTTGTCCGTAGCATTACTCCTAAAGTATTATAGGCACAACTGTGAAACTTTATGTATGTATATTGATAGTTGGTGATGGGAGGATGTGCAGTGAACAAGGGTTGTAACTCTAAATTCATTTTCAGAAACAATTTTTTGTCCGAGCATAACTTCTCAAGTATTGTAGGCACAACTGTGAAACTTTATATGTGGATAGAGGGTGATCAGAGGACATGCATTCAACAAGGGTTGTAACTCTAAATTCATTTTTAAGGGTATTATTTCCCTTCGTTACTTTTCATAAGCATTTTTGTAAGGAGTACAACTTCTAACAAGTTGTTGGTATATTTATGTAACTTTAAACATGGATAGAGGTTGAGAAGAGGAAGTGCAGTCATAGGAGTCATTCCAAGAGTTACAGAGTTACTGCCCCTGACTGGACTTAAAAAAACAACCTCGTGAAGCAAACTACTTCTGCATTAAATTCCGCACCAATGAAGCTCAGATTTTGCATATGCATTTATAATGAAGTGTAGATGTTGATCACATTAATTTCATACAAGTCATTCCAAAAATTAGAGTTATTGCCCCTGATTGAACCCTAAAAATCATGTGATGCAAAGTAATACTTCTACATTACTTCACCAATGAACCTAAAAAAATTCATATGCATTTATAATGATGTGTAGATGTGTGTGACATAATTTTCATGTGAGTCGTTTCCTGATTTGACTTTAAAAATCTTCTTTTCACAAGTGTGGATTAAAGGATTATTGAGCTATTGTCTCATGTATTGAAGTCATATTGGATCTGGTGACAAGGTGGTTTGTGAGAGTATTAATCACCGTTAGTGATAGCTCTAGTTGAATTTGTGTTGGGCATAGATAATAACCATGAATAGTAGATGTGCAAGATTTAATTTTCATGTGTTTAGCTCAGGGCATTGCAGAATTATGTCCCCTTTTGTCATTTGGGCCTGCAGGATGTGTAGTTGGAGTCACAAACTTACTTCTTCAATTTTAAAGATATTGAATTTATATTTGATATACATGTACATAATAACTATGATAAAGTTTTTCAGTATCTTACATACAGGAGTTATCGGCCCTTAGATATGCAATTAAGACTGTCTGCAGGGGTATTCATCACCTCTAGTTCTAACAAGACAAGAACCATCTAATCTGGGTCTACTCTGTTTGCAATTGTTTGACAAAACGTCTTTATGAGGTAAAGGGTTAATTGTCTGTTTTCTTGCTTTTCAGACAAAATACACCAATCAGTTTTCAGCAACCAAACATTCCAAAGTTATAGGCCTGATGGGAGAGACTGGATTACCAGGCATGTTTGTTACGTATGAGTTGTCTCCCATGATGGTGAAATATACAGAGAAACGCAGGTAGGTGATGCTCAGTACTAATTGGCTACATTTCCAATTTGTTGCATTTGATTGGTTACATTTTGTTGAAACTTTGAATCAGGTGAAATTTGCTTACTTCTGATTTGCTACATTGCAGATTATCTTTTGTTTCATTACAATTAATGAATCTGATACATTTAGATAAGCATATTCTGATTTGTTTATATTAATGTAAACCTTTCAAATGCATGAAAATTGTAAATTATATGATCTGTCACTGAAAACTGTCTGTGCATTATAAGTCCCTGTGCTCATGGAATTTTCATATTTCTTGTTTTGACATGTTTCATTTTAAAAATTTGAAAATAGCTGAGACTGAAATTTTGATATAATGAAACAGTTATTTATGTTTCGTTCCAGATCATTTATGCATTTATATGTTTCATTCCAGATCATTTATGCATTTTCTGACTGGAGTTTGTGCCATAATAGGAGGTATTTTTACAGGTAAGAAAGCTGAATATATCTATCTATGATTGTTTGTCCTTTAACTCATTGTCTCCTAGGCTATTTTTAAACCCATCCTTTTTAGCTCACCTGGCACAAAGTGCCAAGGTGAGCTATTGGGATGATCCTGTGTCTGGCGTCCGTCGTCGTGCATATGCGCATCGTGCGTACGTGCGGGCGTCAACAATTTACTTAAACATCTTCTTCTCTGGAATCACAAAGCCAAGAGCTTTGATATTTGGTATGTAGCATGATGTAATGGTCCTCTATAAAGATTGTTCAAATTATGTCCCCCGGGCCAAAAATGGCCCTGCCCCGGGGATATCAGTTTTTCATAGGAAAATCTTTAAAAATCTTCTTCTCTGAAACTGTAAGGCATAGACCTTTGATATTTGGTATGTAGCATGATCTAATGGTCCTCTACTAAGATTGTTCAAATTATGACCCCTGGGCCAAAAATGGCCCGCCCCGGAGCTTATCAGATTTTCATAGGAAAATCTTTAAAAATCTTCTTCTCTGAAACTGTAAGGCATAGACCTTTGATATTTGGTATGTAGCATTATCTAATGGTCCTCTACCAAGATTAATCAAATAATGACCCCCAGACCAAAAATAGCCCCACCCTGGGGCTTATCAGTTTTTCATAGGAAAATCTTTAAAAATCTTCTCCTCCAAAACTGTAAGATCTAGACCCTTGATATTTGGTTTGTAGCATAATCTAATGGTTTTCTACCAAGATTGTTCAAATTATAACCCTTGGGCCAAAAATGGCCCCGCCCTGGGGCTTATCAGTTTTTCATATGAAAATCTTTAAGAATCTTCTTCTCCAAAACTGTAAGGCCTAGACCTTTAATCTGTCATTGAAATCATAAATCTGTTACAAACAGGTGAGCGATTAAGGGCCATCATGGCCCTCTTGTTTAATTAATCTACTGAAAAAGAGTATTAACTAGAGAAAAGGATTTTTTTTAGAATTTTGTAGTTTGAAACCATTGTGTTTGGAGTCATATATTTCAGAAATGTTTTGGAATTTATCTATGAAACTGTGTAAATGTTTAGTGCTATAAGGAAATGTGGGCCTTCAAGTATTACTCACAGTGATCTTGGAATACCAAAGTTATGGCCCTTTGTTTGGCAAAACCTAACCTTGTTGTTGGTCTGGTCAATGATTCAGTTAAGTACTCAGGCCAACACTTGTTGGCTGGGGATATCAATTCAGAAAATTTGCTTGTTTTATATTTTATATCAAACCATACAGAGTCAAATCAAGGGTATTCTATAAGCAAACTGAGCAGACCATGAACAGACGGTTTCTACAGGAGCCTTCTGATCTAGGTCTACTCTGGTTGCAAAATGTGTCAAAAGGCATCTACATGTATATGGAATGAAGAGTTGAAATAATTATCTTATAATTTTTCAGTTGCTGGTTTAATAGACTCCTTTATATACCACTCTGCGCGGGCCCTACAGAAGAAGATAGAACTAGGCAAGGCAACGTGAGCCAAATGGAGGATTGGAATATCTCGCTGGAAATCCATTTATTGCTGAAGAGTCTCTGATTTAGTTTTCATTCAAATCCAATTTTACAACAAATTATATTTTTGTATTTATTGATTAGCTTCAATGTGTAGTGAATGAGTATCATGCTTACCCAAATTTTAGGTTTCTTGTTTCCGCTCTCAACTAGTTTGTAAAGCTGAATAAGTCAATTAACCCATTCCCGCATATTAACGCCTTTTGACACTTCTGTAAAAGTCACTTTGTGAAACCATTGTGATAAATAGATTATTTGCTCCACAGGAGCAAATGCTCTATTTATCACAATGATTTCAAAACTACACAATTCAGAAAAAAATCCTTTTCTCTAGTAAATGCTCCTTTTTGGTAGATTTAGTGAAAGAGATTGGATCTAAAAATAGCCTAAGTGGGAATGGGTTAAACACCATTTCAATAACTTTAAATATGAAACAAACAGAATGGTGTAGCCAATAGTGTAGACACTGAACAAACTGCTCCTTAAGGATTTGGATCTAAACTATTAGCTTTGTCTGGTTCAATATTTAGGGTGTTAATGGTACATTTCCTCATTATGAACAATTGAAACATGACACAATTACTTTTATAAGTACACAAACACAATGAGGGTTTGAAACCATGAGTGCCCAGTGTCCCCTAAAAAAGGGACATAGCCAAATAGTGTTGACCCAGATCAGGGTCTTCACTGTATGCTTAATCCATAAATTATTTATTGCTTATTTCAGCATATTTTATTTACTCTGCTCCCTCAACATGATAAATGGATGGGTTCCAATGTAAGATCTGGATGGGTTCACCTTAACCCTTTCCTGCATAAATACGCCTTTCTACGCCTCTGTAAAAATAACCTATTGAAACCATTGTGATAAATAGAGCATTTGCTCCTATAGGAGCAAATGCTCTATTTATCACAATGGTTTCAAATTTCAAAGTTCTAAAATTTTCCTTTTCTCTAATTAATGCTCCTTTTTGGTAGATTTATTCAAAGTGGTTGGATATAAAAAATAGCCTATGGAGGAAAGGGTTAAATAATATGGGCATAAATGGGTTCCTCCTTATCCTGCTAACTTACATTTGCAGTCAGCTTGGATCCAGTTATCCCAAGCCTTTATCAGGATCCAAGCTGCTGTATTGATCCTCGGTCAGTAGTTTCTCATTACCCTTACTGTGTGGGACACAAGTCAATAATGTCCTTTGCAAACAGTGTAAACCCAGATGAGAGAGGGCTCCTTGAGAGGGCACTGTTTGTTATATTACACTTTACTTTGGAAAAATCCCAGAATATTCACCATAAGCTTGACCTGTTCCGATTTTGGGTTAGTTCATTTTAAAATTCAGCATTAACTTGAATGAATCAGAAGTTAGTAAAAATTACAACCGATGAAGTTTTTTAGCAGACAGTAGTTTTTTTCAGCTAGATATGTGTTGAATACGTCACTGTTCATGTCTCTGTTGTCTGATTAACCCTTTACTCCATAAATATGCCTTACTATGCCTTTGCAAACAGAGTAGACCCAGATCAGACAGCTCCTGTAGAAGCTGTCTGATCAGGGTCAGCGGATTCTGCTCGGTTTGCTTATGAAATAATAAAGACATGATTCTACAGTTTCTGTCATGGCCAAAATTTCATATGTTCATGAGCCATTATAACAATATAATCTAATTAATATTCATGATGTCATAGTTTTCTTTTATGGAGTAGAGGGTTAACTCTTAGCAATAATGTAGAACTGTGGATAAGGAAAGAAATTTCCCAAAATTGTGACAACTGGGCTCAAGCTAGAATGTAATGGGATTCAGGGAGAAGTTTGGTTCTGATTTTGTGTCTCCTTATCTCCCTATTTATTAATTAAAAAGCATTAATCCTTTACCTTATAAATATTCATGTTTGAAATAATGACATCATGAATATTAATGACTGAAATTGTATAAGACATTAGGAACAAGGGATTTTTTTACAAGCAGAGACTAAAGAAAACAGCAGAGACTAAAGAAAACAGCAGAGACTAAAGAAAACAGCAGAGACTAAAGAAAACAGATCTATATGGTTTCATAAGCAAATAGAGCAGACCCTGATCAGATGTATTCAGTGACCATCTGATCTGGGTCTACTCTGTATTTATCAGCTAACTTTTTACTCCATAAATATGCCTTTCTACACCTTTGCAAACAGAATAGACCCAGACCAGACAGCTCATATAGGAGCCGTCTGATCAGGGTCTGCTCTGTTTGCTTATGGTATAGTATAGATATGATTTTACAGTTTCTGCCATGGCCAAAAGTGCCTGTGTCGTTTACAACAATTAATCTAATTAATATTCATGATGTCATTATTTCTTACATAAATATTCATGGAGTAAAGAGTTAAATATTTGTAGATCTTTGAAGGTTATTGGTATCTCATCTGTCACTATATTTTTTCAGTTTGTTACAAATGCGCATCAATGATGCACAGAGTTAATATATACATGTACATGTATTAATACTCAAACAGTGTTTATAGTAAATTTACATGTCTATACATTACCAGTTGAAATGTGAGTGATTTTTTAAAAAAAGAATTAAAATATTATTGTTGACATAACAGCTCACCTTTTTTTACTACATCCTATATATTTTTGCCATTTGAGGCCTAAAATAGCTATAATAGTTTTGTTTGGCATGTAATTTCTGTTTTTGCCCATTTAGGATATTCATTCAAAATCACAAAGTACATTTACTATGATAAAATGTCAATGTGTCAACATATTAAATGGGTGCACCTAACCCTTCCTTTTATATATAAACACCATTTGACTTTTCATGCCTTTGCAAACATAGTAGACCCAGATTATTTCTGTTTGCTTATAAAATTATATAAATTTGATCCTACAGATTTTGTCTTAAGCCAACAGTTCCCTTTTTAACATGTTACCTATAAACAATAAGTTAATGAAGACTCTGAAGTGATCAATTCATGTATAGATGTTCATTAGGTGGCTGCTTAACCCTTTGCACGCTAGCGGCAAAACTGGGATTACTTATGCAAACAGTTTGGAACCAGATGAGACGCCGCATAATGCGGCGTCTCATCAGGATCCAAACTGTTTGTCACTTTGACCATATTTTTGCAAAGAAATGAGAGAAATTTTAGTTTTAGAATTGAAGCAGACGACAACTGTTGCAGACGAAAAATTACTTATCGTGCAAGCGTGCAAAGAGTTAACTCTGTACCAGATGAATATTCAAATGTCGGAGAAATAATGACATCTAGAATTTTCATTATTGCACAGGAATGTTTGGTCATAAGAGAAACTGTAGAATTAGGTCTCTATATTATTTCATAACCCATCAGCACACCCTGTTCAGACAGTTACCGCATGAAGTGTCTGGTCTATGTGTACTTTGTTTGCAAACACATTAACCCATTCCCTCATAGTGACGACTTTTTACGACTCTGTAAAAGTCACTTTATGAAACCATTGTGATAAATAGAGCATTTGCTCCTATAGGAGCAAATGCTCTATTTATCACAATGGTCTCAAACTACAAAATTCTAAAAAAAAATCCATTTTTCTAGTTAAGGCTCCTTTTCGGTAGATTTATTCAAAAAGGTTGTATCTAAAAAATAGCCTATGAGTTAATGGGTTAAAGATTATGGATATTTATCCAGTAAAGAGTTAATGCAGAGTGAAAGTCGTAAAATTCCTGTGTTTATATACCATTATAAAAGAAAACCAGCTAATTCGTATTCATGATGTCTTCATTATTTCTTACATAAGTTGATAAATATTCATGGAGTAAAGGGTTAAGCTACTTCCAGAAACAAAGATTGGCACTTAAACATTTAACCTTTTATTCCATGAATATTCATGTAAAAAAGAATTACATCATGAATATTAATTAGATTCGTTTTTAAAATTGCATGTGAAGACATGAATTTTTGGCCATGAGAGAAACTGTAGAATCATATCTATATCATATCATAAGCAAACAGGGCAGACCCTGATCAGACTGCTCCTATAGGAGCCATCTGATCTGGCTCTACTCTGTTTGCAAAGCATATTTATGGAGTAAAGGGATAAACCAGGAATGTTAATGAAAGAAATAACCACATGAAAAAATATTGATTAGATTAATTTTTATAATGGCACATGAACACAGGAAATTTTGTCCATGGCAGACACTGTAGAATCATACATGTAATCATGTTTCTAGTTTATTTCATAAGCAAACACACCTACTTTGTTTGCAAAGGTGTATTTATGGAGTAAAGGGTTAAAACATCTTTTGATTGTTTCATAGTAGAATATGAGATACAAATGACTTTCTATGCAAACGGGAATCTAAGAATAGAGAGTACATGTTATTCTGTCTGACCTCACTATGATGTTTCTGTATGCAATATGTGTTGACTGAAACACATTCATCTATATTCTGTGAAAATGTTTCCCTGTTAAATGACATCATGAATATTAATTAGATGAATTTTTATAATGGCATATATACAGAGAATTATTTGGTATAGGTAAAATTTCTATGGATATATCTAGTTTACTTTCATTAGCAAACAGAGCAGAACCTGATCAGATCCTACAGGAGCCATCAGATATTCTGATCTGGGTCTGCTCTGTTTGCAAAGGTGTGAAAAGGTGTTACAATACATGTATGAGGGAATCGGATATTTATTATAGCATAAGCAAACAGAGCAGACCCTGACCAGAAGGCTCCTACAGGAGCTGTCTGATCTGAGTCTGCACTGTTTGCAAAGGTGTATGAAGGAATGGCTGAAAGTAAAGACAGTGTTTGGAATGTAGATTTGTGCAGTTTTGAAGTTCATTGTATCATGTGGGTCAAGTTGTTTCAATATTTGCTGTATTTGATATATGAACCATTTAATGTCGTGTTAATCCATACACCTTTGCAAACAATGTAGACCCAAATCAGATAACTTCTGTAGGAGCTGTCTGATCAGGGTCTGCTCTGTTCTGTTATGAAATGATACAAATTCTGTTGAGTTGCTCCTGTAGAGAAGATTTACTGTAATCTGTTATGTGAAAAATTGTTTTAAGGACTGCACTGTTATTGATTTTTTTTATTTCTCTTTTGAAAAGTCTTTTCTGATTTCATAAACACTTGAATCTAGTTAAAACCACATGTTAAATCTCGAGTGCATTTGTTGCAAAGTTCTCCTAAATATTGAACTCAGTTTTGTTCCAGAGGCAGAGTAATTATTTACCTCACCATGACTCAGTTCACTGCCACATTAATAATGTTTTGAAGTAAAATTATGTTGCTCTTTACTCCATAGATATGCCATTTTATGCCTTTCCAAACATTTCTATGTGTTTGCTTATGAAATATGAACCTGATTCTACAGTTTCTGTGATGGTTAAAAACCTACATGTTCATGTCATAATAAAAAGTACCTACATGTAGTTGATATTCATGATGTCATTATTTCTTACATGATTATTCATGGAGTAAAAGGTTAACCTTTTCCTTCATATCATAGCTTTTTCATGCATTTGCAAACAGAGTAGACCCAGCTCAGATGGCTCCTATAGGTCTCTGATCAGGGTTTGCTCTGTTTGTTAATGGAATTTGAAAAATCTATTTCTTTACTTTCTAAAATGGCTACAATTGTCCACCTTCCATAGTTCATGACTTTTTTTGCCATGCATATTTAGTAGGTATCGAAATTTGGAATAAACATAGAACAGGGAAAGGGTTTAAATGAATGATGATGTGTATATGTATGTATGGATTATTCTACGGTCTAGGGAGTTATATACATGTATTTGTTTCATGGTTATTTGCATAAGTGTAAAACACTGAGGGATGTGTGTTATATGTCATAATGTATATATGTTTATTCACTATAGAGTACAGTTGTATGATACATTCATTATGGGATTATTTATCTTTCTTTTTGTACATTAGGGCTTGTTTACACATTGTTGTAGAATGTTAATGAGTTTGTTCAAGTTTTGATTTCTTTTAATTATTTTCCTGTCCATAATTTGGAAGTAATATGATGCTGTGAGAAAGTTTACCCTAATTGGACTATTAAAGTATATGGACAGACAACTCTTGGCAAATGATGCAAATAGTGTAGACTGCGATCAAACTGATCAGAGTGGACACTATTTGCTACTATATCAGTCTCATCAGATACAGTAGAACCCCTCTAAATCGACCACATAATGAATAAACATATGTGTCTTTATAAGCAGGTGGTTGCTTAATGCAGGGCAAAAGTAATGCAGAAAGCTCCACTGGGAGCTTTCTGCATTACTTTTGTCCTGCATTAAGCAACCACCTGCCTCTACAACCAAGAATTATACCATTTTTAGGTGGTCACACTAGAGGGGTTTTACTGTATACTTATTCAGGTTTACAAACCCATGACCAGGGGACATTGGATGTCCAAATACTTAGGGTATTTAGGGTGTGTAAGGCAATGCTAGATGAGTGAGTCTTCGATATGGCTAAGAGTCTTGGTTATGGATTGATCATAAGTCATTTTACACCAACATCCAGCAATACTAGTCTTAAACTTCCTTCGTAAAAAGATCCTATTGAATAGTAGAGCATGCTGTTGTCTGAGAGTCCTTGTTTAACCCTTTCCTTCATGTAACCGTCTTTTTATGTATTTGCAAACAGAGTAGACCCAGATCAGATGACTCCTGTGAGAGCCATCTGATCAGGGTATGCTCTGTTTGCTTATGGAATAATATAGATCTGGGCCCATATTCATAAAGCTCCTATTACAGTGCTCCCTCTCTACGACACCCTTTGGGATACGAAGATTGTATGTGTTGTTCAGAGGGAGTTGTTATAGGGAGGGAAATCAAACATAATTAACCTGTTTTCAGATCCCCAATAAGGTATATTTCGAGAACTAAAAACCGTTATGCCTCCATCAAACCCTATGTTGTGACCACTCTTTAGAATCGTCACTTTGTGACGTTTCTAAAGAGTGGTCACAACATAGGGTTTGATGGAGGCATTAAGAAAATACGATGGAAATAAGTTGTTTCTGGAGCCTTGTTGTTTCGGAAACAGTGACATGCGTTGTTGTAAGGAGGGAATCGTTATTGAGAGGGTCGTTGTAGGGAGGGAGCACTGTATAATTAAGGAGAAAACCAAGAAAATTCCTTAGTTTCTTAAATGTTCTTTTAGTCTCATAAAACTGACATAGAAAAATAAAGCATAATATGAAATATGTATTTAACACAGTACATGTATTGTAATAACCATGGAATGAATCACTGGTCTGTCTACATATTTAGACAGAATGATTTTCTCAAGTTATCCTAAGGTTAAAATACTCTTAAGGAGCTTTATGAATATGGGGCGAGATTCTACAATTTCTGCAACAGCCAAAAATTCTTTGTTCATGTGTCATTCTTGAAATTAATCTAATGAATATTCATGATGTCATTATTTCTTACATGAATATTCATGGAGTAAAGGGATAACTCCAAGAAATAGATGAAGTAATGAAGTAATACAACTTCAGTTTTTATCTAATACATCAATCACTGGATGGTCATCACCATAGCATAGTAAGTTGTAATACCTCGCATACCTAAGATGGGGAGAATAAAAGAAAGACAAACTAGTTATACTAGGCATATAAAAATAGAGAATCTAGACCCATTACTTACATATGAGCATTAGCAGCTATTGAATATGCATGAGGTATTTCAGGACAGCTACGCATCCATATTTAATGGACATTGGCCAGTTTTGAAAAAATCAGTTAAGATCCTTTTAAGATTAGACTTTATATAATAGACTCTAATCTGGATCCAGATTGTTTTCCTAGGTAATAATAAAGTTTCCCACCAAATCTTTTTCAAAACATTGTCAGGGTCTCTAACAATGTGGATCTTGATGAGACTATTAGTATCTCCTGTGGGTTCCGACTGTTTATAAAGTTTGTTATGTATTTGCTCTTAACCCGTTCCCTCATATTGACGCCTTTTGACGCCTCTATAAAAGTCACTTTCTGAAACCATTATGATAAATAGAGCATTTGCTCCATAGGAGCAAATGCTCTATTTATCACAATGGTTTCAACACTACACAAATCGAAAAATTCCTTTCCTCTAGTTAATGCTCCTTTTGGGTAGATGTATTCAAAGAGGTATGATCTAAAAATAGCCTATGAGGTAATGGGTTAACCCTTTCCCTGTTGGATATCCATGTAGCAAATAATGACATCTTGAGTATTTATTAGCTGAAATTTTATATTGATATATTATGTACACAGGATTTTGTGGTATTGGTAGAAACGGTACAGCCAGATCATGTTACTATTTCATGAGCAAACAGAGCAGACCCTGATCAGATGGCTCCTACAGGAGCCATCTGATCTGAGTCTACTCTGTTTGCAAATACGTAAAAAAAGTATTTATATGACAGAAAGGGTTAAGTGGCTGAAAGGTTGAGTAAGCCATTATCAAATGCAGGTCTTTAGATAAGAAGTATATTTTAAAAATCTTAATTAAAATAGTTTTGATATTTCTTAGCCAATACCTATTCTTCATGCAACTCACTAGAATGGTCTCTCTGAGATGAGTAATGATAGATCATGTATTTTGATAGATCAGTATACATGTGATATACAGACCTGACAGGTTGATATATTTAGTTAAGTGATGTACATCTGCAGGGTCCTGAGGGCATACTGATTGCACGAGGACACTCTGACAGCAACATAACCTAGACACTTTGTTGCATATGAACCTTTACCTCTGCAAACAGAATAGATCCAGGGTCCATGCTTATAAAACTTTTTAGTTTAGTCCGAGTTCGTTCTCAAGCTTTTGATTGGTCAGATTTGAGTTCTCAAGCTTTTGATTTGTCAGATTTGAGCCAAAGGCTTAAATCTGACTAATCAAAAACTTGAGAACGAACTCAAACTCAACTAAAAGTTTTATAAGCATGGACCCTGATCAGGGTCTGCTCCATTTACTTATTGAAAACTATAGAGCAGATTCTACGGTTTCTGCCAAAGGCTAGCCATAATTCCTGTGCCATTATACAAATTCATTTTATAGATATACATGTACCTGAATATTACCATCAATATTCATCAAGTAAAGGTTTAAATATCCAAACCAATGTGTATTGTCACTGTCAATAAATGTACATTTTTTAATGCTATATGTAAATTGGAATGGTCCACCTGTTTAGGTAGAGTCCATTTCATATGGAAAAGGACTAATCCTTTACTTCATGAATATTTATACAAAACTATACGCAATATGAATATTAATTTAACTCTTGTATCAAAAATATAAAACAAGGCATTATACTGCCTTTGCATAAAGTAGAGCATCTGTAACATACATGCATGAGCAAACAGGGCAGACCCTGATCAGTTGTCTGATCTGAGTCTACAATGCATGCAATGCTTAAAATGCAGGATTATGGAGCAATGTGTTACATTCTAATGACAAATGCTGCTGATCCTGATCAGAGGGTTCCTCTAGGAGGTGAGTTTAATCAGAGAATTATTCCTCCAGGTGATCCTGATCAGAGGGCTCCTCTAGGAGGTGAGTTTGGTCAGAGCATTCATGCAGGTGACCCTGAGCAGAAGGTTCCTCCAGGTGACCCTGATCAGCGGGCTTCTCTTGGAAGAGACACTGATCAGAGGGCTCCTCTAGGTGGTGAGTTTGATCAGAGCATTCATCCAGGTGACCCCGATCAGGTTTCTCCAGGTGACTCTGATCAGAGGGCTCCTCTAGGAGGTGACACTGATCAGAGCATTAATCCAAGTGACCCTGATCTGAAGGCTCCTTCAGGTAACCCTAAACAGAGGGTTTCTCTAGGAAGTGACACTGTAGTCAGAGTCCTGTAGGAGGCGACCCTGATCAGAGGCCTCCTCAATAAATGTTACATTAACCCTTTCCCTCATATAAACGCCTTTTCAAGCTTCTGTAAAGAGAGCAGACCAAGATGAGACTGCTCCTGTATGAACTGTCTGATCAGGTCTGTCCTGTTTGCTTATGAAATTATAATAGATCCGATTCTACAGTTTCTACCTATACCTGAAAGCCTGTGTACATATGACATTTCAAAATTCAGCTAATAAATGCATGTATTCATGATGTCATTATATCTTACATCAATATTCAGCAGGGAAAAAGTTAATAAGTGTACAATTGTACATGTATTCAAAGGGTTTAAAACCACCCATATTCCCACCTATATTTCAAATTATAGAATAACCAATACACTAAACCCACTCTAAGCAGAAGTTTAGTCGAGAAGAAATTTTATATACTTTTAGCAAGGTGGCTGCTTAATGCAGGTTGAAAATCATGCAGAAAGTTCCTTTTGGACATCTGCTGATAGATACTGATTGTTCTGTATCTACAGTAAAACCTCTCTATAACAACCACTAAATTACATCAAGTATTTTGTGTTGAAGGCAGGTAAATGATTGAAGCAAGGTGAAAGTAAAACAGACCGCTCCTATAGGAGCGTTCTGTTTTACTTTCACCTTGCTTTAAGCAACCACCTGCCCAAAATACAAACTAATTAACACAATTTAGTGGCCGTTATAGAGAGGTTTTACTGTAGTTATTTTTGCTGTATCTAGTTCATCTACATTATGGTAGCAGTATTGAATGCTTGATGTGTTATCTGCAACAAATAGTCGTCTTCTTCAATTTCTTAATTCAATTTATGTTTAACTCTTTCAATATTGAAGATGAGTGCTCTGGAATTTGCAAACAGTGTAGACCCAGATCTTGGAGTCCTCTGACATGGGAATTTTTGGCCATAGTCATATCTATTGTTCCATAAGCAAACAGAGCAGACCCTGATCAGACGGCTGCTATAGGAGGTTGGATCCAGATGACTTGCTCTCAACTTTAACCACTCTGATTGCATTTATTAACCCTTTCTGCAACAGATACACCTTTAAAAACCCTTGCAAACAGAGTAGACCCAGATCAGACGGCTCCTATAGGAGCCATTTGGTCAGGGTTTGCTGTTTTGTTAAGGAATTATATAGATCTGATTTTACAGTTTTTACCAGGAATCAGGACCATAAGATTTCTTGTTCATATGCCATAATAAATATAACGCTGCTTAATATTCATACATACATAATTAAAGGGTTAAATATACATTTATTTTGAAAATGAATTAGGTGAAAATTAGTTCAGCATGTTTTCTTTACTTTATGAATATTCATGTAAGAATTAATGATGGACCGGTATTATGAATATTAATAAGATTAATAGTTATAATTGGCCATGACAGAAACTAGAATCATATTTACAAAGGGTTAACGTGCCAGATGTGAGTATTGGGAACATTTCATCAACAATGACGATGTTTCTCAAGTTTTCAGCTTTATTTCTATCAGCACAATGTACACACAACATCATATCCACTGGCAAAATCACTGGCACTGGATCATGTACATAGCTCTGTACATAACTCATACCACATAGATCTATACAATAGTGACGAAGTGTATATAATACAAAGCTCCAGATAAGATGCGTAAATTAAAACATTTTCAAGAATAACTTCTTTATTTCTCCACCAAACCCTATACTGTGACCACTCTTTAGAATCGTCTCAAAGAGACGATTCTAAAGAGTGGTCACAGTATAGGGTTTGGTGGAGAAATGACGATTTTAGTTCTTGGGTACCCACCCTTATCTGTAGCTCTGTATAATAGGTGTGTTATATAGTTATATATAGAACAATAGTCATTGTCAATCTAGTGCCAGTGGGCAAAGTGCATCAATAAATAATAAACTGAATAATAAACAATGAAAAAGTTCACATGTTAATGATCGTTTGTTTTGTTTATTGTTCCCAAGCCCAGATTGAGTATATGATTCTTATGTTTGGGATGTTTATTGTTCCCAAGCCCAGATTGGGTATATTTCTTATCTTAACCCTTTACCTCATGATTATTCATGCAAGAAATAATGACTGATTAATTGTTATAAGTACATTAACTCTTTCCTCCATAAATACGCCTTTCTACACCTCTGTAAAAGTCACTTTATGAAATCATTGTGATAAATAGAGCATTTGCTCCTATAGGAGCAAATGCTCTATTTATCACAATGGTTTCAAACTACAAAATTCAAACATTTTCCTTTTTCCTAGTTAATTCTCCTTTTCGGTAGATTCATTCAAAGAAGTTGGGTCTAAAAATAGCCTATGGAGGAAAGGGATACTCAGAGTAGACCCTGATCAGATGGTTCCTAAAGGAGGCATCTGATCTGGTCTACTGTTTGCAAAGGTAATGATCAGGTTAATGTTAATTATATATGGAGTAGATTTCAACCAAAATTCTAACAGTTATAAATGCTTAATCAATCAATGCACTAGCAATCACTAACTAGAGGTTTGTTTTTGTCACAAAAACAGATGTCTCCCCCTCCCAACCTCTTTCCAATACACAAGTGTAATGTCTGTAACTTCAAACTTATCAGGGTCTAATGTTTAAGTCATCAGGGGCAATAACTCCAACATTGTCAGAGGGAGACAATTCAAAAGCCCCAGATACACAATAACACATGCTAGTCAACATTCTTGTGAAGTTTGGTGACTCTAGTACTAGTGGTTTCAGATACATGTGACACAAAGTAAAGTTTCTCTTATTTAAGTCATAAGGGGCAGTAACTCTAAAGTTATCAGGGGAGACAATTAAAAAAACCCAGATGCACAACAACTCATGCTGGTGAACATTCCTGTGAAGTTTGGTGACTCTAGCCCTACTGGTTTAAGAGATACGTGCAGCACAAAGTTTCTCTAATTTTAAGTTAATATATCAGGGGCAGTAACTCAAGAATTATAAGGGGGAGACAATTAAAAACCCAGGTGCACAACAACTCATGCTGGTGAACATTCCTGTGAAGTTTGGTGACTCTAGCCCTAGTGGTTTTAAAGATATGCATGACAAAAAAATTTCTCTAATTTAATGTAATCATATCAGGGGCAATAACTCCAAAGTTATCAAGGGAAGACAATTCAAAAACCCAAGTTGTACAACAACTCATGCTGGTCGACATTCCTGTGAAGTTTGGTGACTCTAGCCCTAGTGGTTTCAGAGATATGCACGACACTAAGTAAAGTTTGTCTAATTTTAAGTCATCAGGGGCAGTAACTCCAAAGTTAACAGGGGAGATAATTCAAAAAACCTAAGAGCAAAACATTTCATGCTTGTGAACAATCCTGTGAAGTTTGGTGACTCTAGCCCTACTGGTTTCAGAGATACGCGCGACACAAAGTTTGTATAAATTTAAGTATTCATATCAGGGGCAATAACTCAAGAATTATCAGGGGGAGACAATTCAAAAACCATAGGTGCACAACAACTCATGCTGGTGAACATTCCTGTGAAGTTTGGTGACTCTAGTACCAGCGGTTTAAGAGATACGCGCGACACAAAGTTTTTCTAATTTTAAGTCATCAGGGGCAATAACTCCAAAATTATCAAGGGGAGACAATTCAAAAACCATAGGTGCACAACAACTCATGCTGGTGAACATTCCTGTGAAGTTTGGTGACTCTAGCCCAACTGGTTTCAGAGATACGCGCGACACAAGTTTGTGACGGACAACGGACGGACGGACAGACAGACAACTCTGGCAAAAACAATATATCTCCCCATAAATGGGGGAGACATAATAACGATCAGGTAACATGATGATATCTGGGTCATGGAACATCTGATCTACACTGACTCGAACTTGTTTGCTCCCTCGTTTTGTCATCTGCTTTAATTTGAATTAAACTTTCTTCCTTTTTGATTACAAAACATAATCATAACATCAAACAGTTTAGATCCTGATGAGACACCAAGTCACTCAGCATCTCAACTGGATGGAAACTGTTGGCATATGTAAACACAGATTTGCCATTGGAAGCAACAGAGTTAAACAATCAGAAATCATGTACATGTACAGTAAAACCCCTCTAAACTGGATATTTTAACTAGTATTAACCCATTCCCTCATAGCCAACAATTTTGAATAAATCTACCGAAAAGGAGCATTAACTAGAATTCTGTAGTTTGAAACCATTGTGATAAATAGAGCATTTGCTCCTAAGGAGCAAATGCTCTATTTATCAATGATTTCAACAGGTGACTTTTACAGAGTCACAGAAAGGCGTATTTATAGATGAAAGGGTTAACCCATTCCCTCATAGGCTATTTTAATGAAAGGAGCATTTACTAGAATAAAAAGAAAAGTTCAGATTTGTATTGTTTTGAAACCATTGTGACAAATAGAGCATATTCTGCTCCTATGGAGCAAAATTAATGCTCTATCATAAGGGTTTAAAATAATGGTTTACAGAGGCACCAAAAGGCGTCAATATGAGGGAATGGGTTAATGGTAGTCAATATGAGGGAATGGGTTAATGCTAGTCCACTAATCTTCTTCAAAATTACAGTTTAGAGGGGTTTACTGTAATATAAACTTATGATACAATTTTGTAATAATGATGATGAAAAGAATTCCTGGAATGCTACAATCTTGTGGCTACAACTGATACTAAGACGGCCCTTGCAAATAGTATGAGTTCAGATGTTTGAAACTGAAACATCATACAAAGGGATTCCCAAAAATCTGCTTAATATGATACAGATAATAAATATTTTCTGGCAAAAAAACCCTATTTTTTTGGAAAGTTTTGCCCGAGTGTCATACAAGCCCTATAAGTGTCTGGTTTAGATAGATAGATAGATTTATTTCAACATAAAATGTACAGTCACATGGCAATCTGTTATTAAAACATACGTACATTATAAATAAACAACAATATGTATGAATTTTAACAAAGCCATGTCAATCAACATTATATGCCAAGGATGGCACAAAAAAGAGTTTAAGATACTCTTATTCTCATTTCATCTCATCGAAGCTGTTTATATTGATCAGTTATATTGAGAAAAGCAGATAATATTGCTAACCCTGTAACTGATGAATATTCATGGAAGAAATAATGACATATATAATTCCATAAGCAAACAGAGGAGACTCTGATCAAACAGTCATCTGATCTGGGTTTTCTCTGCTAAAGAGTGAAAAGGCATCTGTATCAGGTAATGGGTTAACCCTTTCCTTCAGGCATCTGTATCAGGTAATGGGTTAACCCTTTCCTTCAGGCATCTGTATCAGGTAATGGGTTAACCCTTTCCTTCAGGCATCTGTATCAGGTAATGGGTTAACCCTTTCCTTCAGGCATCTGTATCAGGTAATGGGTTAACCCTTTCCTTCACATAAATGCCTTTTCAAACAGATTAGACCCAGATCAGTTGGCTCCTTTAGATCTGGGTCCATGCTTATAAAGCTTTTAGTGGAGTCTGAGTTTTGTTCTCAAGCTTTTGATTGGTTAGATTTGAGTTCTCAAGCTTTTGATTGGTCAGATTTGAGCCAAGGGCTCAAATCTGACCAATCAAAAACTTGAGAACGATCTCAGACTCAACTAAAAGTTTTATAAGCATAGACCCTGCTCTCTTTGATTACGAACTTGTATAGATCTGATCCTACAGTTTTTGTCTAAGCAAATAATTCGCTTTTAAATTTTTACCTATGAAAATTAAGTTAATAAATATTCATGAAGTGATCAATTCATTCATAAATATTCATTAGGGAAATGGTTAACAAAGGTCCAGTGCCTATCACAATGCATAAAGAATACAGTGAACAAGAATTCAACAGTATAGTTAACCCTTTCCCTGTTCTATGTTTATTTCAAATTTTAATACCTACTGAATATTCATGGCCAAAAGTTTTATAAAGAAATATGGAAGGTAGAATATTGTAGCCATTTTACAAAGTAAAGAAACAGATCTATCTAATTTCATAAGCAAACACAGCAGACACTGATCAGACGGCTCCTCTAGGAGCCGTCTGATCTGGGTCTACTCTGTTTGCAAATGCGTGAAAAAGTGTTTATATGAGGTAAAGGGTTAAGTAATATTTGTTATTCAACCCATGACTCCATGAATATTCATGCTAGAAATAAGGACATCATGAATATTAATTTTAAAAAACAACATGTGGGCCCATATTCAAACAGCAGACAGTGATCAGATGACCCCTGTAGAAGTCGTCTAATCTGGGTCTTCACTGTTTGCAAAGTCAGGAAAAATTATGGAGTATATTTATGGAGTAATGGATTAACTTTGTATAAAATATAAACAACAGCATCATATACAAACAAACAAAACCACACAAGTAGAACAAGCGTTTTAACCATTTACCTCATAGAAACGTGTTTTGCAAACAGAGTAGACCCAGATCAGACGGCTCCTATAGGAGCCGTCTGATCAGGGTCTGCTCTGTTTGCTAATGGAATTTGATAGATCTGTTTCTTTTGTTTCTAAAATGGCTACAATGTTCCATCATCCATATTTCATTATAACTGTTTTGTCCATGAGTATTCAGAAGGTATCAAAAATTGGACTAAGTATAGAACAGGGAACCAGGGTTAACCATTTACCTGATGAATAGTCATGGTAGACTTACCCATTATATTAATAACAATTAAATTTAAACTAAATTTCTTACATTAAATAAGCAAATATATTGCTATGACAAATAGTATAGAATCACATCTCAGAATATTCTATAAGCAAACCGAGCATACCCTAATCAGACAGATCCTACAGGAGCCATCTGATCTTGGTCTACCCTGCTGGCAAAAACATCAAAATGGCATCTGTATATGGTAAGGTGATACTTGTTCCAACAGTTTTGTTCCAACACTTTATTTGTTCTAACACTTTGTTAAAACACTTTATTTGTATTTGTTCCAACACTGTTTGTTCCAACAATTCATTTGTTAAAACTTAAAACACTTTATTTGCTTCAATGCTATTAGTTCCAACACTTTATTTGTTCCAACACTATTTGTATTGGTTCCAACACTTATTTGTTCCAACAATTTAACATTCTACACTTTAGTTCTAACAATTTAACATTCTTCACTATAGCTTCTCTACAACAATCACACAGAAGAAGTATATTTCTGAGCCAAGCTCAACATTACTTTGCATGGCACAAACATTTTACAAAAAATTAAAACTGGACATTGAAAAACAAAATGCACATGTCAATAAATTATTGTGTGTGAATAAAACAGCTAATTAACCCTTTCCCTCATAAAATCCATTGCAAACAGTGTATACCCGATCAGACATATCCAGAAGGGCCTGTCCAATAAGGGTCTGCTCTGTTTGCTTATGGAATATCATAGGTCTCATTCTACAGATTCTGCTATTAACCCTGGTTCCCTGTTCTACGTTTATTCCAAATTTCAATAACTACTGAATATGCATTCACAAAAGAGTAATAAAGAAATATAAAAGGTGGAACATTGTAGACATTTTAGAAAGCAAAGAACCAGGTCTATCAAATTCTATCAGCAAACAGAGCAGACCCTGATCAGACGGCTCCTCTAGGAGCCAGTTGATCTGGGTCTGCTCTGTTTGCAAATGCATGAAAACACGTTTATATGAGGGAAAGGGTTAAGGCCAAACATTTCTGTTCATCGGCCATTATAAAAATTGATCCAATATTCATGATCATAATTATTCCTCACATGAATATTCATGGAGTAAGGATCCATGTCCTTGCATGGTGCATGCATTTACTACAAAATAAAACAAGTAGTGATGAAATGCAGTAAAAAGTAACAAGAGGGCCAGAATGGCCCTGACATCGCTCACCAGGCAATCAGAGGAGAAGATGTTCAAAGTTTTCACTATATGTTTCTAGAGAAAACTAGCCACCCCTGGGGCGGGCCAATTTTGATCCAAGGGGCATAATTTATACAACTTTTGTAGAGGACCTGAACATGATGCTATGTGCCAAATATGAAAGCTGAGAACCTTCCAGTTTCTGAGGAAAATATTTTCAAATTTGACACTATATGTTTCTATTGCGAACTGGCTACCCCTGGGGCGGGGCCAATTTTGACCCCAGGGACATAATTTATATAACTCTTGTAGAGGACCAGAACATGATGTTATGTGTCAAACATGAAAGCTGAGAACCTTCCAGTTTCTGAGGAGAAGATTTTCAAAGTTGTCACTATATGTTTCAATTGAGACATGGCTATCCCTGGGGCGGGGCCAATTTTGACCCCTGGGGCATAATTTATATAACTTTTGTAGAAGACCTGAATATGATCCTATGTGCCAAATATGAAAGCTAAGAACCCTGTAGATTTAGAGGAGAAGATTTTCAAAGTTGTCACTATATGTTTCTATTGAAAACTGGCCACCCCTGGGGCGGGGTCAATTTGACCCCAGGGGCATAATGTATATAACTTTTGTAGAGGACCTGAACATGATGCTATGTGCCAAATATGAAAGCTGAGAACCTTCCAGTTTCAGAGGAGAAGATTTTCAAAGTTTCACTATATGTTTCTATTGAAAACTGACCACCCCTGGGGCGGGCCAATTTTGACCCCAGGGGCATAATTTATATAAATTTTGTAGAGGACCTGAACATGATGCTATGTGCCAAATATGAAAGCTGAGAACCCTGTAGATTCAGAAGAAAAGATTTTCAAAGTTGTCACTATATGTTTCTATTCAAAACTGGCTACCCCTGGGGCGGGGCCAATTTTGACCCCAGGGGCATAATTTATATAACTTTTGTAGAGGACCTGAACATGATACTATGTGCAAAATATGAAAGCTGAGAACACTGTAGATTCAGAGGAGAAGATTTTCAAAGTTGTCACTATATGTTTCTATTGAAATCTGGCTACCCCTGGGGCGGGGGTCAATTTTGACCCCAGGGCCATAATTTATATAACTTTTGTAGAGGACCTGAACATGATGCTATGTGCCAAATATGAAAGCTGAGAACGCTGTAGATTCAGAGGAGAAGATTTTCAAAGTTGTCACTATATGTTTCTATTGGAATCTGGCTACCCCTGGGGCGGGGCCAATTTTGACCCCAGGGCCATAATTTATATAACTTTTGTAGAGGACCTGAACATGATGCTATGTGCCAAATATGAAAGCTGAGAACGCTGTAGATTCAGAGGAGAAGATTTTCAAAGTTTTCACTATATGTTTCTATTCAAAACTGGCTACCCCTGGGGCGGGGCCAATTTTGACCCCAGGGCCATAATTTATATAACTTTTGTAGAGGACCTGAACATGATGCTATGTGCCAAATATGAAAGCTGAGAACCCTGTAGATTCAGAGGAGAAGATTTTCAAAGTTTTACTATATATTTCAATAGAAAACAAGGCACCCCTGGGGCGGGGCCAATTTTGACCCCAGGGGCAAAATTTATATAACTTTTGTAGAGGACCTAAAGATGATGCTATGTACCAAAGATGAAAGCTGAGAACCCTGTAGATTCAGAGGAGAAGATTTTTAAAGGTTCAAATTGTTGACGCCCGACGACGGACGACGACGGACATCAAGTGATCACAAAAGCTCACCCTGAGCACAAAAGTGCTCTGGTGAGCTAAAAACATGGAAATAAAAATATGTACATGGCAATTGTGTAAGAGAAAATTAATATAATTAACAATGAACACATTAATAAACACTAATGGGCACAAGGCACCTCATCCCTTTCTCTGCCATATATTGTCATCTGCAGGGTTTGTCATCTGCTTCATGTATCACTGTTTCAATGTTCTTCATCCAGCTAATTTATAGGTGGAGGAAGACAACAGCTGTTTTGGTTTTTTGTTTTTGTGCATGGATAAAATTGCATTGTTCCAAGCACAAAAGAACATACTAGCAGAACTATTGACCTACCACAGGCCAGTAGGAAGGCTAAAAAGACAAAAGGTGTTTGTGAAACACTACGCCCCCCATATGACCTTTGACCTTGATGTATTACTTTGACCTTAATAAGTCACACCTAAAAATGTTGGCTTCTGTAAGAAAATTAGTTGCACGTGCATGTATGTATGTGCAATGCCGACAAAATGATCTCCAATGTTAAAGTTGGGGCCAAACACTGAAACAGACAAACCAATCAATACAGACAGACAGCAAAAACAATATGATCCCCCCCCCCCTGTTAAACTGACATTACTGTAATTCTAATGCATGATGATTGCAAATAAAAGTTGCTACCACAGCATTCTAACACTTATGATAATTCTGTCCTACAAACTTAAATTATTCCATGCTGGATTGAGTGATAACATCTGCTACATGAAGGGCAATGACTGTCGTAAAGAAAACCTCAGACAAAAGTTTTGTTATCCGATCATCTCATTAACCCCTGTCCTTCATATAAATACCTTTTCATGCATCTGCTAACAGAGTAGACCCAGATCAGTCTGATCAGGGTCTGCTCTGTTTGCTAATGGAATTTGATAGATCTGTTTCTATAGTTTCTAATATGACTACAATGTACCACCTTTTATTATAACTATTCTGTCCATGAATATTCAGCAAGTATCCCAATTTGGAATAAACATAGAACAGGGAAAGGGTTAAGACCCTTCTAATCTAGCCCATTTGTGTGACAGTCTTAAAATTATACATAAAAAGCCCATGCCAAATCAAACACACCAAAGCACTTTGATGTCTAGTGAAATAAAATAATGACCAACCCTCCATCCACTTAATAACGATGTGTTCTAAAAACCCTCATCCACTTAATAACGATGTGTTCTAAAATAAAATGAACACTGACTAATGAGCACGATCCATTAAGAAATGTCTACTTTCCCCTTATGAGGAGATTGATCGTGATCGTCTTGACTGTGCTCCATTTCTAGTCGGTGACTCATCAGCAGACCTGGATGATGATCTCTTACGACTTGCACCTGGAGACCTGGAGCCTGAATTTCGTTGTGGTCCTGGTGACCTTTCTTGCCTCTTTGGTGACCTTGACGAGGATCTTATTGGGGTTTTCTGAGACCTGGATGAAGATTTACGAGAACGAGAGCGTGAAGATTTCAGCCTTCTTTCCGGTGACCTTGAGATTGTTTTCTTGTCCTGCCGTGGTGATCTTGACCCAGATTTCTGAACTCTTCTCGGTGATCTCGATGCTGACTTCTGATGACATGATCTAGACTTACTCCTTGAAAGAGAAAAATGAATTACATTACATACAATCCAACCTGCTTCACCCGGTATCAGTGGCCTCATAGCTGTAAGCGAACACTCCAGGGTCCATGCTTATAAAGCTTTTTAGTTGAGTCTGAGTTTGTTCTCAAGCTTTTGATTGGTCAGATTTGAGTTCTCAAGTTTTTGATTGGTCAAATTTGAGCCAAAGGCTAAAATCTGACCAATCAAAAACTTGAGAACGAACTCAGACTCACCTTAAAGTTTTATAAGCATGGACCCTGGACTCCAATGAAAAACACTACATATTACACCTGGTATAAATTGTCACCTGCCTAATGCAGCCAGCGGCCAGTCTATTTCATACCCAAATGGCATATACACACTGACATAAGCGGTCAGGTTTTTTACAAATGTAAAGCATGATAACAATTTTCATGGCTATCGATTGGCAACAACAGACATTTTGTAACCCTCGAATGCACTTCAATAACTGTCATGACCCATTTTGGACACTTCATTCAATTGTAGTTTCTTTTATTTGTTTACAAAGCGTGTCGGTCGTGTCAAACATGGCTCTGTTGTCTGCATGTTTTTGATTTCAATATCTACTTGTGGCACATGTATTACTCAAGTGAGAGGACTGACACTTATGGATAAGCGACAAAGAGATTAAAGAAAGGCCAACAAGGCAATTAATTCGATCTGGCTTGCAATTGTTACTAGCATTCTGTGTGAGAATGGTCTTTATAAATCTCAATCAGTACATACATAATACATGTCTCTATCATCAACACTCAAACGTATGCTTTGTAACCTGCACCTGGTTCAGGTGGTCACCTGCTGTAAGTGGCCAAACTGGCCACTTCCCTGGATTGGCCACTTATAGCAGGTTCGTCTGTAATTCAAATTACAAGTAATGCTATAAAAGAGGAATGAGAATTTTTATTTTTTTAATTGTCAGTATGCTTTATCCTTTACTCAATATATACAACTTATTACACCTTTTCAAGCACTGTAGACCAAGATCAGGGTCCATGCTTATAAAACTTTTAGTTGAGTTTGAGGTCGTTCTCAAGTTTTTGATTGGTCGGATTTGAGCCTTTGGCTCAAATCTGAAAGGCTCAAATCTGACCAATCAAAAGCTTGAGAACTCAAATCTGGCAAATCAAAAGCTTGAGAACGAACTCACACTCAACTAAAAAGCTTTATAAGCATGGATCTAGATGTTCCTGTTGGAGCCGTCTGATCAGGGTCAGCACTGTTAGCTTACAGAATAATATAGACATGATTCTACAGTTTCTCCCATGGTAAATTATTCTCTTGCTCAAGATGCCATTATATAAAAATTCAGCTAATTAATATTCAAACAATCACTACTGCTTATATGAATATTAACTAACTTTATTATACTGTTACATGTATATAAGATAAGTGAATATATTGTTATCAGAAATCTTCAGATACCATAAACAGAGCAGATCCTGTTAAGACAGCTTATAAAAGAGCAGTCTGATCAGGGTCTACTCTGTTCGTACAGGCATCTCCATCTGGTTAAAGATGTTAACCCATTCCCACTTAGGCTATTTTTAGACCTAACCTCTTTGATTAAATCTACCAAAAAGGAGCATTAACTAGAGAAAAGAATTGTGTAGTTTTGAAACCATTGTGATAAATAGAGCATTTGCTCCTGTGGGGCAAATGCTCTATTTATCACAAGGGTTTCACAAAGTGACTTTTACAGAGGTGTCAAAAGGCGTCAATATGTCAATATGCGGGAATGGGTTAAGATATACTTTTGATTGCATTTTAGAAGTATCATAGTTTACACTGACTGAGAAATGTTTCTCCTGTTTGCTAGTAACTAGCAGAATACTACATTATCATAACATCTGAAGTTCAAACCTGCTCCGACTGTCTCTAACTGTTGCTCCTCTGTCCCCACTCCTTGACCTCTTGTTTCGTGAACTTTTGTCCTTAGATCTCGACCGTCTTGACCTCTTCTCTTTTGACCTTGAACGATCCCTTTGGTCTCTAGATACTGACCTCTTCTCCTTTGACCTTGAACGATCTCTTCGATCTCTAGATATTGACCTCTTCTCCTTTGACCTTGAACGAACCCTTCGATTTCTAGATCTTGACCCTGACCTAGATCTTGACCTTCGTGACCTTGATCTACTTCTATTGCTGAAATGTTAAAAATAGAATCTTTAAAGTACATGATAAATCCTTTACACTTTACACTTGATGAATGTTCATGCAAGCCACAGCCCATTTTGAATACTGCATAATCTAAATATGAAATAAGAAATATTATTGCCATAGTAAAGAGTAGAAAATCAGATAAGTAACATAAACAGACCCTGATCAGACAACTCAACATTAGGAACTATCTGATCTGGATCTACACCATTTGCAAATACTAGTTTACTTGTTTCCCGTATTCAAAGGGTTAATACAAGAGAACAATTAGTCAAGTAGAGGCCAATTAGCTTTTGTGAAATATCAAAGAAATTCAAAGAGATATTCACTTATCCCTTTATTTGATTGTCCCTAGATATTGATGCCTTAGTTGGGTAGAGTTGAACCAGTTCAGAAAGCTCATGTAGGAGCAGTCTGAATAAAGTTTGCTCTTTTTGCTGACCGGTATATGTTACGAATCTGGTGCTCAGTTTGTTATGTATGGCAACACATTTCTTTAAATCATATTTTAACTCTTTCCCTCATATAAACACTTTTTTCACTTCTTTGCTAACAGAGAAGACCCAGATCAGGGCCTGCTATGTTTGCTTACCGTATGAATTACAATGGACCTGACGCTAGAGTTTTTGCCAAAACCAAAATTCCTCTGTACATAAGCCAGTATAAAAAATCAGCTTACAAATATTCATGATGTCATCAGTTCAGGGAAAGGGTTAAAACAATAATTACGGTACAATAAAATTCAAAAAGGGCGTGTTTATTCATCAAGTACGACTACAGTATTATGTCTACCAACTGAACTCCCAAGCCACCCTAATACTTCACTGATAAAGCTATAAACTAAAGATATAAACAAAGAAAAACAAATACATTATTCTTGCTACCCTTTACCTCATACAAACGCCTTTCCATGCCGAGGCAAACGAGGAGCAACCTGATCTTTGTACATGAAACAATAATGATCTGATTCTACAGTTTATGCCATGGTAAAACATACTTTAGTTCATAACCCAATTACAAAAGTTCCGCTAATTAAGATTCATAGTCATTATTTCTTTCATGAATAAGAAGCACATTAACCATTTCCTTCATATAAACATGTTTTCACGCATCTGCAAACAGAGAAGACCCAGATCAGATGGCTCCTATAGGAGCCGTCTGATCAAGGTCTGCTTGCCAATGGAATCTGAAAAATCTGTTTCTTGAGTTTCTAAAATGGCTACAATGTCCCACCTTCAATATTTCATTATAACTATTTTGTCCATGAATATCCAGTAGGTACAATGTATTGATATTTGGAATAAACATAGAACAGGGAAAGGGTAAAATGGAATCCTTTTTTGATACTGATAAGGCCAGCTTAACCCTTTACTCCCTAAATACACCTTTCTATGCCTTTGAGAACAGAATAGACAAAGATCAGACAGTTCCTGTTTGCTTATCATATAACAAAGATATGATTCAACAGTTTCTGCCATGACTAAAAATTCCTGGGTCCATGTGCTATTATAACAAATTATTTTAATTATTATTCATGATGTCATCATTTTTTACATGAATACTCAAGGAGGGAAAGGTCAACCCGTAACTCCATCAATACACCTTGCATGCCTTAGCAAACAAACTAGACCCAGATCAGAGAACACCCAGTAAGTGCAGTCAGATCTGGGTCTGCTTTGTTTGCTTTTGGAGTTATATAGATCTGATTCTACTGTTTCTGCCGAGGCAAAAATCACCTATTGTTCATGTGCCATTGATTATGAAAAATAATCTTATTTATATTCATGACGTTATTATTTCTTACATAAATATTCAAGGAGTACAGGGATAAAACATCTGAAGACCCCCCCCCCCCCCAAAAAAAAAAACAAAACAAAAAACCCCCAAAAAAACAACCAAGTAGATCATACGGTACATGTGCAATGAGAGTCAACAACGCGAGGTTAACAACAATGCAAGCTAAATACCATATGCGACTATCCCATGCCCAACCAATGTTTTATATTGAATATGTTTCCACTTCTAATGGTATGAAACTGAGCTCCAGATAAGATGCGTAAATTAAAATATTTTCAAGTATAAGTTCTCCACCAAACCCTTTGTTGTGACCACTCTTTAGAATCATCTTTCGAGGTGATTCTAAAGACTGGTCACAACATAGGGTTTGGTGGAGAAATGATGATTTTAGTATTTTCAGTATGCACCTTTATCTGTAGGATAGACCTTTTTCACTTTACTCCATAAATATGCTTTTCTATGCCTTTGATAACAGAATAGACACAGATCAGATGCAGTAAAGGGTTAAAAATAAACAAGCTGTGTTTGTGAAAAACTATGCCCCCACCAAATAATAGTTTGACCTTTGACCTCCTCGTAAGACCTTGACAGGACACAACACAAAAGCTGTAGCTTCATGAGATGAGTATATGTGCCAAGTATAAAGTGTCTAGTATCTTGAGGGCATAAAAAAGAGGATAAATTGCAAACAGCTTGGATCATGATTAAATACCTTCTGGTATTAGATCTGATTTGGATCAAAGCTGTGTACAATTTACTACAAATGTCTGTTTGGACAGGATAGACAGGAGAAGCTGTAATCCTTTACCTGTCTGATGAATATTCATATACGAAATAATGACATCATAAATACCCCTGTATTGAATAGCTAAATGCTGTATTAAACTGTAGACTTAGATCTATATTATCTAATATGCAAAGTGAGCAGACCCTGATCAAATGACTCCAACAGGAGCAGTTTCATTAGGGTCTACCCTGTTTGCACACGGTGTCAAAAGACACTTCAATTGGGTAAAGGATTAAATTGGCTGGATCACAGGTAAAACACAATGGATATGATATGCATGTACAGTAAAACCTCTCTATAACGACCACTAAATTGTGTTAATTAGTTGGTATTTAGAGCAGGTGGCTGTTTAAAGCAAGGTGAAAGTAAAACAGAACGCTCCCATAGGAGCGTTCTGTTTTACTTTCAACTTGCTTTAAGCAGCCACCTGCCTTTAAAACAAAATACTTGATGTAAATTAGTGGTTGTTATAGAGAGGTTTTACTGTACATGAATATCATAGTGACAGACACAAGTTTTAACCCTTTACTTCATGAATATATATGAAAGAAATAATGACATCTTGAATATTGATCAAATTAATTTCTATAATGGCAAATGTACACATGAATGTTTGGCCATATTCTGATGTCTGCCTTTAAGGTACTGAAAATAGTTTTATGATTCAAGTTTTATGAATTCTCATATTGGTGATATTAGAATATTCATGTAAAGGAATAAGGACTATGAATATATATTACCTGAATTTTTATAATTGCATGTGAACAGGAGAAAATCTGGTCATGTCGGAAATGTATATTATTCCATAAGCAAACAGACCAGCTCTAATCAGATAGCTCCTGTGGGGGACATCTGATCTGGGTCTAGTCTGTTTACAAAGGCACAAAAAAGCAACAAAAGCGGTTTGCGTTTGACAAGATATAGATCTGACTCTACAGTTTTTGTTGAAGCAAACAAATTTCCATAAAAAGTTTACATGATAAAAATTCAGCTAATAAATATTTGTGCTGTCATTATTTTCTAACACAAATATTGAATAGGGAAAGGGTTAAATCATCAAAATAGGTAAAACTTCCCTGCAAAGACATCATGTACATACCTCGTTCCTTGTCCAAGTCATACTACCTAAAGGAACCATTTTCAACAATCCAATCAGCATATGGACTGATATATCACCACCAATTACCAATGCAAGCCTTCCATTCATTGGCTTTTCCTCCATTCAAACAACCAATCACAGATGCTTTTACAAACTTCCCCATAGACCATACCATAATCTTTCTTTACTACCATTACCATTTTCCTGATAGAAAACATGGGCTAATAATATGTATAAAGTAAAAAACACGTCTATATATGAATATACATGAGGTACAGGGTTAACCTATTATAGAGACAAATTTTTATACATTTGCAAATGGAGCAGACCCAGATAAGACAGCTCCTGTAGGGTCTGCTCTGTTTGCTTATGAAATAATATAGATCTGATTCTACAATTTCTGCCAAAGCCAAAACTCTCTCGATTCATATGCCATTATAGGCCAATATAGAATTTTTTACGTTAATATTCACTGGGTAGTGGGTTAACATTTACATTACAATGTAAATATATCATACATGTACAATACTATTCACAAGAACACATACACACTTTATACTTAATGAATATTCATTCAAGAAATAACGACTCTATGAATATTAATTAGCCATTTTTTATGTAATTATAGAATCAGATCTATTTTATTTCATAAGCAAACAGAGTAGACTCTGATAACACAGTTCATACAGTATCTGATCTGGGTCTACACAGTTTGCAAATACACAAATACGTGTCTTTATCTAGTTTACCCTTAATGTGCAAGGACTAAGTATGCAAACAGGCCGTGTCAGGGTTTGCACTGTTTGTCATACAAAGTTTTCTTCTGTGATAAATTTGGATACATCTTTTAGTTTACTTAACCCTTTCCAGTATAGACATTTTTTTTAGACCCAACCTCTTTGAATAAATCTACTGCAAAGGAACATTTACTAGAAAATAGGAACATTTTTAGAATGGTATAGTTTTGAAACCGTTGTGCTAAATATTATCACAATGGTTTAAAAAAAGTGACTTTTACAGAGGTGTCAAAAGGCAGGGTTTTCCCTGACCCCCTTTTTCTATTGAAATGTCCCTTAACCTTTTCCCTCATAGGCTATATTTAGATACAACCTCTTTGAATAAATCTACCGAAAAGGAGCATTAACAAGAGAAAAGGATTTTTTTTAGAATTTTGTAGTTTGAAACCATTGTGATAAATACCGGTCACAATGGTTTCACAAAGTGACTTTTACAGAGTCATCAAAAGTCATCAATATGAGGGAAAGGGTTAAATTTACAAATAACCCTCAAAATTAAGAGGGTCTGTTCTTTACTTAGAGAGGGGGGGGGGTCAAGAGGACCCTCAAATTGGTCTTTTTGAAGGGGTCAAGGGAAAACCCTGAAAAGGTGTCAATATGAGGGAATGTATTAACTCCTAGTATCAATATTCAAAGGGTTAAATCCTTTCCAAGAAGCTCTTTATTTCTTTACAACTAAAGGTTTGGTGTAGAAATTACTATTTTCGTATTTCAATATGTTATGTATGGCTCCTGGTTACAGCCACCCATGTTCATTTATTACACGGCCACTATGGCCCACTAGTACACAACGGTTTCACTGTAATAACAATAATGTGATACTTATGAAACACAGTCAAACAACACAGCCTATAGTTTCACAAACAAGTCTGAGAAAAAAAACATACTACAAATATACAGAAAATGACAAAACATCGACGGAATATTGTACCTTCTTCTTTCTCTCTGCTTTCGCCGCTGTTTCCAAATCTCATCACAATCACGAGAGAAGTGTCCCTTTTCTCCACACTGATAGCATCGAAGACTTCCATCAAATCCAGACTTCCTTCTTCCACGAGTTCGAGGCCTGGCCCAAGAACAACGAATTCTGCTGCCGCATATGACCCTGTGAAGACGATAATAATCCCAAATATGTTTTACCCATCACTAAATGAATATTCATGTAAGACATCAATTACATAATTTTTCATAACGTCTTATGAACACAGGTATTTCTAATCCTTGTAGAAACTATAGAATTAGATCTACAGTAAAACCTCTCTATAACCATCACTAAATTGTGTAAAACCTCTCTATAACCACCACTAAATTGTGTTAATTACAGTAAAACCTCTCTATAACCACCACTAAATTGTGTTAATTAGTTGGTATTTAGGGCAGGTGGCTGCTTAAAGCAAGGTGAAAGTAAAACAGAATGGAGAACGCTCCTATAGGAGCGTTCAGTTTTACTTTCACATTGCTTTAAGCAGCCACCTGTCTTTAATACAACATACTTGATGTAATTTTAGTGGCCATTATAGAGACTTTTACTGTACACGTATATACAGATCTGATCTATAGGAACTGTCTGATCTGGGTCTACTCTGTTTGCAGAGGTGCTAAAAGGCACATTTATGGAGTAATGGATTAATGGCATTATTTCTTTAACTTGTTCAACATCATGTATGACAACCATTCCAAACGGTTTAACCCTTTCCCTCATATAAACGTGTTTTCACGCATTTGCAAACAGAGAAGACCCAGATCAGACGGCTCCTAGAGGAGCCGTCTGACCAGGGTCTGCTCTGTTTGCTAATAAAATTTGATAGATCTGTTTCTTTGCTTTCTAAAATGTCTACAATGTTCCACCTTCCATATTTCATTATAACTTTTTCCTATTGAATATTCGGTAGGTATTGAAATTTGGCCTACATACAGAACAGGGAAAGGGTTAAAGAATATTCTTTCAAGCAGTTAATACATCATGAATATTAATTAGATGAATTTTAATAACGGTCTATGAATACATTATCCTTTGATGTGTAAATTATAATAGATCTGACTAGTTTCTTCTAATACCTGTGTACATATGCCATCATAAAATTTCAGCTAATGAATATTCATGCTGTAATTATTTCAACAGGGAAACGGTTAATGTAGGGCAGAGTAGGAGCTTTTTTCATTATTTCCGACTTTTCCCTGTTCTATATTTATTCAAAATTTCAATACCTACTGAATATTCATGGATAAAATGGTTATAATGAAATATGGAAAGTGGAAAATTGTAGCCATTTTAGAAAGTAAAGAAACAGACCTTTCAAATTCTATTAGCAAACAGAGTAGACCCTGATCAGACGGCTCCTATAGGGGTCGTCTGATCTGGGTCTACTCTGTTTGCAAATGCGTGAAAACACGTTTATATGAGGGAAAGGGTTAAAGACCCAGATTTAGACCTCTTTCTAACAGTCGCTTATGGCTGGTTCTACTGTACGCAATGAGATTATGTTATCATAGAATCAAACCGTAAAAAAGGCTGTTATAGTAGGAATTGTAATGGTAAATAACTCTTTACCTCATGAATATGTATTAAGAAATATGAATATATGAATATGAATTAGATGAATTTATATACCATGAGTAAAGGGGAACTTTTCACTACGGCAGAAACTGTAGAATCAGATCTATATTATCCCATAAACAAACTATGCAGAGACTGATCCTGATCTTTTCTGTTTAACCCTAACAGTGCTGGACACGAGTCACTAATATCCTTTGCAAACAGTGTAGATCCAGATGAAAGGGCTCCTGGGGGAGCCCTCTCATCAGGGTATGCACTATTTGATGTGTTACAATGTTTTATAGAAAAATCCCTAAATATTCAGTATAAGCTTGATCTGTTTAAAATTTGGAATAGTCCATTTGAAAATGCAGGTTAAAAAGGTGTCAAATGGCTTAGCCAAGTAATATCCATGATACATGTATAATTATTTCTGACTTTAATATTCATCAGGTTAAGGGTTACTCTTTTACTCCATAAATACACCTTTCTACGCATTTGCAAACAGAGTAGACCCAGATCAGAGGCTCCTATAGGAGCCGTCTGATCAGGGTCTGCTCTGTTTGCTAATGAAAATTGAAAGATCTGATTCTTTACTTTCTAAAATGGCTAAAATGTTCCACCTTCCATATATCATTAAAACTGTTTTGGTAATGAATATTCATATATATAAAGGTACTGAAATTTGGAATAAACAAAGAATAGGGTTAAAGGCATGAAGAGGTTTTGTTATGGCTTCCACTTACTTCCCATCCATTTCTTTTATGGCCCTTTCAGCTGCTTCCTTTCGCTTGTAAACTATAAATGCAAAACATGGCGGATTTCTGGCTACCCATATATCAGTCACAGATCCAAATTTTGAAAATGCTCGCTCAATGTCTCGTTTATTGGGGTCAAGGCCAAGGTCAGCCACATGCACTCTGTTGCCATCTGGTGACTCACTCCTGCTTCTACTTCTGCTGTAGCTACGACTGTATCTTCTACCTCTGCTGGGAGATCTTGACCTTGAATATGATCTTGTCCTGGATCTTGGCATGTTTTCTTCTGTTATGAAACACAAGATTACCAGTAATAATGCCTTTATCTGATAGAGATATATTTGCAATTAAGAGTAGTCAGATCAGACTGCTCCTGTAAGATTGTCTTATCCGGGTCTGCTCTGTAAGACTATTTGCTTATGGAATATAGATATGATTCATGTGTTCATATGCCCATTATAAACAATTGTCTAACTAGAGGTTTTTGTAAAAAAAACGGATGTCTCCCCTCTAATAAAAACAATATGTAAAGGGAAATCACTAAAAATGTTATGGTCTTGATAAATGACACTTCCCCTCATTATGCGTTTTCCACACTACATTTTTCAAGAAGAAAATGATAACAGCTAATAACTCCAAAAATACTGATACCAGATTTATGGCCCTTGTGCATGACACTTACTTTCATCATGCTCTTTCCAAAAATAAAATGTCATTCCAATAGCATCAGTCAAACAGGAGTTATTGATCAGCCAAAAAATGTAACAAAGGGCAATAACTCCAAAAGTATTGAAGCCAGAATTATGGCCCTTGTTCATGACACTTTCTCTCATCATGCTCTTTCCATGTATGAAGTTTCAATACGATGGCAAGAGCCATGTAGGAGTTATCGTCCGGACAAGAAAGAATTAAACAAATGTACAAGGGGCAATAACTCTAAATTTATTGAAGCTCGAGTTAAGGATCTTATGCATGACACTTTTTCTTATTATGATCGTTCCATGTATGAAGTTTAACTCCAATGGCATGTGTCACATAGGAGTAATCGTCTGGACAAAAAATTGTGATTGTTTTTACAAAGGGCAATAACTCCTATATTAGTGAAGCCAGAGTTATGGACCTTGTGCATAACACTTCCTCTCGTTATGATCTTTCCATATATGAAGTTTCAATCAACTGGCATCAGGCATATTGAAGTTATTGTCCGGACAAAAAAGTGTGATTTTTTTTACAAAGGGCAATTACTCCAATATTAGTGAAGCCAGAGTTATGGACCTTGTGCATGACACTTCCTCTCGTTATGATCTTTCCATATATGAAGTTTCAATCCAATGGCATGAGCCATATAGAAGTTATCGTCCGGACAAAAAAGTGATTTTTTTACAAAGGGCAATAACTCCTATATTAGTGAAGCCAGAGTTATGTACCTTCTGCATGACACTTCCTCTCGTTATGATCTTTTCATATATGAAGTTTCAATCCAATGGCATCAGGCATATTGAAGTTATTGTCCGGACAAAAAATTATGATATTTTTTACAAAGGGCAATAACTCCAATATTAGTGAAGCCAGAGTTATGGACCTTGTGCATGACACTTCCTCTCATTATGCTCTTTCCATATATGAAGTTTCAATCAACTGGCATCAGGCATATTGAAGTTATTGTCCGGACAAAAAATTATGATATTTTTTACAAAGGGCAATAACTCCAATATTAGTGAAGCCAGAGTTATGGACCTTGTGCATAACACTTCCTCTCGTCATAATTTTTCCATATATGAAGTTTCAATCCAATGGCATGAGCCATATAGGAGTTATCGTCCGGACAAAAAAGTGTGATTTTTTTTACAAAGGGCAATAACTCCAATATTTGTGAAGCCAGAGTTATGGACCTTGTGCATGACACTTCCTCTCATTATGCTCTTTCCATATATGAAGTTTCAATCAACTGGCATCAGGCATATTGAAGTTATCGTCCGGACAAAAAGTGTGACAGACAGATGGACAGACGGACAGACAGACAGACGGACAGACAGACAACTCTCACGAAAACAATATGTCTCCCCCATATAAATATGGGGGGAGACATAATTAAAAGCGAGCTCTAGCTCATAAGCCATGTAGACCTACAGGAGCCATCTGATCAGGGTCTGCTCTGTTTGCTTATGATATAATATAGCTATGATTCTACAAAACATTTCTGTGTCCATGTGCTGTTATAACAGTTAATCTAATTAATGATAATATTCATGATGTTATAATTTCTTACATGAATATTCATGGAGTAAAGGGTTAAAAAGACAAATTCAAATTGTTTTTGCGTTAATCTAGATTGATGTCACAGTAAATTCAAGTATTCAATGTTAGATTTAAAATGAAAACATCAATTACCTTTCAAATACTTACCAATTAAACGAAACTTAATTTGTAAAGAAATCACAAAGTCAGTCTAAATAACAATCACTGCAGACTATTGGCAACAAGCTTAACCCTTCACTCCATAAATATGCCTTTTTAAACATTTGCAAACAGAGTAGACCTAGATCCGATGGCTCATGTTGGAGCCCTTTAATCAAGATCTGCCATTATAAAAATGAATCTGATTAATATTCATACCATTTTTATTTCTTACATGAATATTCATTGAGTAAAGGCATAACATCAAGCCTTTTTCTTGCGTCTACAAGGGTCCGTTAAAAGGACCCATTTCCAATGCAAAATACTTAATAGTTACATTGTAACATTTGTCCCAATTTTTAGAAAACAATTCCATAAGAGTCTAGTGACCAACTTTTGATTAAAATGCTAAAAATTGCTTTCCAAATCATTGAGTTTAATGAGCAAAAAATCCCAAATTATTAAAACAGGTTTTTCTCAAAATTGCCACGAAAAGGCCTAAACATTGTTTTCATTTGATCTGACACAAGTGTTGGTAACATCTGATATTTTGCAACGTGTTAAAATTAAATGGACTTGTATCCATTACATGTTAAAAATGTTTTTCATTGTAACACATACATCATCAGTGACATGAATATTTGGAACTGACTTTTAATTGAATCTACACCATAGATTGATTGCAACAAGACATATACATGACTGAATCTTAAAATGAGGTTATGTTAGTATGTTAATCCTTATTCAGGCACGTACCCAGGTGGGGGGGCTTGGGGGCCCGGGCCCCCCAGCTGGCTGCCAAGATACCATTTTTATTAATGGGCCCTTTTTAGTTTTCCCTACCGTTTTGAAATTTTACCATGGCAATTATTTTAGTGACCGATATTTTCCTCCCTGTGGGAGATTATCTGTTAGTTCTCTACACATAGACAGACCACCTTTATCACGCTGTCATGCTGTCTACGCTTGGACTATTTTGGTATGGACCAATCAGAGTAATCCCCAGCGGAGAACACCCGAATTACGCAATCACGAGTTGGTTCCGGTTTTCGCTATACTTGAGTTTAGCAAATAAATTGTTCAGGAACCAGTCGTGACAAAATGCAAATTGCTACGTTGTCCACAAATACTACATGTGGCATGTAAATTACTCGAGCGTGGAGACAATGTCGCAAAACGAGGGGACGGGGGTGACATATCAAGACGCTAAGCAGTATGCACTTCGACCGATAAACGTTTTACTGTATTGATCAATAACTAGTAATGAAAGAATAACTCCGAACATTCCGAATGATAAAAAAGTATGAATTAATTTTTGTAAATTGAGATTGTCCTAAAAAATAGGTGAAAAACACACCTTTTGCCATTGGGAATATAGCCAAATAAAAAACCCTGAAACTTTTATTGTAAAATAAGATAAAAATGGAATATCTTTTTCATTGTACATGTATACATATTTCTCTTATAACCAGGTGAGCGATTAAGGGCCATCATGATCCTCGTGTTAAACTGTTACATTTAATGTTTGTAGTTTTGATCAGGGTTGTTTTCACATTTAGAAGAAAGAACTAGTGTGATGCTATGGTTAGTTGAGTGTATATTTATTTGGATATTTTTCTTTTTTATATAATTTGGTAATGTTCAGAACCCCCCCCCCCCCCCCCCCCCCCCCCCCCCCCCCCCCCCCCCCAAATAATCTATGTATTTACATTTCAGTTATTACTTACAGAAAATCTTTTTTTTCTTTACCCAATCTTGAAAATAATAGTTTTTAGCCATATTGCATAAAATCAATTAATTTTGAAAATTCAAATGGATTTTCATTATGATCAATGAATAAAAGAATGGTCATTTTCTTTTAAAAGTAAATATATTTATATAGACAACTGATATACTTATGTTTTCTTATTTTAATAAATAAATGGAGATGATTTTCAAAAATAATGTTTTCTTTATTACTTTTAATTGTGTTCTTGCCAATCTTGGTAGATCAACATGCATAACTCTGCAGAAAGACATAAGCAGATGTTAGTTCTGAGATTAATAATGCCGAGTCTGTCCATAGCATTTTTTTTAAATCATGATCAAATGTCTGTCTGTTTGTCAAAGGCAAAACTTTAATCATATGTCTGTCTGCCTGTCTGTCAATGGCAAAAGTCTTTAGTCAGTCTGTCAATGGCAAAAAACTTTAACCAAGATCACGTCTGCCAATGGAAAAAAGGCATGATCACATGTCCGTCTGTCTGTATGTCAATGGCAAAAAACTTTAACCAAGATCACGTCTGCCAATGGAAAAAAGGCATGATCACATGTCCGTCTGTCTGTCTGTCAATGGCAAAAAACTTTAGCCTTGATCACAACTTTTGTGTTAGGGTGATTTGTACGAAGTCCATACATTGAAACATTGGTGATCATTCATCATGTATTAAGTCTCTGCACCTAAACCCAGGTGTAAAAGGAGCCGATTTCCTATATTATAACATAAAATTATATATTGATAGAGTGATCCAGATAGCAGGAAATTGCACCATTCAATGCGACATACCAAAAAAATTTCGGCTACCGGGAGGGGACACCCCTCCCGTACCCTCCCCAACTCGGCCCCCCCAGACAAAAATTTCTGGGTACGGCCCTGTTATTCCTAATTTGAATTTATAAGAATAAATAGCGGTGTAATTTATTTGAATCAACATTAACTAATTGCCTAAATTGTCATCTAAAATAAAGTTAAAATAAAACATGCTCTTAGTTCATATCATCCATGATGTCAATATTTCTTACATGAATATTCATCTGGAAATGGTTAATAACATTGTGAAAATTTAATTAAAATTTAGATAATTTTATACTAGATGTAATGAAAATGAAACAAGTAATCATTTGAGCAATCACATGCCTTACAACCCTAAATACTGGCCATAATAAAACACCTTTGAGAAAGGGGTACAACTTCACATGCACTTTAGCCTAAGATGCATAAGAGTTAGAATATGAGAAAGTCAGAAACAGGAGCAGTTTAAAACATTTTTTGTCGCGAAAACATGTTACAAACGATTATTACAAACTAACATCATTAGCGAAGAGAAAGATTAAGTAAAGCTTATACCAACGTACAATATAATAGTGTGAGCCTGTTGTCAGTGTCATAAAAGTTGAATTCTTCTGTGTATGAAGTGCATTAGAACAGCTTAGAATCTGATGTGGTTTTTCTTTCCGTTTTATCGATTTAGACGGTTTTCTCGTTCCGTGACCGGACAAGAAATTATTTAGACCAAGCTTTCTGAACAAGGAACTCTGGGAAACTTGCCAAGTACTTCCTGTTTTCAGAACCGGTGAAGTGCAGCATTTTGACAAGAGTGAAGAAACTATTGCTTAACCATGGGTATGCGAAGAGGAAGATCCAACAAAAACCCACCAGTCTTTAGCCATGAATTTCTCATACAGAACCATGCAGACATTACGTCTTGCGTGGCAATGGTATTTGTAATTGGACTGATGTTTCAGGTAAGCATCCATTCACATTGTTCTTATTAACAATATAACATATGGACAAGTCTTACGTGTCATTAAATGTACATTGTGATTCAGACTACATATGACTTTAATTGCATGTATACTGTTTTGGAAATAATGTTATTATAGACAAATTGTAAATTGCTGTTGTCCAGTGGAAACTGTTTTATTGCTTTTTGGAGTGGGAATAAAAAAAAATGATGACAGGACAAATAAAAGTTCAGTGCAACTTGACTGGGATTTGCAGACAGCCTGAATCCAGATGAGACTCCAAGTGACTATGTGTCTCTTCTGTCTCATCAGGATCCAAGCTGTTTGTTAAATGTTAAAGGTAAATGTCACTGTTTGATGTGGAAAAATTGTGGCAGGTTAAAAACATGCAGTGGAGAGAACATGTTGGAAACAAAATATGGGGTGCCGGACGTTTCGGTAAATGACCAGTTCGGTAAATTGATTTTATATAGTGAATGGTCCGGACGTTTCGGTAAAAAAAGTAAATTATAGTAATTAAAGGATTAAGTAGATTTATATCGCACCTCTCCCAGTAACAATGAAACTGTTCGACTATGTTTGTGCCACGTTTGCAGCTGTGTTTTAGTTGTATAATGTATGGATACTGATCTAACAATGAATATGATGGACATGCGAAGGGTGTTGAAAATAATTGGAGTTTTTAAATATAGTAATATATTGGCAAAATAATTGATAACGAAAAGTGTACTGGATATATATTTGATATTTACCATAAAATATGTACAATGTACATAGTTTTGCAATAAGATAATAATTATGTACAATGTACATAGTTTTGCAATAAGATAATAATTATATACACTATTTCAATAATACCTATAAATGACTCCAAACTGTTTGCAAAAAAAACCTATTGCCCAATGAGTCAAATCAACTGTTATATAGTCGTTTTGTGTGAGAAAGACTTTGAATTCTGATCAGTCATCGCTTTACGGATCCAAACTGTTAGCAAATACCTAAGGCAGTGAAAATTCTGATCAGTCATCGCTTTACGGATCCAAACTGTTAGCAAATACCTAAGGCAGTGAAAGGATAAAACCAATTGATGATCTGGGTCTACACTGTTTTACCAGACAGAGGAGTCGTTGTTATACCCTTTTTGTGTGTAAAAAACTTTTGATTCTGATCAGTCGTCTAGTTACGCGGTGCCAGGATTCAAACTTTTTGACAATGAAGTAGTGCTCATCTTATTAAAGTGTTGGGTGTAGCGAGGTTGTTAATTAGTTAATTAATTAATTGATTACAGGCGACGGCACAATTAATGGCAAACAATAATTAAAGACGTGCCGCATTTACAGACCACGCTTTGGGGTCTGAAATATATATATTTTTTATATAAATATGCGTGACAGGATAACATGATCCAGTCCTATTTTTAATAAGTCTAATATAAAGCAAAAATGGTATTAATCCTAAAGGTGAAATGATTGATTTTAATAATCATAATATTAATAATTATAAGAATAATGATATAATCATACATATTGTAATAAACTTATTTCTATATTTGAGGAACACACCATTTTAAACTCGCTTAAATTAAAGTAGATTCTAATTTTTTCAACTCAAATAGGGGTTTTCGTGTTTTTATTACATTCCCCGTCTGCATGGTAGATCTTGATCAGAGGACTAATTTTAATTTTGGGTTGCAAATACATTCAACTGGCACTCAATTTTCACTTTTTTCTTCTTTTTTTTTCGATTTCCCACTTTCATAACGCTTATTCCGATTCGGCATAGAAATTTACCTTTCTATAACTACATCGTATAGTTTAGACCCAACCCATTTATAATGATAAAAGTGACTACAGATCAAACGCTATCCGCCAGCAAATGGTGTGATATACCGGTATATAAACCTTTAATTACTATAATTTACCTTTTTACCGAAACGTCCGGACCATTCACTATACAAAATCAATTTACCGAACTGGTCATTTACCGAAACGTCCGTAAATCCAAAATATGCATTGGAGATTTAAAAAGTAATTTATAGTTGGATTTGTGTATTTACTATCTATTGCACCACAGCAGAAATGAAAAGATTTGCAAAAACATTCAGTGGAAATAAAACTATATAATTTATATGTCGATTTTGTTCTTTTTTGTACATTGTGTGTTTTGTTTCCATTTCTTAAGGAGCGCAATGGAAAGTAGATACAGGATTGTAAATCTAATTAAGGGACGTATTTGTGTCTAATTGTCTATTTGTCTAATTCAAAAGAATTTATCTTACAATAACCATAAGACCTACGAAAAAGAATGAAATCGACAAATATTTTTATTTCCAGAAATATTTTTTATACCATATGCTTCATTCATTCATAACATGAATCTTTTTTATCTTCTTTTCAGGCAACATCTCCAATAGCATCTCTCTTTGTTGCACTACAGCATAATGTGACTGTTAATGGTATGTCATTTATCAATAATCAGTATTGGTCTTGGTTGTAACAGACTGTATTTGTCGTTTTTATTTATAGATTTGGTTTTTTCCAAACTATTCCATTCTATACAAAAGGGTTTTGCTTAAATTGACGAGCCAATTTCTCGTGAAGCACATGCAGTTGGTTAGACCCGAAGTCCGATTGCCTATACATTGTAGTGATTAAACCAAATAGTGCAATGCTGAGCTCACCTAATACAAATTGTACAATAGTGGTATTATCCCAATCTACGGGTCATCTATATGTCATGTCACCCCTTCTTGCTAATATATACTTACAATATGAGTAATCATACAATGCATAACTCTTTCCCTCATATTAATGCCTTATTATGTATTTGCAAATTCAGTAGACCCAGAATTAGATGGCTCCTATAGGAGCCATCTGATCAGGGTCTGTAATATTCATGATGTCATTATTTCTTACAGGGAAATGGATAACTCATGAATTATGAATCACTCCATGAATATTCATGTCAGAAATGATGACTATGTCGAACATTAATTTGCTAAATTTCATAATGGCATTATCATGAACACAGGGATTTGGGCCATTTCATACGCAAACAAAGCAGACCCTATCAGCAGGTGTTGTCTGATCTTGGTTTACTCTGTTTGCATTTTAGGCATAGAAAATGGAGTAAAGCAATAAGCGTTAGTTACATATGCAGTGTATTATACCAGCTAAAATTTAATAGTCTCATAATCATTATGTATTTGTTACTTTAGATACTTTTGGCCTTGTAGTAATAGCAAATCCTGTTATCTTGCTGTATTTCTTATTTATTTATAGAGTAATGTCAGACTGTTTAAAAAGGAGATTTGCATTTTTTTGTATCTTTTTATGATGTGATTTTTAAATTGTCTGTTTTTCGAAGAAAACAATACAAATTGTTGTAACTCGGGCGTCCACATGGTCGCTGTTGTTATCCAGAAACTTTAACAGTGGCCATTACTTCTTTACTATTCATGCAAATGTTATAGAACTTCACACATCTGTTCACCATGACAAGGGCTACAATCTGCCCCTTTATGGACTTAAGAAATCTAAAACTTTAAATGTCTTGACAGACAAGCGTTAGCACCCACATGCGATGCTCTTGGTTTAATATTGTTCTGTAAAATTTAAGATTGCTGAACTTTTAGTTCTAAATTAGTATTTGACATGTGGTCATATTTGGTGCTAAATGACTTTTTTTCTTGTTTACAGTAACAGATTCTGACCCTCTGACTCTGTACACATGTGGAATGAAAGATCTGTTTACCATGTTTTTCTACTTCCTCATTTGCATCATTGTTCATGCTGTCATCCAGGAGTATATTCTTGATGTAAGTAATTCCTTTAGATATATTGTATTATGTACAGAGACTTTCCATTTAACTCTTAACCTGATGCACATTCATGAAAGAAATTAAGACATCGTGATATTAATTAGATGAATTTTGTAAATGGCATCAAGAACAGATCTATTTTCCATAAGGGAACAGTGCAGACCCAGATCAGACAGTTCCTACAGGAGCCGTTTGATACAGATTAACTTTGTTAGCATGAAAATAGTTTTAAGCATCTCTATCAGGTAACTGGTTAATGGTTTAATTTCTGTACAAAGTTAACCAGTTCTGGCATAAATCATGATTCTGTAAAATATGCAAAGCTTTGCATTCAATCTATTATCTGTATGATTGATTAACCCTTTCATCACGGGATAGGCTTGCATTGTCGTTTGCAAACTGTAGAAGGCTAAGACCCATATAAGAGGGCTTCTAGAGGAGCCAACTAATCGGGTCTGCACTGTTTGTCATTCAAAATAATCTAGCAAGTTTACGCCTTTGTACTGAGTGGACTGTAGTTAAACACTAAAGGGCTATTCCACTCAGGGTTGAAAGGTTTAAGAGGTTTGAAGCTTTACTGATTTCTGTCAAGTTCAGTTTTTATATGAATGACATAAGATAATGCTTGATTTTACCTAATGCTCTGAGTTGCTTAAAATATTCAAATCGAGGGCTTGGTGCAAAACTGTTGTAACTCCTTCAAAATAGTTTTGCACCAAGCCCTCGAAATGTAAATCCATCCACTTTGAATATTAATTGGCAGAATCAATCTTAAATTGGATAAATTGAAGCCACTGAATTATAATGGCAAATAGTGCAGACCCATATAGGAGATGTCTTATGTCTTATATGGGTCTACACTATATAAATTGTAAATGCAGATATGTAATCTAATAGCACAAGAAGGGGCCTAGGTTAATATTACATTATCAGGGTAATCTCATTTCTGTTTCCTTTTTTTGTCAGAAACTGAATAGGAAGATGCATCTGTCTAAGGTGAAGCACAGCAAGTTCAATGAGTCTGGACAACTAATGGCCTTCTACTTTGGATCAGCTGTCTGGGGAGCAGACACCATCATCAGAGTAAGTAATCAAGCCTTGAGGATAAGTTACTGTCACCTATTATTTATTATGTAACAATTTATGACTTCTTGGGTATTAAGTTAACCCTTTCCTACATATAAACACCTATTCACCACACCTTAGTAAACAGAGAAGATCTTATCAGACAGCTCCTTTAGGAGCTGCTTGATCAGTGTCTGATCTGATTGCTTATGGAATTATATAGCTGTTACCAGAATAAAACCCTTTTCTTGTTCATATGCCATTATAAATTACATTATGCTAATTAATGTCTCTGACAGACGTTATCTATGGAGTAACGGTTTAACCCTTTCCTTCATATAAACATGTTTTCACATATTTGCAAACAGAGTAGACCCAGATCAGATGACTCCTATAGGAGCTGTCTGATTAGGGTCTGCACTATTTGCTAGTGGAATTTGAAAGATCTGTTTCTTTACTTTCTAAAATGGCAACAATGTTCCACCTTCCATATTTCATTGTAACTATTTTGTTCATGAATTTCAGTAGGTATTGAAATTTGGAATAGACGTAGAACAGGGAAAGGGTTAATCAGCTGTTCTTTTTTGTGATGTTACAGGAAGGCTTCTTTAGCATAAACCAGCTATGGGAGGGATATCCACACGCCAACATCTCATTCGTGTTCAAGTTCTACTTCATCATACAGATCGCTTACTGGCTTCACTGTTTCCCAGAGCTGTATTTCCAGAAAGTTAAAAAGGTATATACATGTAGTCATTGTTTCAGGATACAAAACCAGAGTAAAAGGCTCGTCTCCGAAACCTTTTTCAAACATTTTCTATTTTTCCCAAAATCAACCATATCAGGGTCCATGCTTATAAAACTTTTAGTTGAGTCTGAGTTCGTTCTCAAGTTTTTGATTGGTGAGCTCAAATCTGACCAATCAAAAGCTTGAGAACTCAAATCTGACCAATCAAAACCCAGAGCTGTAGATAAGACAGGTGCTGATCTATCCATATCTGTTCTTTCTCAGCTAAGCCCCATCATTTTGGGAGTCATTAGAGGAGATGTGATTATAATGAGTACGAGTCAAGAAATACAGTTAATATTTGACCTAGATTTTTCCTATCTACAACTCTGACAGTCCTTTGTAAAAAAAAAGTATTTTTTGAGGCAGTGATAAAATGTAGATTTACTTGGTGACTCCTTTCCGTCATATAAACATGCTTTCACACATTTGCAAACAGAGTAGACCCAGACCAGATGGCTCCTATAAGAGCCGTCTGATCAGAGTCTGCTCTGTTTGCTTATGAAATGATAATAAATCTGACAAGTTTCAACTAATAATTCTGGTGTGTGTATGCCATTATAAAAATTCAGATGATATAATATATTCATGACGTCATTATTTCTGTAATACATGCAGAGCTACAGATAACGATGCGTACCCAAGTGCTAAAATCGTCATTTCTCCACCAAACCCTATACTGTGACCACTCTTTAGAATCGTCTCTTCGAGACGATTCTAAAAAGTGGTCACAGTATAGGGTTTGGTGGAGAAATAAAGGAATTATTCTTGAAAATGTTTAAATTTACGCATCTTATCTGGAGCTCTGTACATGAATGTGCAACAGGGAAAGGTTTATAAATATAAAACAGGTTATTCTTGAATAAAGTTCAATTTACACATCTTATCACGTCTGTAAAATTGTTTGTAACTGTTGCATTAGACTCACTGATTGAGAAGGATTGATGGGTGTTATCTTTTGCAGGATGAGATGCAAGGAAGGATCCAGTATGCTGTACTGTACTTGTTGTTTATATCAGTGGCTTATTCCCTCAAGTAAGTGTACTTTCAACCTTTTAGACCAGGTTTGGTAAACCAGTATTGTTGAATACTCTATTAAAGATAATAACTGCTTAGTTTTTATGGATGTATTCTGACAGTACTTTATATTTAATAGCTAAAATTGAATAATCTTAGAGAAAAATCATTCATCATGGTTTGGACCTGCAATGTGAAATATGAATTTAGAATTTTGTTTGAGCAGACATTATTTTTGCAGCAGACTTATGATTAGTTTTTCTGTTATTTCAGTTTCACTCGAGTGGCCCTGCTGATGCTGGTGTTGCATTACATTGTTGAGTTTGTGTTCCACCTGGCTCGTCTGATCTATTTCTCAGACAAGCTGGAGGCAGCCAACCACTGCTTTATGGCCTTCAACTTTCTGTTTGTGCTGGTTCGACTAGGAACCATAACTCTGGCTGTACTGACTTTCTGGTGAGTATGGCTGCTGTCAGACATTGTTTAACCCTTTCCTCCATAAATACGCCTTTCTACGTCTCTGTAAAAATCACCTGTTGAAACCGTTGTGATAAATAGAGCATTTGCTCCTATAGGATCAAATGCTCTATTTATCACAATGGTTTCAAACTACAAAATTCTAAAAAAAATCCTTTTCTCTAGTTAATGCTCCTTTTTGGTAGATTTATTCAAAGAGGTTGGGTCTAAAAATAGCCTATGAGGAAATGGGTTAAATATCTATTGCATAACTACCTAAGGTTTGATATAGTGAAATTAATTTTGAAAAGTTACAATCCTCTCTGTAAGAGGGGCAGAAATTCCAATAGCAGACTTAGCTCTAGATAGAGGTACTATTTATTTAGGAAATGCTTGAGCTATCCTTTTCATATTGTTGACTATTGTTCTCTCTGAAGCCTTTGTAACTCTTTTGTCGCCACTTATTAGATCTACAAATATTGTCCTCTGCTTCTAACATTTATCAGAGCATCAAATACAGTCAAACCTGTTTTTAGAGACATAGTTTGGGAGAAAGCCAAAAGTGTCGTATCTCACAGGGTGTCTTTGAATTCAGGTTGAAAATTTCATGGGCCAATACCAACCACTCCAACGTTCAACGTCCAACGTTCAACGTCCAACGTCCAACGTTCTTCGCGAAAACTGATGACATTTCAAATTTATATCTAGGTATTACTTTTTTAGGGTTTGAAATGGAATAAACTATTTTATGATGTTACTTCTTTAGTGTCCTTATCATTAATTCTATTAATAAAAAGTAAGTTTGTGCACAAAACAAATTCATGAAAATCAGAAGTCCTCGTAGTTTTTCGAAGCGTTTCGGCCCATTGCCGCAACGAGGCCAAGCACACCTGTCTTTGACAGGGAAGCAGAGGCACATTTCTATATGTCTGTATCTTAATTATGAGAATACAATTTATGTTATAATGAAATAAACCTTTTGAAGTGGTGTGGTTAACTTCTTGTCAAGTTATGAAACCAAATTGGCAATTAAATCACTAGAATAGCCAATTACGACATTATGACTGATTTCCGGTATAAATAAATGGATGATTAAAGCGCAGTTCATTATCAAAATTTTATGGTTGGGTAGCTAGCTATAAAAGTAGTAGTGAGACTAACAGACCAATTGGACCAGATAATCCCTTATCACCTTGGGCATTAATCCTTTGACACGTTAATGAGGGCAATTAGGTACAAACACAATGATACAGTGAAAGATCATTGTCGCTAAAAACAATGTCGTTTGCCGAGTTGGGAGTACAAATTTAGTGTCGTATGTCGCATCTGCCAGTGTGTCGCTAAATACAGTTGAAATATAGAGGAAAATACATCGGGAGGAAGGAAATACTGTTGCATCTGACAGGATGTCGCTAAACACAGTGTGTCGCTAGGACAGGTTTGACTGTATTAAGTTGACTCCTGATCAGACCCCAAGTTAATTGGCATGTCATCTGCATCCAAACTGTTTACAAAGGTGACCCACTTTAGAATTTTCTCTTCGTTAAGATTCGAAAGAGTGGTACATGATAAGGTTTGTTCGAGAAATGACAACTGCAGTATTTAACCCATTCCCTCATATTGACGACTCTGTAAAAGTCATTTTTGGAAACCATTGTTATGAATAGAGCATTTGCTCCATAGGAGCAAATGCTCTATTTTATCACAATGGTTTCAAAACTACAAATTTCTTAAATTTGCCTTTTTGCTAGTAAATGTTCCTTTTAGGTAGATTTTTTGAGAGAGGTTGGGTCTAAAAATAGCCTATGAGGTAATGGGTTAAATATGCACCTTTATCTGTGGTTCTGAAATTTGCAGTCTGCCCATTGGGAAATATTCATAATTTTATATGTTGTCTGGTTTCTGTTTACAGGTATGGCCTTCAGCAGTCTAGCCAGGAAGCTATAGACTATGTAGCCGGCAATTTTAATACCAAACTAGTCAGGTAATAACCATAAAACATTTTGATCCCCAAGAAATACAGCTTTTGATATATTATACTGGTATGGACAAACTTTGAAAAACTTTATCCTTTGAATGTGAGAAATAAGGTTTACTAGTTTCTGCAAATGGTGTAGACTCAGCTAAGAGTACTGTCATTGGCACAAGTGTCGACTCGACTAAGAGTACTGTCATTTGCACAAGTGTAGACTCAGCTAAGAGTACTGTTATTGGCACAAGTGTAGACTCAGCTAAAAGTACTGTCATTTGCACAAGTGTAAACTCAGCTAAGAGTACTGTCATTGACACAAGTGTAGACTCAGCTAAGAGTACTGTCATTGGCACAAGTGTAGACTCAGCTAAGAGTACTGTCATTGGCACAAGTGTAGACTCAGCTAAGAGTACTGTCATTGGCACAAGTGTAGACTCAGCTAAGAGTACTGTCATTGGCACAAGTGTAGACTCAGCTAAGAGTACTGTCATTGGCACAAGTGTAAACTCAGCTAAGAGTACTGTCATTGGCACAAGTGTAGACTCAGCTAAGAGTACTGTCATTGGCACAAGTGTAGACTCAGCTAAGAGTACTGTCATTGGCACAAGTGTAGACTCAGCTAAAAGTACTGTCATTGGCACAAGTGTAGAGGGTTAAAGTAAATCAATGAAAGAATGTCTTAGAGCTGAAATTCTTTAAATTTGCCATTCCTGACAGAGTCAGTGTTATGAGTCGTATAATGACCTGTTGATTATTTTCTCCAATACAGAATAAGTTGCTTGGCAGCCACATGTTTGTTACAAGCCTGGATGATGTGGAATTTTATCACATTCCATTTGAAGAGAATTCGTGAACGTACTGTCTCAACACGCAAAGCTAAATCACCAGTGAAGAAGAAGGCCAAAGGTAACTGAGTAGTTGTACAAGGTACTTACATCGTTAGTTTCTCCCTGACACCCTAATAACCCATTCCCGCATATTCTATTTTTAGACCCAAACTCTTTGAATGAATCTGCCGAAAAGGGGCATTTACCAGAGAAAAGGAACATTTTATAATTGTGTAGTTTTGAAACCATTGTGATAAATAGAGCATTTGCTCCTATGAAGAAAATGCTCTATTTATCACAATGGTTTCAGAAAGTTTATAGAGGCTTCAAAAGGCATTAATATGAGAGAATGGGATAATGTATTCGGATACCAATTCTCTTTCTCTTTTATGTTGCAGAGGAACAGATAAATGTGCTTACTCAAATACTAAAATTGTCATTTCTCTACCAAACTCTTTGAGACAGTTCTAATGTCACAACATAGGGTTTGGTGGAGATTCTTGAAAATGTTTTATCTGGTCCTCTGAAAACACTTTCAAGCACAGATCCTTTTTTTCTTCACCAAATCCTATTGTATGACCATTCTCATGGAGACGATTCTAAAGAATGGTCACAACATAAGGTTTGGATGATTTTAGTATTTGAATACACATCTTTATAGCTCAGGTTCTGATTATGTAATGTTCTGTGTTATTTTGTAATCCTGTTTCACTTAAGCATTTAACCCTTTACTCCATGAATATTCATGTAATAATTAATAACATCATGAATATTAATAATAATAAAACCGAGTCTGCAATTTTCTCTTTTTGTGTTGCAATTTTTGCTCTCGGGGATCACCTCCCTTCAGAATTTATAATATTCACAACAGCAGATGTTAAGTGCTTGTGTGGCGGCCGTAAAACGTCGCCCCGTACTTCATTCTCAGTGTTGTTATACCTTCTGATCCTTCGAGATCAAGAATTTCAGTACTTCTTGTTCTGAAAATTGAATACCGCTTAAGCCGGTGCTAGGGGGCGTGAGCAGTGTTGCACTTTCAATTACTGTTCATGAACAGACTCAATAAAACCGAGTCTGCAATTTTCTCTTTTTGTGTTGCAATTTTTGCTTTCGGGGATCACCTCCCTTCAGAATTTATAATGTTACATGGGCACAGAAATGTTTAGTCATGGCAGAAACAATATAATCACGCCAGTATTATGTCATAAGCAAGCAGAGGAGACCCTTATCAGATGGCTTCTGCAGGAACCTTCTGACCTGGGTCTACTAGAGGTTTGCAAAAGTGTAAAATGGCACTTTAACCCTTTCCCTCATATAAATGCGTTTTCACACATTTGCAAACAGAGTAGACCCACAGGGTTCTCCCTTGGCCCCTTCTAAAAGTCCAATTTGAGGGTCCTCTTGACCCCCTCTCTATACAGTAAAGAACAGACCCTCTTAATTTTGTGGGTCATTTGTAAAATGTAAGGGGCATTTCAATAGAAATAGGGGGTCAGGGAAAACCCTGGACCCAGATCAGATGGCTCCTAGAGGAGCCGTCTGATCAGGGTCTGCTCTGTTTGCTAATAGAATTTGAAAGGTCTGTTTCTTAAGCTTCTAAAATGAGTACAATATTCCACCTTCCATATTTCATTGTAACTATTTTGTCTATGAATATTCAGGAGTTTTGAAATTTGGAATAAACATAGAACAGGGAAAGGGTTAACTATAAGTTAGGGCTGTTCCATTTAAATGTGTATGGAGGTGCAGGAAGGCACTTTCAAATTCGGCCACCCACCAATAGAATTTTTTACTAATGCACAAACCAATTAGTACCATTTTTGCAGCGAAACACATCCATGCATAGCTGTTTTTTAAAGTGCCTTCCTGCTCCCCAATACACATTTAAATGGAACAGCCCTTATAACTATATGTAAGAGTTGTCTGCAAAGTTTACTGTCTACTACAAACTCAAGGAGAATTTTCTATTTATTGAACACCAATCTGTTTGCATAGGTAATCACAAATGTCTTGCTAACTTGATTCCTGGAAATTATGAGTTTGAATATATTTCCTCTATTGCAGTTCAAGAAGATGACATTTCCTCCCTGCCTGAAGTTGACCAAAATACAGCTCAAAACGGTGCTGCTTTGAGACCAAGAAAAGTGAAGAAATAATTAACACACTTAAGACTATGCAGCCATTAACTTCAGCCTCTCTGTTGAACTGGAAAATGTTTTTAACTCTTTACTCATTATATACACCTTTGCAAACAGAGGAGACCCATATCAGATGGCTCCTATAGGAGCTGTCTGATCAGGATCTGCTCAGTTTGCTGATGGTATATATAGATCTAATTCTACAATTTCTGTCTGAGCCAAAAACGTCCTGTCTATATATGTCATTATAAAAATAATCTGTTAAAATTGTTACCTTTTGTGCAAAATTCTGATCAATGTTTGTTGTGTCTCTCATCAGGATACAAACTATGTTTTGAAGAAAAGAAATGGCGGAAATCTATTTTGAGAATTAATTCCGAATCCCTTCATTAATCCTTTACTCCTTTCCAAATTAAAGTGGACCCAGATCAGATGGCTCCTGTGGGAGCTGTCTGATCATGGTCTGCTCTGTTTGCTTTTGGAAAGATATAGATCTGATTCTACAGTTTCAGACATGGCCAAAAATTCATTCATTTGCCATTATAGATATTCAGCAAATTGATATTCATGATGTCTGACATTATTTCTTACATGAATATTCATTGAGTAAAGTGTTAAGACAAATGACATTAGTGTGATAAGTGATAAAATAAAAACTCTTTATTAACCTTCCCTTTTATAAATGTGTTTCCATACATTTGCAAACAGAAGACCCAGACCAGACGGCTCCTGTAAGAGCCGTCCTATCATGGTCTACTCTGCTTGCTTATAAACTATAGATCTAACTCTGCAGTCCCTACCAACGCAAAAAAATCTTTGTACATATCTGTTTTTCAAAATTCAGCCAATTAATAATTATTTTTTAATTATTTTTTCCCTGAATATTGAACAGGGAAATGGCTAAAGCAAACAACTCCTGCAAGAGCTATTGACCTTGGTCTACTCTGTTTGTATAAAAATATAGAGTTTTAAGTAAAGGGTTAACCCTTTCCCTGTTCTGTATTTAGGCCACATTTCAATACCTACTGAATATTCATTAACATATAGTTATAAAGAAATATGAAAGGTGGAACATTGTATACATTTTAGAAAGCAAAGAAACACACCTATTAAATTCTATTAGCAAACAGAGCAGACCCTAGAGGAGCCGTCTTATCTGGGTCTACTCTGGTTGCAAATGCGTGGAATCACGTTTATATGAGGGAAAAGGTTAAGCAACCAGTAAATGGTAGCACTGACATTTAGAAAGTATCATAAATTTGGAAGAGGGAGAATCTTTCTTACATGTTTTCACACTTTGCAATAGTTAGATGGATCTGATTCAGGTACGGCACAAAGTGACACAGCCTCTCATCAGGGTCCAAACTGCCTGACAAACGGAATTGAGTCACCTGCTTTAGCAGGGTGACACTTAGGAATAACTTCTGTCTCGCACTTTTTTATCACACTTCTGCTAACAGGTGACACATGTGTTCCTTTGGACACTCTTGTTTGTACTTCTTGTTTGTTCTAAGGGTAAATTATTGCTGCATATTGCTTTTGCACTTGACCAGAAACCCAGATAAGATGCATAAATTAAAACATTTTCAATCTCTTCAAGACTATTCTAATGCATTGTCACAATATCTGGTTTGGTGGAGAAATGACGCTTTTAGTACAGTGAAACCTCTCTATAACGACCACTAAATTACATCAAGTATTTTATGTTAAAGGCAGGTGGATGCTTAAAGCAAGGGGCAACAAACTATAAACCAACAAACTTTCCCCTTGCTTTAAGCAACCATCTGCCCAAAATACCAACAAATTAACATAATTTAGTGGTCGTTATAGAGAGATTTTTACTGTAGTTGAATACACATCTTTATCTATTGCTCTGCATGCTTTAAAGAAAATCAAAATTAGATATATTGGTTATGCTCACCGATAAGATATGTTTGTTTAAATCTCATTGTAAGATCTTGCCCCTTCTGTTGCTTTTATAAGTTGTTGTTTTGTAATCATGTTATCAGTTTTATTTTTCTTAACCCTTTGAATGCTGAAATGTCAACTAGAATTTGCCATTAATGTAGGAAATGATGACATCATAAAAATTTATTGGCTGAATTTTTATAATGGTATATGAATACATGATGTTTTAACCCTTTCCCTCATATAAACGTGTTTTCACGCATTTGCAAACAGAGTAGACCCAGATCAGACGGCTCCTAGAGGAGCCGTCTGATCAGGGTCTGCTCTGTTTGCTAATTAAATTTGATAGATCTGTTTCTTTACTTTCTAAAATGTCTACAATGTTCCACCGTCCATATTATTTTGTAAATGAATATTCAGTAGGTATTGAAATTTGGCCTAAATACAGAACAGGGAAGGGGTTAAGTGAACACAGGATGCTTTAAACATGGCAGAAACTGTATAATTCCATAAGCAAACAGCAATTCCAGACCAGACAATTCCTACAGGAGCTGTCTGATCAGGATTGACTATGCAAAGGTGTCAAAAGGCCTCACTGTCAGCTGAAGGGTTAATAATTAAATTTCGTTTTTGAATGGCAAACCGTGCAGAGTCATATTAATGAGCTCTCTTAGGAGTGGCCTAATAGGGGTCTACTTTTGAATATGATAGTTGACATGTTTCCAGCGTTCAAGGGATCAAACTACGCAGTTTGCATGATATTTCGGAAAACAACTGCATGAGTGATAAACAGATTGAAGCTTGATCAGATTTCTATGTAGATACATGGCTACTTGGTGTCTGATCTGGGTCCAACCTGTTTACAGATGCTAGTGATGCTGTTAGTAATAAGAGAAGGGCTAAATATGTACATTTTTATGCCATGCATGTAATTGTTAGTGATGTTTCATTATTTCCAGATATGGAATTTTGACATTTCTTATTCAAATGATTGAATGACTGAATACTGTATGCATGCTTTAGAAATTAGATTGTCACACTTAGAAAATGTAGTACCATATATTGTTTAACCCTTTCCTTCATATTAACGCCTTTCCGTGGATCTACAAACAGAGTAGACCCAGATCAGACAGCTCCTGTAGGAGCCATTTGATCAGGGTCTCCTCTGTTTGCTAATGGAATTTGATCGATCTGTTTCGTTAGATTCTTAAATGGCTACAATGTTCCACCTTCCATATTTCATTCTAACTAATTTTCCAATGAATATTTAGTAGGTACTGACCTAGAACAGGAAAAGGGTTAATAACTCTATTTCAGACTTATTGTTTGATTAATTTTGTTATCTGCCATGCATTCAGTTAACTATAACCGTTACAGTTTTATGCAACCATGTGCAAATTATAAGACTGAAAGTAATTGCAACATTTCGGTCTTAAAATTTGTGAACAGCTTCATACAACTTTAATGGTTACTGTTAATTGAATTATGGACAAATCTTATGTTTGTACTGTTATAACCCTAAATAATTGGACAAACAAATTTAGACTATAGTGCAGACCCAGAATCTGTAGAATCCTATCTATATTATATCAAAAGCAAACAGAGTAGACCTTGATCAGACGACTCCTATAGGATCTACTCCATTTGCAAAGGCATAGAAAAGAGTATGAAGTAAAGGGTTATGAATCTATTTAGTTTAATACAAAAGCTACACTCACAGACTCTTTTCTGTAAAAAAAAAATAATGTAAATCTTGGGGAAGCAGTCCCACCTGTGTTTTCACTGTTGCAAAGTTCAGGAAAGTTTTTCCCTAGGATTCCTCAGAGTACCTTCAGTATGCAATATTTCTAGTCAGATAAAATTGATAGAAACAGTCTTCTACTGCAGTTAACCCTTTACCTGATAGAGATGAGTCAGCAAATAGAGTAGACCCAGATCAAATGATGGATTCTATAGGAGGTGTCTGATCAGGGTCTGCTCTGTTTGCTTTAAAATGGAATTACATGTACATTAAAACCCCGCTAATGCAACCACCTAAAATAAGTATAATTCTTGGTGCTAGATACAGGTGGTAGCTTAATGCAGGACAAAAGTAAAGTTTTGTCCTGCATTAAGCAACCACCTGCTTATAAAGACAGCCATGTTTATTCATTAAGTGGTTGTATTAGAGGGGTTTTACTGTATATAGATCTTGATTCTAGTTTCTGCCGTGGATATTGTTTATATATGCCATTATAATTTTTTTTAGCTACTATGTATTGGGTAAAGGGTTAAGATTTTTAAGTATTTACGAGGAGTCTTTCTTTGTTTATTTTTATCGATTTTTTTATGAAGACATAGAATAATAGATCAATTATCATGTTTAAGTGAAATATTTTGTATGATTTTTTCTGTATATCTGAAGAATGATTTTGTAAGTATTATAAATATGACTAAAGCATTTAATCACTTTAATACCACTTTGTATTGGAATTTAAAGAGAAAAGTACCATTGAAATAAATGACTTCACAGAATGTTACGTGACTGACAGTATGCTACAGTAAAACCCTGAACCTGCTGAATAATAAAATCTGACTCCTCCTTTACTGAATATTAATTAACCCATTCCCTCATTTTGACGACTGTAGAAGTCACTTTGTGAAACCATTGTGATAAATAGAGCATTTACTCCTATAGGAGCAAATGCTCTATTTATCACAATGGTTTCAAACTACAGCATTCTGAAATTTTCCTTTTCTCTAGTTAATGCTCCTTTTCGGTAGATTTATTCAAGGAGGTTGTATCTAAAAATAGCCTATGAGGTAATGGGTTAAACAAAAATTGTATCAAAGTTAATCACTGAAGAAAATAATGTTTGTGCAGACCCTGATCCAAGGTCTCCCCCCTCAGGAATCCTTGATCTGGGTCTTTACTGTTTTCAAAGGTATTGTGTACTCTTTTACTGCATTTTAAGGATTAAGCGGCCATTTACTAATTAAATGTGTGAGTCTTATAAGCAGGTGGTTGCTTGATGCAGGGAAAAAGTAATGCTGAAAGCTCGCATGGATTCTGTTTTATTGTCGCATTAAGACAGGTTTAACTGTATATATCAATATTTGTCTAATTACTGTGGCAAAAGTTCTTTCTATGAAGGAAATTGTGTTTTAAGAATTAAAGTGAGCGTGAAATAGACTTCATTTCCTTGTCTGTTCATTAACAATCAATTTCCTGGAGATTTGCTGCCTGTACCATCATGGTATCAATGACCATTTTTAAACTGTCAAGTCCCTGTTTTGATGTACAATGTACTACTATTAACATGGCTTGCAGTAGGTCGGTAGTTCCACCATGATGTTCTGTTCACAGAAAAGCCTTTGGGGTCTTTCTTCACCTGTATCTAGCTGGGCAGCTTGATATGACAGAAATACTGTTAAAGAAATGTAGACCTTGATACAAACTAACCAACAAACTATTATTAACCCTTTACTCCATATATAAAGTATTTGCAAACAGAGTCAATGAAATGATAAAAGATCTGATTTTGCAGTTTCTGTCATGGTCCAAAATTCCCTTGTTCATTATGTAATTAATAAAATGTTAGCTAATTGATCTTCATAGTCATTATTTCTGACACAGGGTTAATGGTAGGGTTACTGCCCTTAGTTTGTCACCCTTGATGAACAATCAATGCGGGTGTGAAGTTTGTTGAAGCTGACCCTTTACCCGATAGAGACCCCTTTCAACTCCTTTGCAAACAGAATAGACCCAGATCAGAAGACACCTGTAGGAGCCGTCTGATCAGGGTCTTCTATATGTGCTGCTGGAGTTACAGTAAACCTCTCTATAACTACCACTAAATTAAATCAAGTATTTTGTGTTAAAGGCAGGTGGCTGCTTAAAGCAAGGTGAAAGTAAAACAGAACACTCCTATAGGTTTTACTGTATATAGATCTGACTGTTCAGATTATGCTGTAGTACAACATTCCCTTGTTCATAATGCCATTATAGATATTCAGCTAATTAATATTCATAATAATTATTTCATATATGAATATTCATGAAGGAAAATGGTTAAGATGTCTGCATATATCATTATATGGCCCAGATATTCAGAAATATTTAGTGTAGAAGTATAGACATGTATGTATCGATGGACAAAACAGTTGTATCTCCGTACAACAAACGTGATGAGTGGGAATACACAGTCTATAACTCCATAACATAATCAGGGGTGTGAGTTTTCCTCTTCTCAGAGGAAATCCTGCCTTTGAGCTTGAGATCCAAGTTACAAAGGTTGTTACATTCAGTGAGATCGGCTCAGATCTGATGGTTTTTGAATATCATGTAATGGGGTTTAGGGCATTTTCCTCCCCTCAATGTAGTTTCAGTAATCACACTTCTGCATGATATAATTATGTTTCTTATGTTGTTTCTATGAGCATGGTGAGATAGACATTGAGTAAGAGATAGGAGAGACATGGGGGAATCAGTTTTAAAATTGAGTGAAAGGAAAGAGAGATTCAAGGGTATATAAGCATCACCATGTCAGCTGGTTCATCAGTCAGCCTGGAGATTTTCAATAAAACTATGAACCGTCATTATCATAACTTCGTTTCGGTAAAATTATTATACATAGAATTATGACCCTGTGATTGTTCAAAATATCACATACTGTGACAAGCACTTGTGTGGAGTAATTACAGTAAAACCTCTCTATAATGGCCACTAAATTGTGTTGATTAGTTGGTATTTAGGACAGGTGGCTGCTTAAAGCAAGGTGAAAGTAAAACAGAACGCTCCTATAAGAGCGTTCTGTTTTACTTTCACCTTGCTTTAAGCAGCCACCTGCATTTAACACAATATACTTGATGTAATTTTGTGTTCGTTATAGAGAGGTTGTACTGTAACTGTATTCAGTGGTAATTCTGGTATGTACATCTGTGAATTTTAAAAAAAGCTGTTTGAAATTGTTTTCTGTAGATAAGTATGTATACATTAACCCTTTACTCTTGTTGAATATTTATGTAAGAAATTCATTAGTTATCTGAATATTTATATCTGAATACAGGAATGTTTAGCCATTGCAGAAACTGTTGAATCGGATCTTTATTATTAAACGAAGTTTGAGAGGGTTTATATAGGATTCAGTGTGTTGGTCGGTTGGTCTGTCTGTTCGTGGCACAACCAGTGGGGATATTCCATCACCTTTAGTGATAGTTCTAGTTTCATAAGCATACAGAGCAGGTCCTGGCAAAGAATTATATACATGTGTATGGAGTAAAGGGTTAAAGACAAACGTTTAAATATTTAATTGCTTTTGTGCCATAAAACCATGACGGTAAAATATTTTGATGACTGAAACTGAATCTTCATATACATTTAAAAAATCATCCATCTGCATACTGTTTTCTTCTTACCTCGTCATGCCTTTAAATGTATCTCTTCATTGTGGCTCCATTGAAACAAGTGTTCGGAGGAACACAAAAACTGTTAATATGCTGGAGTGAAATCTAAACAAAGGGGAATAACTAAAAAAGTATTGCATGTAGAGTGATGGACCTTAGTTACACCAATGGCCCTCAATGAGAGGAAGACACGTGAAATTTGAAAGCTCTATAATGATTAGTTTAGAAATGACAGCCAAAAAAAGAAAGTGTGACAGACAGACGGACAGACAGACAATGGAAAAGTGATCCCTAAGTGACACACTGCCTCTTGGCAGGTGACACAAAAATATAACGCCATTAACCTAAGGAATAACCTTATGCTAGATATGTAGTTAACCGATTCCCTCATCGGCTATTTTTAGACCCTACTTCTTTGTATAAATCTACTGAAAATGAGGATTTCCAAGGAATAAAGGAAACGTTTTAGTATAGTGTAGTTATGAAACCATTGTAACCAGAAGGTGACATGTTCCTTCGTACACTCATTTATATTCCTCTGCTAAGCCCTGTCACATTGGTTCTTAGAATTACATCTCGGAGGCAATGAAAGTAGGATTTCACTGAGAAATAAGAGATTCAGATTGGTCTGTACTGTTGAAATTTTGGATTATTTCACTCATAATCAGTATCAGCCATATTTTGTAACTCTATGTTTATATCATCTGCATGTCAAACAGCTTGGATCCTAACGAAAGACTATGTCACTCATCATGAGAACTGGGTCCAAACTGTTTGTAATTGTAATCAGAAATGTGTCAACAGTGTAATGAATGCTTTGAAATCTGAATTTTCAAAGTGGAATTATCCAACATTGTTTCATTCAGCAGAGCAAGAGATAAACATGCAGTATACTCCAATACTAAAAACGTCATTTCTCCACCAAACCCTATGTTGTGACCACTTTAGAATCGTCTCGATGAGAGGATTCTAAACAGTGGTCACAACATAGGGTTTGGTGGAGAAATAAAGAAGGTTTTAAATTAATTTACGCATCTTATCTGGACCTGTACTGAATTATGAAAGGCTTAACCCTTATGTAAGAAATAATGACATTGTAAGAATAACATGGAATTTTCAGCCATAGCAGATATTGTAGAATCATATCTATATTTTGTCATAAGCAAACAGAGCAGACCCTGGCTTCTGATCTGGGTCTACTCTGTTTGCAAAAGCATATTTATGGAGTAAAGGGTTAAATTTGCTGGAGGATGTAGAATGACAAACATTGCAGACTCCTCTAGTACTCTGATCTGGGTCTACACTGTTTGACAATGCCGGTACACTTGTTTCCCAAATTCAAAGGGCTAAGGAAAGATGTGAATTTTAACCCTAACCCTATTCATGACTAGTGAAATTGTATGAATTTTAATCCTGGCTGTTTGTTTTTATGTTTGAGCGATTTTTGTTTAAGAATTTAGGATTTAAATGTTGTAACACAAGCTTTCAAAGATGTTGTTTTTTGAGTTATAAATTGTAGATAAATGAAAGATTTTGAAAAATGTGGAGTGCACATGTTACTGTATCGGTATATATCAGTTTGAATGACGAGACATGTAGAGATAAAATCAGCATTTACATATTAAAACAAATGACTGGTATGACTAGTTTGTTTTTTCTGCCCTGTTTCCAGGATCCAAACTGTTTGGTAGAGATTTGTTTTTCGATCAAAAACAAAGACTATTTGAAAACTGAAGCATTTTGCAGAGGACCATATATGCATCTCATCAAGATCCAAGTTATTATTAACACAGTTATATATACACAGTTATTGTCAAAGCACAAGCTGTTACTTTATTATCCCCTGCCAAAGGCAGAGGGATATTGTTTTGGGTTTGTCCATCCATCCATCCATCCGTCCGTCTGGTTTCAGTCCTATGTGATATCTCTGTAACGGATTGACAGAATTCAATGTAACTCAACATGAATATTTGTTATCACTAGGGCATCGTTCCCATGTATTACTTTTCCAGATCACTTGTGGCATTTAGGAGTTATTGCCCTTTTATAAGCAAAAACTTGTTTTTTTCCCATCCAATGCTACATCTCCATTACGGATTGACAGAATTCAATGAAACTCAACATGAATATTTGTTATAACTAGGGCTTCGTTCCCATATATTACTTTTTCAGATCACTTGTGGCATTTAGGAGTTATTGCCCTTTGATATGCAAACATCAGATATTTTTTCCGTCCGATGACATATCTCTGTAACGATTTGACAGAATTCAGTGAAACTCGACATGAATATTTGTTATCACTGGGGCATCATCCCATGTATTACTTTTTCAGATTGCTTGTGGCATTTAGGAGTTATTGCCCTTTTATATGCAAAAATGACATTTGTTCCCGTCCAATGCTATGTATCTCTGTAACAGAATTCAATGAAACTCAAGATGAATATTTGTTATCGCCATGGCATCTTTCCCATGCAATACTTTTTCAGACGGCATGTGACTTTTAGGAGTTATACCCCTTTGATACACACAAGAGTGTTCGGAGGAACACGTGTATCACCTGATCGCAGCTGACACAAAAACTTATTGTTAATATGAAAAGGGGAATAACTAAAAAAATATTGATGCTAGAGTTGTGCATGACACTTCCTCTCATCATTCTTGTTCCATGTGTGAAATTTGAAAGCTCTATAATGATTAGTTTAGAAATGACAGCCAAAAAAAGAAAGTGTGACAGACAGACAGACGGAAAACTGATCCCTAAGTGACACACTGCCTCTCGGCAGGTGACACAAAAATCATATATTTATTGCCCTTATCCCCCTGCTGAAAGCAGAGGGTCTGTATTGCATTGAATACTGTTTTGCATTAAGTACTTGAATATGCTTTATACAGCTTTCATATTCAAGCAGTGTCAAGATAAAATAGGCCTTATGATTCAAACAGTTCAGCAACCACGTCACCAATGCAACACCCAATCTGATATGTATTGATTTACCATATCAGAATAAACTGTATAGTATATACAAACTACAACTTATGCAAACCGTAGTAGACTATCAGATGCCACAGCGGAGACGCGGCAGCCAGTCTAGGTCTACACTTTTTGTAATACATGTACAATGAGGCACATTCCCCCTTGCTGTGGCTCATTCCGTATCAAAACGGGTACACTATTATTAAAGATTGCCGTAGAAAGCAGTAATTTGGCCCAATATTCATAAAGTTGGTCAAAATATCTAAGGTATTGGTATGCATCAAAGGCAAGTAAAACCTGGTTGAACGATCCAGGGCTATCATGGCCCACATGTTTTTAATTGAAAATTGATTTCTTAAGATCCCCCCCCCCATCTACTAGGTAGAACCCTTAGCAGGGGATATCAATTCTATGAATTTGCTTGTTATAGGCACAGGTTTATGTGGGAACAAATTATTCCTCCCATTTGACCCTTTAAGCCTTTCCTCCATAAATATGCCTTTCTATGCTCTGTAAAAGTCACGTTTTGAAACCATTGTGGTAAATAGAGCATTTATCACAATGGTTTCAATACTATATAATTCTAAAATCTTCCTTTTCTTTAGTTAATGCTCCTTTTTGGTAGATATATTCAAAGAGGTTGGATCTAAAAAAAGCCTATGTGGGAATGGGTTAATAGCCTGCATTTGAAAAATGAAAACTGGTCGTGACCATAACCCATTCTCTGTTGCATATTCATGTAAGGTATAACATCACAAGTTTTTTAGCTGATTTTTGTTAACCCTTTCCCTGTTCTTTATTTATTCCAATTTTCAATACCTACTGAATATTCATGGAAAAATAGTTATACTGAAATATGGAAGGTGGAAATATTGTAAGTAAAGAAACAGATCTATCAAATTCCAATAGCAAACAGAGCAGACCCTGATCAGACAGCTCCTCTAGGACCCGTCTGATCTGGGTCTACTCTGTTTGCAAATGTGTGAAAACACGTTTATATGAGGGAAACGGTTAATTGAATATGTACACATTAATGCTTGGAACTGGTAGAAACTGAAAAGTGCAGTTTTTGCCAGGACCAAGAATTCACTTGTTCAAATGCCAATTCAGCTAATAAATGCTCATGTCATTATGGTTAAACTTTTGCTCCATAAATACACTTTTCTGCGTCTTTGCAAAGACTAGACCCAGATGAAAAGGCTCCTAGTACTGGTCCTATCAAGTCCTGGGTCCCTGCTTATAAAACTTTTAGTTGAGTCTGAGTACGTTCTCAAGCTTTTGATTGGTCAGATTTGAGCCAGAGGCTCAAATCTGACCAATCAAAAGCTTGAGAACTCAAATCTGACCAATCAAAAGCTTGAGAACGAAACTCAGACTCAACTAAAAGCTTTAGAAGCATGGACCCAGATCTGTTTGCTATGATATACAGATATGAGTCTACCAGTTCTGCAATAGCCAAACATTCCTGTGTCCAAATGCTATTATAACAATCTGGTTAATATTTCTTACATGGAGTAAAGGTTAATCAGCCTTTCATCTGAATCCAAACATTTACAAATGATATAACAAACTCACAAGTGTGCATTGCTTTATGTTTTTCAACAGGAGTTCAGAAAAAAATGTTTTTTCCATTTTATTCATTTATTTCACCATGTTCACATACATTAACAAATAAAACAGACATCACAATGCATAATAAGTAAGGCTCTGTCAAAAAGTGTGACAAGGGTTCACTGAATATAATGTAGACCCATGTGAGATCACCAATCCAATTTCATCACAAAAATTCCAGAAGATCGATGCTGTTTTGTGTATTCCTGTCCATGTATAGGGAGTAACCCAACAGGGATACCCAGGCCAGATTGAACCCCTTTATAACCCTTCACCTAATTAATATTCATACAAGTCTCCACCCTTTATTACCATGGCAAACCATAGAGAACCTGTAGAATATCAACAGAGCAGACCCTATCGCCTGGCCCCTACAGGAGCTGTCTGATCTGGGTCTACTGTGTGTGCAAAGGTGTCTCATCAAGTAAAGGGGTTATCTGACTCACTAATAGGGCTCTAGAAAACCAGAAAATCGCCAGTCCCTATACTACAATAACTTTGATAATAAAACAAATTAATTGTAACATATTTGCTGGATCTGTTCTGGATCTACACTATCTTAACCCTTTACTCCATGAATATTCATGTTAGAAATGATAACCTCATTAATATTAATTAGGTTATTTTTTCAAATGGCATATTAACATGATTTATTTTACCGAAGCAGAAACTGTAGAATCAGATCTATATTATTTCATAAGCAAACAGAGCAGGCCCTGATCAGACGGCTCCTATAGGAGCCATCTGATCTGGGTCTACTCTGTTTGCAAAGATTTAGAAACATGTATTTATGGAGTAACGGGTTAAATGATCATAAAACATTGAACTATCTCTCAAAGTTTAGAACATACAACTTGTATTAACATTTAAGAGTGTTAATCTATTCATGAACAAGATCAAGATCTCGTTTTTGAAAAACTGTCATTCATGTATAATACATTAACAAGTATTTTAAACATTCCTTGCTCACAACTTATTTTAACCCTCTACTCCACGAATATTCATAGTCAGAAACAATGACATCATTAATATTAATAAGTTCAATTGTTGCACTAGCACATGGACACAGGCAGTTTTGGCCGTGGCAGAAACTGTAGAATCATATCTATATTATTTCATAAGCAAACAGAGCAGACCCTGATCAGACGGCTCCTACAGGAGCCGTCTGATCTGGGTCTACTCAGTTTGGAAAGGCGTAGAAAGACGTATTTATAGAGAAAGGGTTAAATGTGCACTATATATTCAGAAACATACTGAAACACTAAGCCACACATTCGTTGCAATAATACCACATACCCTCTAACACCATCCATAGAAAAATATAATAGATATTAATGAAAGCATGTATGTTTATGCAGAGCTGTAGACAAGAGGCATATTTAGGAAAACTTAAATATTTCATATCTCTCTGCAGAACCCTATTTTGCTTCTACTCATTAGAATCGCCACTCTGAGGTGAGTAGCAGCAAGATAGATTTTAACAGCTGAGAAATAAGAGATTTTCATAGATGAGTATACACATCTTATCTGTAGCCCTGTTGTAAGTTAGGTTTACGAGTCTGTTACAATGACAACTGAAATTCATATGAATAACCAGTGTTAACACTTGACTCCATAGACATGCCCTTTACTGCCCTTGCCAAATAGAGTAGATCAAGATCAGACAACTCCTATAGCAGCTGTCAGATCAGATTCTGTTTTGTTATCAGGGTCTGCTTTGTTTGCTATGAAATAATAATCTGATTCTATGCCATGGTTGAAAATTCCTTTGTACATTAATATGCCATTATAAAAAATAATTAAATAAATATTCACAGATAATTTTTCTTTAATAAATACTCATAAATTAATGCCCTAAGAATCAGCAAGTCTCTATTACAAGTATAAAGTAAATTTAAATTAAATCCAAAACTTTCCCTAAATTAATGCTTTTGAAACCACAGTATTTGATTACCTGTGAGCTGTAACTATAGAAGCTGCCTGATCTTGGTCTACTCAGTGTGCAAAGGCATAAAATGGCAAGATTATGGAGTAAAGGGTTGTACATGATGTAACTTGTAGTTGCTGCATCCCATCACCTTAAAGCATGGTCAGTTTTTGTCCATTTCTTGACCTCGAGTAATTTGATTTCAGCATCTAGTTTTAACCCTTTACTCCATAAATATGCCTTAATAGAGATTCGAGTGTACAGTTTCTGCCATGGCAAAACCCAGTGATCATAACTAATATTCATTATGTCATTATTTCTTACATATTCATGGAGTGAAGAGTTAATGGTGTTGCTTAGAAACCACTATGGCACAAACTTTGCTTAAAAGTAATGAAAATCTGACTAGCTTTCCATTAAACAGACCAAATGAAAGCCAGTTTCTTATCTCACATCATCTCGTCCACCATTGGCTTTAACATCAAACATAACCTGTGTCCTATTTGAAGGACTAAGAGATCCATGCAAATGTCTATAATATAGTATTCTACCAGTAAGTTTAATCAAAATAAACCCTTTCAATGCATGCTGAATTGTCAAATGCACTATTCCAACATTCAAACAGGTCCAGCTTACCTTGAATATTCAGGGACATTTTTAAAGGAAAGTGCAACTTGACAAACATACCTACACAATTGTTGGCCACATTCAAAGTGCTAAATTGGTTGGTAACAGGTGTTTCATTCAGTGGGGACACTGTACCCCTGAGGCCCTGGGTGGCAGTACCTTATTGAGCAATTGTTATTTCTCCACAAGTCCGTCCTGCTAAACAAAAGGTTTACGAGCATTTAAAACATCCACTAACATTTTTTTCAACAAACTTGCTTGAAAACAGCCACAAGTAACAATATCAAAATTTCAGTCATGATAGCCAATACTTTTTTAACCCTTTACTCCATAAATACCTTTAAATGCCTTTGCAAATAGAGTAGACCCAAGAGCTGTCTGATGAGGAGTCTGCTCTGTTTGCTTCTGAAATAACACATACACCTATCTGATTCTACAGTTTCTGCAAAAATTTCCTGTGTTCATGTGCCACTATCATCTTCCACTGTATATGGGATTATCTCTTACAAGAATATTCATGGAGTAAATGGTTAAATAATTTTAATAAGAAAAATTTACTAAATTTATATCCAGCAGTTTTGGTCATGACAAAAACTAATTGCAATATCCCTGGATGTGTAAGTATTCTATAAAATACAATTCTTGAAGGAGAAGAATTCCCCCACAGGATTTATAAGAGAGCGGAACAAGATTTGAGGTCTAATTCTGTTTTCCATCACAACAGTTGCTGTGGTTTTCAATATGATACACTCAATCTAATTGGTTGATAATGATTAAATGAAGAAAGTCCTATCAGCTTGACCAATCACAATTCATCTTTTGTATCAATGTCATCCAATTCAACATCACTCAGATCTATATCCTCTTCCTCTGGTAACTGGAATGAGAAAAAACAAAAACGACCATGAACAATTGTGAAATAAAGTGCAATACACCACTAGAACAGACACAAGCAGTACAATAGAACCTGTCTTAAGCAGCCATCAAAAAGAGGTCTAATAATGAGTATGTAAGGCAGGTGATAGTTTAAAGCAGATCTTTAAGGCTCATAAGTTCAATAAATAAATGGTAGCTTAACCCTTTACGTGTTCTGTATCTATTCCAAATTTCAATATCTACTGAATATTCATGGACAAAATACAAAAGTGTAGTTATAATAAAATGTGGAAGATGGAACAAAGTAGCCATTTTAGAAACTAAAGGAACAGATCTATCAAATTCCATTTACAAACAGAGCAGACCCATCTGGGTCTACTCTGTTTGCAAAATGTGTGAAAAGGCATTTTTATGAAAGAAAGGCAGGTTATACTGTACATACATACCAACCACCATGCCTGATAAGGGTTTACAATATCAAGAAAAGTGGATCAAATGGGATCTTTTTAACGAAAGATCAAGCAGCAGATGATAATTTCTGTTGTACAGAGAAACGCCTAATATGATGTGTAAAATTAAAACATTTTCAAGAATATTTCCTTTATTTCTCCACTACTAAACCCTTTGTTATTCTTCAAAATCCTCTCTTCAAGTTGAATATGCATCTTTATAAGTTGCTCTGAACACTGAAATAATGGCCAAGGTTCACCTCTGTACATGTATACGAAATTCACACCCATGTGAAGGTTATGCTATTACGTAACCCTTTCCTTCATGACTGTTTTTTCACGAAATATTGATATCATGAATATTCATTACATGTAGCCGATTTGTTTTTAAACAGCATTATTAATGAGGAGCTTTGTTGCAATGGCAGAAACAAAAGAACCATATCTACTTCATAATCAAAAGTTGTAGACCCTGTCAGATTGAAAGTTCCTACTGGAGGGGCTAAGTGATTGTAAGTCAAAGACCATAACCACTGGACCACGGAGACCCCCGCAGATGACACAAAAATAAATGTGCACATGCAAACACATAATAGCGGATCAGTTCATTTTAGAAAATCGGAATACAAGAGATGGAGCTATAATCGTGGATTCTACCTGTCCATCTTTGCCGTCCCATGGATCTGTCTTTTGTACATCGGGAAGCTTGTCTCCGGGCAGGTTGTATAAAGCACCTTTTCCATAATAGAGATTCCTGAGGAATTCTTTTGTGCCGGACTCTGCGAATGATCCTCTCAGTAGAGAGAATTTCTTTTTCCTGGTGTTAATTGCTGCCATAGCCTAAAAAGAAATAAAACATTTGTATTTTTACAGCGTTTTCTCCTTATGAATGCAGTAGGTTCTCTCTAAACTGACCACTCTTTACACTTTACTCCATAAATATGCCTTTCTACACCTTTCCAAATAGAGTAGGCCCATATCAGACAGCTCCAATGGAGGCCCTCTGATCAGGGTCTGCTCTGTTGGCTTATTGTATGATATAAAATACTAGTTTCTACTGGAGCCAAAATACATGTATCCTGTCTTCATATGCAGAAATAATCTAATTAATATTCATGATGTCATAATTTCTTACATGAATGTTCATGGAGTAAAGGAATAAATAACAGTGGGCAATTTTAAAAGCATGTGTTTACTACCACTGGACTAAAGTTATGCATGATGCTCCTACAGGAGCTCTCTGCATAACTTTCATCCAACATTAAGCTACCACATGCCTTCACGAACCATATTTGGCATCATGGTTGCAATAGAGAGGGATTATTGTGAGTTATACAAGGCTCTGAAGGCTTCAGATGGCTGGATTATTGTGACTTATACATGGCTCTGAAGGCTTCAGATGGCTGGAGTAATGTGACTTATACATGGCTCTGAAGGCTTCAGATGGCTGGATTATTGTGACTTATACATGGCTCTGAAGGCTTCAGATGGCTGGAGTAATGTGACTTATACATGGCTCTGAAGGCTTCAGATGGCTGGAGTAATGTGACTTATACAAGGCTCTGAAGGTTTTAGGGATGGGAACGAATACCAAATTTGTTATTCGAATATTCGGTCAAACTAGTATTCGAATATTCGGAAGAATTTGCGATCGTGCATCCAAAGTTTGAACATGTACTTCTCAGACTCTGAAAGATTGACACTCTTTTTGCGGATAGAACACGCTAGTTTTTCCACCTACGAAGGTTTTATTCCATTTGTCTTGTATCTAAAGGATAAACAGCTTTTGAATGTTGTGAAGCAGCGAACATTTTTGTCCAGTAGTAGATCTAACCCGTATCTTCGCTCAACCTTCAACGTTTATGTGTGAATTGCAATGTATGTAGAGCAGGGTTTCCGATAGTAGATTGAACAACATAAATGTTGAAAAGGTGGAGAAATACATTTGTATCACAATCATATTTAATCACGTTCATAATCACATTCATTGATAGAACCAGATCAAGGCACACATTCATTTCGAAGCGATACTCTTGACAACGGTGTTACTAGGTGGTTGCGTAATATTTGCATATCATAATATTTACAACTTATCAAACTTGTTTCAATCAAAATGACTCGGTGTCTGGTCAAAATATAGGGAAACATAGATCAAAGTGACAAACAGTGTGGATCCTGATAAGAAAGTCTAATGATCACGCTTACATCGTTAACAAGTCGAGGGCAAAAAGACTAATAGAATCAAGCATGTGTTTTGTTAAAGACATGTGGCTTCTATATCCGATGTTGGTCTGTTCCCAGTCGAGAACAAGCTTTAGCGAGTTTCAAACAGGAACAGACCAACACATGTATAGAAGCCATCGGCTTTAACAAAACCAGTGTTATATAATTTTTCTCGCTTAAATTCACCTTAAAACCAAGCAAATCAACGGACGTTGTAAAGTACTACTTTCCATTGCGTATTGCGACTTCCGTTTCCAACAGTAACAGTAACATCGTACTATTTTAGCCTCGCTTTGAAAATTACACTTCAAGAAAACTTCCCTTGTATTGATTTCGCCTAATCGCGCGTATGAATACACAGGACCAGGGGTGTTCCAGATAGGGATTTCATGTGTACTTCTATATTTAGTAACTCGTGTTATCTAGTACATCTGAGAAGCGAGAAAATATGTGTTGATTGCACAGTGGTTTGGACTGTCGCGCATGGTTATCTTTAGGGGATTGATAAGGGATTAGGGGTCTTTAAACACGCCAATCAGCGGACCATCAAGTGGACCATGTAATAGGTAAGAGGCAATCACGTGTCAAATTATCAAATCTCTCCCAACTAATTAACACAGGGATTAGGGTCATAAATACCCAAATCGGCGTACTATCCATCGGACCGTGTATTGGGAAAGAGATAGTCACGTGTCAAACTGTCAACGTTCGCCAGCTAATTAACACAGGTTGGCTTTTGAGGTGGAAGAATAAAGACGAGAGAAAAATTATGAATTTAATATTTTTTTCATTTTTTTTTCCGAATATTCGAATAGCAGTATTACTATTCGATATTCGGAACGGTATTCGAATATTCGACTATTCGTTCCCATCCCTAGAAGGTTTCAGATGGCTGGAGTAATGTGACTTATACATGGCTCTGAAGGCTTCAGATGGCTGGATTATTGTGACTTATGCATGGCTCTGAAGGCTTCAGATGGCTGGATTATTGTGACTTATACATGGCTCTGAAGGCTTCAGATGGCTGGAGTAATGTGACTTATACATGGCTCTGAAGGCTTCAGATGGCTGGATTATCCAGTAAAAATCATAATACATGTAGATGAATCTGAAGGCCTCAAAAACTTGGATAATCATGTATAAAACATTTGTTTCAATCTAAAGACAGGCACATAGATCATAAAGCTACTATTCTGCAAGTTGTTATACTAAAATGTTAGTTACATAAAGGTCAAGTCAGTCCTCTTACAGGCAAGTTGCCCATACATAAAGTCTGAAAGACATGCATGCCTCAACTCTGAAGTTTCAGTATATAAACCTTTACTAGACAAAGATGCTTTCTGGTGCATTTGCAAACAGAAGATCCAGATCAGATGACTTCTGTAGAAGCCGTCTGATCAATCATCATGGTTTACTTTATTTGCTTATGGAATTACAAAATGTATATAGATCTGATTCTACAGTTTCTGACATGGTCAAAAAATCCCGTATTCATATACCATTATAAATATTCACCTAATATATATTCATGATGTCATTATATCTCACATTAATATTCATGCGGTACTGGATTAACACATTAAATTATTACTTACTGGGTATCCAAATCCTCCTATCTCCAAGCTCTGCTCCAGCTGTGGTTGGCTCATGGCCTCTACCCAAAGCCATCTGAAAAACAGTGTAAAAAACATTTAACTCTTTACACCAAAGATATGTCTGTAATACCTTTGCAGAGAAGACCCACATCAAACAGCTCCTATAGGAGTTGTTTGACCAGAATCTGCTATGTTTGTTTAAGGAACTATATGAATTTATTCTACAGTTTCTGACATGGCCCATGTGCCATTGTAAAAATTCATCTAATTATTGTTCATTCAGTCATTATTTCTTACATGAATATTCATGAATTAAAGGGTTAAACATGAAATAAAAGGTATAAAAAAATCTACTGATTACTTACCCCCACTGCTTGGTTTTGAAGTGTTCACCAACTGTTTTCAACATGTCAATATATTTGTTTCTGCATTTTGACTGGCAGTCGAGGATGTGTGGCAGTACAGAGACAACACACAGCTGTTTATCGTTGCAATTCTCTGCCAATGTTTCTTGACTGGTTATCTGAAAAATTCAGTCAAACCTTGGTTCATAGTGAACTCCTACTTAACCCATTACTCTATGGAGACACCTTTATAACCTTTAACCCTTTACTCCATGGGGATGCCTTTATAACCTCTAACCCTTTACTCCATGGAGAAGCCTTTATAACCTTTAACCCTTTACTCCATGGAGATGTCTTTATAACCTCTAACCCTTTACTCCATGGAGATGTCTTTATAACCTTTAACCCTTTACTCCATGGAGATGTCTATATAACCTTTAACCCTTTACTCCATGGAGATGTCTTTATAACCTCTAACCCTTTACTCCATGGAGATGTCTTTATAACCTCTAACCCTTTACTCCATGGAGATGTCTATATAACCTTTAACCCTTTACTCCATGGAGATGTCTATATAACCTCTAACCCTTTACTCCATGGAGATGCCTTTATAGTCTTTAACCCTTTACTCCATGGGGATGCCTTTATAACCTCTAACCCTTTATTCCATGGAGAAGCCTTTATAACCTCTAACCCTTTACTCCATGGAGATGTCTATATAACCTTTAACCCTTTACTCCATGGAGATGTCTTTATTACCTCTAACCCTTTACTCCATGGAGATGCCTTTATAACCTTTAACCCTTTACTCCATGGAGATGTCTATATAACCTTTAACCCTTTACTCCATGGAGATGTCTATATAACCTTTAACCCTTTACTTCATGGAGATGTCTATATAACCTTTAACCCTTTACTCCATGGAGATGTCTTTATAACCTCTAACCCTTTACTCCATGGAGATGTCTTTATAACCTTTAACCCTTTACTCCATGGAGATGTCTTTATAACCTCTAACCCTTTACTCCATGGAGATGCCTTTATAACCTTTAACCCTTTACTCCATGGAGATGTCTTTATAACCTTTAACCCTTTACTCCATGGAGATGTCTATATAACCTTTAACCCTTTACTTCATGGAGATGTCTATATAACCTTTAACCCTTTACTCCATGGAGATGTCTTTATAACCTCTAACCCTTTACTCCATGGAGATGTCTTTATAACCTCTAACCCTTTACTCCATGGAGATGCCTTTATAACCTTTAACCCTTTACTCCATGGAGATGTCTTTATAACCTCTAACCCTTTACTCCATGGAGATGTCTATATAACCGTTAACCCTTTACTCCATGGAGATGTCTTTATAACCTTTAACCCTTTACTCCATGGAGATGTCTATATAACCTTTATAACCTTTAACCCTTTACTCCATGGAGATGTCTATATAACCTCTAACCCTTTACTCCATGGAGATGTCTTTATAACCTCTAACCCTTTACTCCATGGAGATGTCTTTATAACCTCTAACCCTTTACTCCATGGAGATGTCTATCTAACCTTTAACCCTTTACTCCATGGAGATGTCTTTATAACCTCTAACCCTTTACTCCATGGAGATGTCTATATAACCTTTAACCCTTTACTCCATGGAGATGTCTATATAACCTCTAACCCTTTACTCCATGGAGATGCCTTTATAACCTTTAACCCTTTACTCCATGGAGATGTCTTTATAACCTCTAACCCTTTACTCCATGGAGATGTCTATATAACCTTTAACCCTTTACTCCATGGAGATGTCTTTATAACCTCTAACCCTTTACTCCATGGAGATGTCTTTATAACCTCTAACCCTTTACTCCATGGAGATGTCTTTATAACCTTTAACCCTTTACTCCATGGAGATGTCTATATAACCTTTAACCCTTTACTCCATGGAGATGTCTTTATAACCTTTAACCCTTTACTCCATGGAGATGTCTATATAACCTTTAACCCTTTACTCCATGGAGATGTCTTTATAACCTTTAACCCTTTACTCCATGGAGATGCCTTTATAACCTTTAACCCTTTACACCATGGAGATGCCTTTATAACCTTTAACCCTTTACTCCATGGAGATGCCTTTATCACCTTTACTCCATGAAGATGTCTATATAACCTTTAACCCTTTACTCCATGGAGATGTCTTTATAACCTCTAACCCTTTACTCCATGGAGACACCTTTATAACCTTTACTCCATGGAGACACCCTTATAACCTTTAACCCTTTACTCCATGGAGATGCCTTTATAACCTTTAACCCTTTACTCCATGGAGATGCCTTTATAACCTTTACTTCATGGAGATGTCTATATAACCTCTAACCCTTTACTCCATGGAGACACCTTTATAACCTTTAACCCTTTACTCCATGGAGATGTCTTTATAGTCTTTAACCCTTTACTCCATGTAGATGTCTATATAACCTTTAACCCTTTACTCCATGGAGATGCCTTTATCACCTTTACTCCATGAAGATGTCTATATAACCTTTAACCCTTTACTCCATGGAGATGTCTTTATAACCTCTAACCCTTTACTCCATGGAGACACCTTTATAACATTTAACCCTTTACTCCATGGAGACACCCTTATAACCTTTAACCCTTTACTCCATGGAGATGCCTTTATAACCTTTAACCCTTTACTCCATGGAGATGCCTTTATAACCTTTACTTCATGGAGATGTCTATATAACCTCTAACCCTTTACTCCATGGAGACACCTTTATAACCTTTAACCCTTTACTCCATGGAGATGTCTTTATAGTCTTTAACCCTTTACTCCATGTAGATGTCTATATAACCTTTAACCCTTTACTCCATGGAGATGTCTTTATAACCTCTAACCCTTTACTCCATGGAGATGTCTATATAACCTTTAACCCTTTACTCCATGGAGATGTCTATATAACCTTTAATCCTTTACTCCATGGAGATGCCTTTATAACCGTTAACCCTTTACTCCATGGAGATGTCTATATAACCTTTAACCCTTTACTCCATGGAGATGCCTTTATAACCTTTACTCCATGGAGATGTCTATATAACCTTTAACCCTTTACTCCATGGAGATGTCTATATAACCTTTAACCCTTTACTCCATGGAGATGTCTTTATAACCTCTAACCCTTTACTCCATGGAGATGTCTATATAACCTTTAACCCTTTACTCCATGGAGATGCCTTTATAACCGTTAACCCTTTACTCCATGGAGATGCCTTTATAACCTTTAACCCTTTACTCCATGGAGATGTCTATATAACCTTTAACCCTTTACTCCATGGAGATGTCTATATAACCTTTAACCCTTTACTCCATGGAGATGTCTATATAACCTTTAACCCTTTACTCCATGGAGATGCCTTTATAACCGTTAACCCTTTACTCCATGGAGATGCCTTTATAACCTTTACTCCATGGAGATGTCTATATAACCTCTAACCCTTTACTCCATGGAGATGCCTTTATAACCTTTAACCCTTTACTCCATAAACACACCTTTGCAAACAGAGTGGTCTAAGATCAGCCGGCTCCTATAGGATGTAATTATTTTTTACATGAATATTCATGGAGTAAAGGGTTAACATTCATGAAGTGAGAAATTCTTGTATAAATACCGGTATCCACGAAGGAAAGGGTTAAATATAGATAATGAAGGAAGAAATAACCGCAATATACAAATGCTCTATTTATCACATTTGCTTCAAAACTACACAATTAAAAAAAAATCCCTTTCCTAAGTAAATGCTCCTTTTCGGTAGATTTATTCAAAGAGGTTGGGCCTAAAACTAACCTATGAGGGAAATGGTTAAATAACATTTATTACATGCACATACATACCTCATAGACATCCGGAGGTGGTACATTTTCTGCAACTCTCTGGAGAGCCCAAGATACGATATCTGATGCAGTTCTTCCACCATCATACTCCTGAGCTGATCCGTCTTTCGAGCCACCTGGGAAATATTTTATTGTTGGATAACCCCGAACCTGTCGTAACAGAAAATAAACCAAGTCTTAAACTTTTACCTGGTATATATACATCAAAGAAATAATGACATCAGTAAAACCTCTCTATAACGGCCACTAAATTGTGTTCATTAGTTGGTAGTTTGGACAGGTGGTTGCTTAAAGCAAGGTGAAAGTAAAACAGAACGCTCCTGTAGGAGCATTCTTTTTTACTTTCACCTTGCTTTAAGCATCCACCTGCTTTTAACATAAAATACTTGATGTAATTTAGTGGTCGTTATAGAGAAGTTTTACTCTACTTATTTCCTGAAATTGTATAAGGGTGTGCACAGTTTGGTCATGGTAAAAACTGAATAATAAGATGTATATAATTCCATAAGCAAACAGAGCAGACCCTGATCAGACAGCTCCTATATGAGGCTTCTGATTTGGGTCTACCCTGTTTGCAAACGTGTCAAAAGACAATCATGTAGAGATTTGATTAATGTACGACTTTGTGAAATAGTCAATTGTAACATTGTTGCTGTAAGAACCGTTATCAAAACTGACAATTTCAAAGGATGTTTCTCCTACATGTATTACTCTTCAATTCTTACTTACAAACACAACATATTATTGGTCGGTTTAGACACCGGATACATATTATCTTACAAACAGAACAGAGCATCGATAGTTTAGACACTGTTTGTACATTGGTAGAAACTGTAGAGTCAGATCTTATTTCATGAGCAAACAGAGCAGACCCTGATCAAACACAGGAGCCGTCTGATCTGGGTCTACTCTATTTGCAAAAATATGGAGAGGTGTTTGTATGAAGTAAAGGGTTAAAATAAGTTTTACTACAATCTATCCACTCACCCCAAATCTGTTACCCATGATCTGATGGACGGTGGCGTCCAAGGCTCCAAGTTTCACCTTCCCCTTCAGATCAGTGGCTGCCTGAGCCCAGTGGGGTGCAAGATTCTTACAGTGACCACACCATGGAGCAAAGAACTCTACCAGCCAAATATCATCGCTGTTGATAACCATGTCTTCAAAGTTGGAGTCTGTCAGCTCAACAACATCTGCTGGGTCAGCCTGAAGGTTAAGTTGGTATTTTTTTTCCATCTAGTATGAGCTCTGTGTATAATTTTTTTTTTTTTTTTAAAAATCAGCTAAACTGTACGGGCTCACAATCAATCACTGAATGCACCACAATTGATTAGGGCTATTACAGTAAAACTAGGGGTGAAATGATAATTTGATTTATCGTGATAGTTTTGCTTATGATAGTATTAACCCTTCGCTTGCTGAATTTTAAAATACATTTCTCCTTCTTTACCCATGCCCTGTTGTATAATTACATATATCTTCACTGTATACAAGTATTTCGCTGTGCAATCACTGCTGTGAAGTGCACTGGTTGCACAATCAACTTGTAAATAGTGCAGACCCTGATGAGACAGCTCCTTCAGGAGCTGTCTCATCTGGGTCTGCACTATTTACAGGTAGGTATATTGACGTGAATAGCAAGTGAAGGGTTAAGTTGATGGTATTTCTGAAAGTTGATAACTATCATGATAGTTCCTTCTACTGTTGATAGTTATGAGTCTCTTTAACCCATTCCCTGCTCAATAAGAAATAATGACATCATGAATATTTATAACTTAATTTATTATACTGTAAAATTTTCAAGGAACTTTTTTGCTTTGACAAGAACTGTGGAGTCTGATCGATATCATGTCTTAATCAAACAGAGCAGACCCTGATCAGACAGCTCCTATAGGAGCCATCTGATCTGGGTCTACTCTGTTTGCAAATGTGTGAAAAGGTGTTTATATGAGGGAAAGTGTTATTTAAACTGAGAATATTTCTAGTATTTTCTAGTTACATACATAATACAGGTAAGTTGTTACAGGGTTCCTTGTTACTCATAAATGAATTTGTACTATTGGGATTTTTTAAAGTGGTTTTTATTTAGACAATAAAAATAAAAAAATATATATACTAATACATGTTTTAACAGGAACATATTTTCTCTATTTCTGTGACCATAAGGTGTGTTTCAATCTTTCCCAGAGGTCCCCTGAGAGGGTATTATGGTGGAGGAAAATTGAAATTGTTGCAAATATAAAAAAGGAAAAGCATGGGTATGGCATTGCTTTAGTTTTGCCAAAGCTGCTAACTATTATAAGCTAACATAAACTTGAAGGCATTGTAAAATGTTCCTCAAACATAATGACAACACTTCCATCACAAAGAATCACATGAAAAGAAAACATCCTGCAGTCGAAATTACATTGCCTTTATTATGCATAAAGCAGCCATTTTTGTATTAAAGAGTAAAGGCTGCAGAATAGTACTGCATTTCTTAGTTAGGCATTTCACTAAATGTGTCTTTTGATACCAGAGCATTTTTATCATGATTGATTTACAACATGCAGATTGCGAGAAACAAACTCAAGACATTCACTGTTTATCATAGGTAAATAGTTCCTGTCTCTTTATTCATTTTTGTCTCATTTTCATTTTTGATTCGTCAAGATTTAGAGCTTGCTTAAAGTCTGACCTATCAGATACTTGAGAATGAACTCAGACTCAAACTTGAAAGTTTTATAACCTAAGGGTCTTGTATACAGTTCTGAGAAATTCAAACATGTAGCAGTAGGTGTATGAACAGTGTTCACCCTAAATGACTCTACGACTCCAATAACAGTAAAATCCCTCTAAACCAGACATTAAATTGTTTAAATACCAGTCTAGAAGACAGTTCCTCTAAGAGCTTTCTGCATGACTTTAACCCTGCATTAAGCAGCCTCCTTCTTAAAAGTATCTAAATTCTCCTCAACTAGATTTCCGGTTTTGAGGGAGTTTACTGTATGCACACTATTACTGAGTAATAAAGCAGCTTTACCGGTTTTCCTCCACCACCACCGCCACCACTGCTACCACCACTGCCCTTCTTGCCAGACAGTCTGGCGCGAGCCATGTTCGAAGCTTCCTTCAGACCAATTTCCACAATACCAGATGCCTGACGGGGTCCTGATATAAAAACACTTTATATAGCAAACATACTTAAAGTCAACGCTTAATTCATCTGCTTCATATGATAATCACGGTAGGGAAACAAAGCTATTACACCTTTAGACATGTACTGTTCTCACTAAATATCTTACTTCCTTAACCCGTTCCTTCATGTAAATGCCTTTTCATGCATCTGCAAACAGAGTAGACCAAGATCAGACGACTCCTATAGGAACTGTCTGATCAGGGTCTGCTCTGTTTGCTAATGGAATTTGATAGATCCGTTTCTTTATTTTCAACAATGGCTACAATGTTTCCCGTCTTGTTGGTGCTTATTAGAGTTGTCTCTTTGGGGCACCTCCGAGTACCAACAAGATAGGGTAACCTGGGTTTGGTGGAGAAATATCAAAAGCATTTATGAGTACAGTAATACTTCTCTATAATGGCCACTAAATTACATCAAATATTTTGTGTTAAAGGCAGGTGGCTGCTTAAAGCAAGATTAAATTAAAACATATAGGAGCGTTCTGTTTTACTTTCACCTTGCTTTAAGCAGCCACCTGCCCTAAATACCAACTAATCAACACAATTTTGTGGCCGTTATAGAGAGGTTTTACTGTAGTTTTCTTCCCAAACAGCTGGAGCTCTGAGCTGAAAGGCTTAAACTTCCTATAGGAATTTAAGTGACAAACAGTGCAGATCCTGATCAGAGGGTTCTCCAAGGAGCCTTCTGATCTGGATCTACACTGTTTGCAAATGACTGTATCTAGCATGGATAAAAATACAACTCAATCAACTAGATAAATACCTTGGTAGTCTGTGGGTTTTTTCTTGTCCAAACCAAACACTTTGATGGTTGGGAAGCCTTGGACACCGTACTGGCCCCCGAGAGACTGATGCTCATTAGCGTCTACTGCAGCCACTTTAACCACACCTTTCAAGGCAGTTGCTGCTTTCTTCCACTCTGGAGCAAGTGACTGACAGTGACCACACCTGAATGAAAATGAAACTTTGCCAATGATAAACTCCACAATATTGATAAGCTGAATGAGTCGCTTTGGCACCATTTTTTCATGTGTTTGCAAAACTAGAGTAGAAATCAGACGGCTCCTGTAGGAGCAGTCTGACCTGGCTCCTGTAGGAGCAATCTGATCAGGGTCTGCCTGTAGGAGCAATCTGACCTGGCTCCTGCTCTGTTTGCCTTTATAATAGACCTGACCCTACAGATTCTACCAATACTAAAACATCATGTGTACATATGCCATTATAAAAATTCAACTAATAAGTACAGTCGAGTCCCGGTTATTCGAAGTGCCGGGGACCAGAAATTCATTTTGAATAAGGCATGTGTTTAAATAATCAAAAATATCTAACACAGAAATAAGAAGGATGGAGACGGGACTAACATCAGGCTTCAAATAACATCGGTGATGAGGTGTTTGAATAACCGGGACTCGACTGTATTCATGATGCCATTATTTGTTACATGAACAGGGAAAGGGTTAATCAAATGGCTCCTACAGATGGGTATCTGCAAAGACCTATTTAGGCAGGATTAGACTTAGTAAAGAGTTAAATTGACTCTTGTGACATATTTACCATGGTGCATAGAACTCTACCTAGAAAAGAGTTAAATTGACTCTTGTGACATATTTACCATGGTGCAGAGAACTCTACCTAGTAAAGAATTAAATTGACTTGCATGCCATACATGTACTTACCATGGCGCGTAGAATTCTACCAGCCACACTTCATCACTATTTATCACTTTGCTCTGGAAATTATTGGGATTTAACTCTACCACATCAGTACTTGAGTACATTGAGGAGGCCGTTGTGACCAGGGCAGCCACAAAAACTGAAATAAAAGATCACACTCGGGTAAATACTTGGATCTTATTTGTAGTGTATGCCTAAGTAGCCACAGTTGCAGTGTAGATTTATAAGCGTATCTGAGGTCAGTGTTTGAATTGTGTGTGTAGCCGGGTAGAGATTATGGTGAAATAAGTTGATAGGCTTTACTGTGTGGCTTGGTAGCTCAGTCGGTAGAGTGTTGGCATGGTAAGCCAGAGGCCATGGGTTCGAGTCCCAGTCGAGTCACAACTTTTCACCATGTTACAATAATTACAGTAATTACAATTACCACAAAAATGCAGATTTACATTGAAAATTAGGCCCAACATGACCTGATTATAAATTAGAAAATTAACGATTTCCACCCCATATTTGACGTATTGCCATGAGACTGTAAGATGGAAACCATCACAAAATTAGAATGCTGTATGTCTTACAGCTCATTAATGAGACTATAACTATTGCAACTGCAATTTGTGATTGTCAGATAGAATTTATGATAATTTCTGTCATACAGAGTTAATTCAAACTGTTGGGTGCTAGAATGTGCGTAATTTCAAATATGAAAACAGTAATGATTGTCATACATAGATCTGATTCTACATTCTCTGAAAATGCCTAAAATACCCTTGTTCATTGACCATTATAGAACGTAAATTAACGAATATCCAAAAGTCATGTCGATTATTGATAGAGTTTACAAAAAGAAAAGAGAATGCGCCCAATGAAATACATTAGCAATATGAACTGGTGTAAAAATTGAAGAATTGACACCTACAACATCCGCGAAAACACATGACTTTAAAATATAAAGCTAAATCTGAAGCTTTCTGGATTTACATGCGAGCGAGCATTCTGTCAAACTAAAGAAAATTGAAAAATACTTACTTAAAATAAATGTCATGTTCGTGGGGTTAAGATTGTCGTTACTTTGTCAAAGTTGCTGTTCTCCTCCCCAGTACGTGTTTCGGGATTCCGTTCACCGGTCGTGGCTAATTTTGATTGGTCTGTTAAACCTATACGTGTTCGGCGCACAAGGGGTTTCCTTCTAAGGGACGTAATCCTTCTAGACAATATCCTTCCGCATCTTCGAGTTCTTCCCCTTTATTGGTATTTTTTCCTCCTCAACCATCTGCTGCCCGTTTCCTATTGTTGAAACTCCATCGATTTACATCTGAACTCTTTTTTTTATTCAAAGGGCGTGGTGACTGGTTATAATATGTACTAATTGTCAGGTAAAGTAATAAAATGGTTAACTCGTTAACCGGTTACTCTATAGATATGCTTTCAGCTGAATTTTTATAATGGCATGTATGTGCACAGAACGTTAAACTGTAGACTAAGACTAAAGAGTCGGATCTTTATATTATCATAACCATCCAGAAACTGTATGGACCGCCTGGTCTTCTGGGTCTAATCTGTTTGTAATAGGGGAGTGCGTTTATATAATATGAAGGATAGGGTTAACCTTCTACATGACAGACGTAGGCCACTTTTGACGCCTTTGCAAACAGAGAAGATCAGATTACTCCTGAAGAAGCTTTCTGGTCAATACTTTAAGCATATTTTATTTCATAATAAACAGAAATTGGGTTGGGCAACACGTTCTTCCCACATAGATAAAGCCCCTCCCCTGCAGTGGGTGTAATAATAAAGACTAAGTACAATGCAAAATGACGGCCAAAGATATACACATGTTCAAATTATGTCAATATCTGCTGTGTTTGCTATATATAAGTTCAACTTCCATCTGAAATTAAGCAACCACCTGCTAAAAGCAATTTACTACCTAACTGCGCCCTTCAATGCCGTTGCGAACAGAATTTCTTAGAAAATATCAGGCGGTTCCTGTAGAAGCCGTCTAATTACGACCTGGCCTGCTTGCTTATGAAATAATATAAATCTGATTTTACAATTCCTGCCATGGCCAAAGCATCCATGTGTTAACATATGCCATTATAAAAACCCATCTAATAAATATTCATGTAACTATTTCTTACATGGACATTAAAGGGTTGATAATATACCAAATATAACCTATCCTAAAGGACCATTACATTCATTTATTGAGCACACGAGTCTTAAAAAGCAGATGGTTGCTTAATGCAGTGCAAAAGCTATGCAGAAAGCTCATATACGAGCTTTCTGCATTACTTTTGACATGTATTAAGCTACCACCTGCCTTGAAGACCCGTAATTAGACCTTTTTTATGGCCACTTAAGACAGGTTCAACTGTAGTACTGGTCAGCTTCATGAATTGTTGTCTAACAGACTCAGCATACTTATAAATACAGTGAAACCCCACTAATGCGACCACTTAATAAACAGCCACTGATGTCGTCTAAAGCAGGTGGTTGCTTAATGCAGGACCAAAGTTATGCAGAAAGCTCCTATAGGAGCTTTCTGCATAACTTTCGTCCTGCATTAAGCTACCACCTGCCTCTGCCACCCAGAATTATACCCCGTTTGGTGGTCGCATTAGCGGGGTTTTACTGTATGTGATGGTGCATTCAGTATGAAAGGCAAAGTATTGCTAGATAATATTAACCCATTTCCGGATATCCCTGACCAAATTCGCAATGGCAAACAGCTTGGGTCCTGATGAGACACCGAGTATCTCGCCATTTTACTATGACCCGAGCTGTGTAACAATGTCTTTTTAAAAAAAATAAAAAAAAAAGAAGAAGAAGAGCAAAAAGCTTAATAGAATCAGAAGAAGTCAATGACAAACGGTGCAGCACTTGATTAGAGCATTCCTCTATGTGACTTCTGATCTAGATCTGCACTGTTTGTACATAGATGCTAGCAAATGCTCATTTCCCGTATTTCTGTATGGTGCAAATTGGTGATAAGCCCGTGTTTCCGCTTTCCCGACCGACCCTATATTTTAACGCCCTAATGGGGTTTTATTTCACGCTAAGGTGTTTTATTTAACACGAGGGAAATTGGGGGATACAGAAGAAAATATCAACACAGATACATGTAGCCCTAAAAGTAAAACAAACACGCTACTTGATAAGTAGGAAGTCTTAGGTCAGAAGTTCTATAGATACTAGAAGTCAATAATGCCCTCCAGGGCTTTCATATCCGATACTTATCCCATTGTTTTCAAAGACCAAAGCGGAAATACACTTTATTAAAAAAAAGTATTTACTTCTGTGGATCTAGACTGGAAGAAGCGTGTCTTAAACTCTTTCCTCCATGAATATTTATAGTTTATACATTGTAATCCCAACATGAATAATAATAAGATTACTTTTTATAGCGGTATGTGCATGGCTATAATTCGAGGCAATCACTATTTGATCTCGTCTGCAAAAAAAATCGTCAGCGTTAATGTTTAACCCTTTCCCTGATACAGACGACTTTTGGCAGTAATACAGTAAAACCTTTATATAACGACCACTCAAGGGTGGTCTAACTTTGGGGTTTAAAGACGTGGGAGCTTAATGCAGGATGTATGTAATACAATACTTTCTATCAGTATTAAGAAACCCATTGCATGTACTCTATAAATACGCTTTTCTACGTCTTTGCAAAACCTATAGGAGCCGTCTGATCAGGGTCTGCTCTGTTAACTTATGAAATAATATTAACCTACAGTTTCTGTCACGGCCAACAATCCATGTGCAATTATACAATTTAATATTTTTATTGCTCATGACGTCATTATATTTCTAACATGAATATTCATAGAATTAAATGTTAAGCAACCATCTGTTTTGAAAGCCCACTATGTGTATGCATTCAGTAGTCGATAGTTTCTGCTGTATACAATCAAAGCTCGAGGTAAAACATGAAACAATGATACGAGTTAATACAATATATCAAGACCGGCGGACGTGGTGGTGTGGCTAACGCGCTCGACTACAATACCAGTGATCCCGGGTTCGATCCCCCGCCGGACCAAGACCTTCGTAGGAGACTATAAACCGATGTCCGATGCATAAGTGCTATACATTGGACGTCTAAAAGAGCCAGAGACAATAAGAGTAGGGTATCGCGCCCGGGTTTCTCTGTATCCCCTCCCCTCTTGCTGGGGCGTCCAATTAGCCCACAGTGAGCAGAAACGGTCATTATTCAACAAAAGACAATACATGTATATCAAACAGTTTTGAATTTGCAGTGTCTAGCTTTCAGAACTATTATCACTCGCCCTTTACTCCATAAATGTTTGCAAACAGAGTAGACTCAGTTAATATAGACATGATTCTACATTTTCTACTATAGCTAAAATTCCCAAGTTCACATGCCATTATAAAAATGAATCTAATTAATATTCATGATATCATTATTTCTAACATGAATATTCATGGCGTAAAGGGTTAAGCAATCGTCTGTTTTAAATACCACTGTGTTTACCGTAGAACCCCTATAGACCGGAATTTTATGACAGAATACTTTAGGTCTTTTTAAGCAGGTGGCTACTTAATACAGTGTGAACTATTTCAACCTGCATTAAGCTACCACCTGTCTCCAAGACCGATATTTATACAAAACTTAACGTCTGGTTAGAGGGGTGTTACTGATTCTGTATAGTAAGTCAAACAATTTTAAATTTACACGTCTTTCAGCTTTTATCTGTATCTGCATGCTAAACGTGTTCTCGTGCATTTCCAAACAGGGTAGACCCAGTGTACAGATGGTTATTGTGTCGAGTTGTTTCGTCAACGCTGGGTATATAAAGTAGTATCCCATAAGTAACAAATAATGGTCACTAATGAATGAAATTCGTATCAACAGTGCCCTATAGCTAGAGTAACTCAGTATTGTCTGAGTTTAACCCTGTCACCTCCAATCGCGAGTCTGTGATTACCATTTCAAACGGTTTGGATCCAGATGAGACACCGGGTAAGACTAATAGTGATGTTATATATGTTGACTGAAATTGTAAATAGTCCAATTTCTCTAGGGGTTTTATTTTTCAGTAAAAAAATAAAATACAATTTTATTTTTTTTTGAAATTCTATATTCCAAGTAAACCCGTATTAATAAAATTCTCTGAACCTTGAATTCAAGTCCATATTTGACATGCTGAAACAAACCTACCATTAACTCAAATCCCGCTATCCGCGACATTAACTCACATCCCGTAATGGTTCGCATTGTCCAATAGCTTGGATCCAGATGAGAAGACGAGTAACTTGACGTCTCGTCAGGATCCAAGCTGTTTAGTTTCTCAAAATCTTGATCGAATCGGAAGTACATGTATTCAACATTGCACCAGATCCAAATTTGAGTAAACATTATTTGTATCAAAACGGAGTAAGGGTTAAAACATACACGATCACATGCCACATAATAACGCTGTGTGTCAACTGTCCTCAATCAGTCCTCGCTACACGAACATCTGCCCTTATGTTTCTATGGTAACCCGAATATTCATTCACAAAAGTTTAAACCGTTATATGGGTATTAATTATGTTCTGCCCGACTGCACAGGCGCGTGCCCCGCGCGTGCCAGAATCCTTGACAGGTAAACAAATACCTCGAGTGTCGCGTGGCAAGTGATCACGTGATTAAATTTGATGATGTTGTAGTAATTTGTGTATCGATTATTGGAAACTCCTTCAGTCATTATGTATAGGTTAGTGTTTGTTAGTCAGCATTTACAAAAATAAATCGGTCTGGCGGGGCGCAGCCCCGCGACCGATTTATTTTGTAAATGCTGGCTAACAAATACTAACCAATTTAGTGATTGAAATTATGTTTTGTTCACAAAATGTCGCGGCGCCCTATGTAATAAACATACCTGTCACCACCGTCATCTCTTTCATAAGAGTATCGTGCGGCAAACGCTTGTATATACCTGAGACGCGATACATTTCCGACAGCAACACCACAGTTTTCCGAGAATAGCAGTGGATATTCAAGCGAATTATAAATGGAGGATTTTGATTTATTGAAATACATTTGTATGTATGAACCAATACTGTCCAAACATGAGGTCACGGCAACTCAAGCTCTCAATAACCGCTTCAGAATTTCATTAATAAAACCGGTAGGTGATTACATTGTACTTTGCAGAGATTCTCTGTGATTTCGATTGGATAATCAAGAATTATTATCTATTCATTTTCGTCAATACACATGTCTACAAATCGTTCAACCCTTTACTTCATATAAACGCGTTTCACACATTTGCAAATGGAGTAGACCAACGTTTGCAAGTTTATTTGTATAAATGCAAGAACAGACGACTTCAATACGCAGAACTTGGTGGCCCCATCAGCGAAATTGGCAGCAACACAACTCTGTCTATATTCGATTGAGGAAACACCGGTCTTAACCCTTTCCCCCATATCAATGCTTTATCACAAACATAGTAGACACAGACCAGACGTTTAATATCAGGGTTCGCTCTATTTCCGTATAAAAGTATATAGATCTGATCTGATCCTAGAGTTTTTGTTTGAACCAAATGTTCCCTTGAAAAGTTATATGGGTTATTAATATTCCTGAATTGATCAAGTCGTGTAGATCTATAAATGTTCCTTAGAGAAAGAGCTAAACACTGCTTCAAACCGACCTTGCTCCAAATTATAGCTAAAGACTCACAAATCCTCTTTAACAACCAATTCACACAATTTTTAGTAATTCAACCCCCTGAGAGTGTCATAAAACATTGTTTTCGTTAAGAGACAGCCAAAATGATTACTGTTTTTAATTTATTTTTCATTTACATGTATGTTTAATGCTAACGTCCAGCATAATGACTGCAAGAGTTATAAAAATCATTTTAATATTTATTGTGATAATTGTGTCGTTTGCATCCCACTTCTTTGAAATCATTTCAAAAGCTTGAATCCACATCAGTTGCTAAAAAACTGTCCGGAATATCGAGGCGTCATGTCAATTTCATTTGCTCCAACAGGCTTCAGCTGCTAGCCGTCCTGAACTGATTCTGAACGCAGGTGCAATATAAAATAGACCGACTTACTTGGTAAATTGTCACTTACTTCGGCAAATAGACACTTACTAAATAAATGGCCAGTAACGGCTGATTTACTAAAATAAATCGCCAGAGAATTTGAAAAATACTGCAACGCCATTGGACAAAATATAATTTCAATCACTAATCGGATTTCTGAGACAATGTGGTTAGGGGCTACTGGGGTTGGGGCCCTTAAAATGGCGTGACAGTTTTGGCACTTGACATGTAGCGTCTTTGTCGCATAGTCTGGCATAATTGATAAGTTCTGCTGTCTTGAGAGATTTCCAGATCTAGATCTATATACATTTTCTGAGAGTCAAATTTGGCATAAGAGCATAGTCCCTAGTAGCAAGCACATTTCTAAATTAATTTACATAAATAGATCTAGATCTACATGATAAATATAAATCTATATCAATATGTATACATGTAGATCTACAGATATCTACATGTAGATCTACAGATATCTATTTAGATCTAAGGATCTACAAAAATGATCTATCTGATATCGAATTATATCTAATCTATTTATTTATGATTTCAAATCTGAAAATACAGAACACATCACTTGACATTTATTCAAATATAATGGAGATGTCTGCTGGATATCTGTTTAAAGTAGTAGTCTGCTGAAATATTTCAAATTTTGCAACGATACATTTCATGGAGCGTCAAGTTTCTGATTTTATTAGAAGATTCGTTTCACTTAAAGTACAGTTTGACGAGCAAGAAGACGTTGGATGGCCTATAAATGATTACAGTTTCAACGCTGAATGAGACCTATCTACAATTCTACATACATGTGATAAGTGGATTGTCGCCCTTTGCATAGCCACGTGTATTTGCTATCCCACAATCAATTGCAGTGAATGGATTCATATAAGTATAATTGTGAATATAAAGCTAAACATTACTTAAAATATGATCATAGCATATATGATTTTGTGAAGAAAAAAGAATTAAAATATATCGTAGACCTAAACATAACTATATATTTGACATAAAAAGCGTGTAGAACGTGAGCATCGGTGGTTCAGTGGTAGAATGCTCGCCTGCCACGCGGGCGGCCCGGGTTCGATTCCCGGCCGATGCATAAATTTTTGTCCGTTTTTTGCTCATGTTCACGTTCTCTCTCTCTCTCTCTTATTCGTGTTGTGTTTAAGTTTACAGTTTTGTGAGGTTAAGTTTAATATTTTCAGATGAAAATGTAAGCCAAACTTATACCTTAAGGCTTTTATTCCATGCATAAATCTATTCATGTAAAAAATAATGACAATGAATAAGAATTGACTGAATTTTGTTATAACGACATCATAAACAAAGGACATTTTCATTATGGCAGAAACTGTAGTTATACTAAGTGTATGTCATAGTTCATGTACTCGTATTATTATTTTCAATATCAATTATAGATCTATACATCCATACTGTCGAGTTGAGGTACATATATGTATTATATAATATATTCATGTATCTTAGTAAATGTATGTACTGTTTATCCCTTGAACGGAAACATCCGTTTACACGCTTTAATATATGTCTCTATGTTTCGTTTCGTTAGAGATGTACAACAGACGTGTCCGAAACGGATCGCTTTTTACATATAGGTATTATATGGTATATGTATGGATTCAAAGATGTATATATCTTTGGATAAATGTCTGGACTCTTTAGATTCGGGGCAGAAGCATCCGTTTACCTGCTTTAATATGTCTCTATGTTTCGTTTCGTTAGAGGTGTTCGACAGGCGTACTCCAAACGGGTCACGTTTTGACATGAATGCTAGTCTGTACTCTTAGGGACTAGTTTGTATGATTTGTATGAGCGTGTGATTGCATCTCATTTCATACATTATATATATAGATAAAAAATCATATGCTTTATTATGCTATGATAATCATGCGTTTTCTCTTCTATTTTTTGTGTTAATTTGCATTTGTTATATTTGTTTGTCTCTACGGTATTGTCTTGACCGTTTACAAATGTATGTCCCACTTTGTACATATTGTTTCGTAAATGTATCGTCTATATGTTCATATGTATGTTATCTTGGCTCTCCTGTAATGGAGGAAATAAAGATTATTATTATTATATCATTTCATAGCAAACAGAGCAGTCCTTGATAGGCAGCTCCTACAGGTGTAATCAGACCTTGAAAGACAGCTCCTACAGGAGCCACATTATCTGCAAGGGTGGCAAAATACATATATATAGGGTAAATGGTTAATCATCTCTTGCTATATATATTAGATATATTGGAACGTTCTACATGTATAAACAATTTTCATCTATTGTCATTAATTGCAATTCTGAATGTTAATTTCCCCTCATTTCTTTTTACCCCTTTCCTAACTAATATTTGATTGCTTTTAAATAACCCTTTCCTCAATGAATTTTATTTCCATGGCAGAAACTGCAGAATCATATCTATATTATATTGGAAGCAAACAGAGCAGACCCTGATCAGATTAAGGTGTGTGTGTGTGTGTGTGTGTGTGGGGGGGGGTATTGATGTCACCACTATAGTGTCTTTGTAATGCATGTTGAAAGAGCGTACTTGACTGTTAGGCAGTAGCATATCTTGCAAAACTCAGATTAAATCATTGTTATATTGATTTTTATAAGGTCTAGATCGTATAAAAAGTACTCAAAATTGTTTGTTTGGGCAATTAATTGGGGGGGGGGGGGGGGTTATGCCAGCTCGGCACCCCCTAAATCAGGGCCTGAAAGCGCTTATTGAAGTATAGGGTTTAACCCTTTACTCCATGAATATTTAGATAAAACTAATGATGTCATGAATATTAATTAGTTTGATTTTAAAATGACACATGAACATGGGAAATCTTGGCTATGGCAGAAACTTTAGAATCATAACCATATTATTTCAAAAGCAAACAGAGCAGACCCTGATCAGATGGCTTCTATAGGAGCCATCTGATCTGGGTCTACTCTGTTTGCAAATGCGTGAAAACACGTTTATATGAGGGAAAGGGTTAAGATGTAGTCAGAGTATCCGACAGTTTGAATTCTGATCTGACAGTAAATCCGTGTCGCATCTGGATTCATACCTTTGCAAACATGGTAGGCCCAGACAAGACAGCTCCAGTAAGAATTGTCTGACATGGTAGGCCCAGACAGGACATCTCCAGTAAGAATTGTCTGACATGGTAGGCCCAGACAAGACAGCTCCAGTAAGAATTGTCTGACATGGTAGGCCCAGACAAGACAGCTCCAGTAAGAATTGTCCGACATGGTAGGACCAGACAAGACAGCTCCAGTAAGAATTGTCCGACATGGTAGGCCCAGACAAGACAGCTCCAGTAAGAATTGTCCGACATGGTAGGCCCAGATAAGACAGCTCCAGTAAGAATTGTCTGACATGGTAGGCCCAGACAAGACAGCTCCAGTAAGAATTGTCCGACATGGTAGGACCAGACAAGACAGCTCCAGTAAGAATTGTCCGACATGGTAGGCCCAGACAAGACAGCTCCAGTAAGAATTGTCCGACATGGTAGGCCCAGACAAGACAGCTCAAGTTAGAATTGTCTGACATGGTAGGCCCAGACAAGACAGCTTCAGTTAGAATTGTACATGTCTGGCCAGGGTCTCGTATGTTAGAGACATGATTCTGTTTTTCCTCTGAGTTTCCTTATCTATAATTGAACCCTTCCAACCTTGAATTCTCATAGAAGAATAGCTCATCAGTGTGTATAGAGTCTACTTAGTATGAAAAGTTTTTTTAATGACCAGCAGTGCAGATCCAGATTATCTAGGAGCCGTCTGATCCATACTATTTGCAAATGGTAGTGCATGTGTGCAAGGGTTAACATTTTCCCTGTTCTATGTTTATAACAAATTTCCATACCTATACTGAATATTTATGGACAAAATAGTTATAAGGAAATATGGAAGATGGAAAATTGTAGCCATTTTAGAAAGTAAAGAAACAGTTCTATCATATTCCATAAGCAAACACAGCATACTCTTATCAGGGAGCTCATATAGGATCTGACATGTGTCTACTCTGTTTGAAATGCGTGAAAAGGTATTTATATGAGGGAAAGAGTTAATACAAATTGATATTGGAAAGAGGTGTATCTGTGTGTGGGGGAGGGGGGGGGGGAATCTTACATGAATATTCATTTAGTTAAGGCTGTTTGCTTATGGAATTATATACATGTATGTGGATCTGAATCAGCATCTGATTCAACAGGTTTTTCCAGGGCCCAACCACCATGTGTTCATATATTATTTATAAGAAAATCACCTAATAATAGCTGTGGTGTCAATATTTCTAACATGAATATTCAACAGATAAAGAGTTAAAAAAAAGTAACAGTGCTTGTTGTTATGGTGTCTGACGTTTAAATATCAGTTATGGCAAGAGAGGTCCTTTTCACTCCTAGTCGTTATGACTTGCATGTGTAAGCATTCTAGATCCACATAATGCAACCTGACTTGACTTACAAAACCGTAAAACTTGGAAATTCACCTGCAAGCCTTCTGGATTCCAATGGAACACACATGACTTGACTTTGTATTAGCAACCATTCCAGATCCACACAAAACATACTCGTTTGCATTTGCAAGCATTCTGGATCTACATGATATTGATTTGGTTTCATTTGCAAGCATTCTGGATCTATATACTACACCAGACTTGTTTAGAAACATCCATACCTGACATACATCTGCAAGCATTCTCGATCTACACGAAATTGATTTGGTTTCATTTGCAAGCATTCTGGATCTACATACTACACCAGACTTGTTTACAAACAGCCATACTTGACATACATCTGTAAACATTCTGGATCTACATAATACACCAGACCTGTTTACAAACAGCCAGACTTGACATACACCTGCAAACATTCTGGATCCACATCAAACAGATTTGACTTGCATTTACAAGCATTCTACGATGCCCATAAAATTCATATTTGACTATGAGCACACATACAACATACTGGACTTGCATCTAGAATACGTAAAGCAGTCTGACTTCAAAGTACATGTATCATTAATTATTTTCTGGATCTAAATTAATTTACAATGAGTGTTTTAAAGTTTTTCTCAAGTTTTGAATGCCTTTTGCAAACAGAGCAGACCCAGATTAGGCTTGTAGAAGCCATCTGATCAGTGTCCATTTGCTTATGAAATAGCATACATGTACAGTAAAACCCCGCTAATGCGACCACCTAAAATAGGTGTAATTCTGGGTGCTAGATGTAGGTGGTAGTTTAATGCAGGATAAAAGTAATGCAGAAAGCTCCTACAGGAGCTTTCTGCATTACTTTTGTCCTGCATTAAGCAACCACCTGCTTATAAAGACAGGTATGTTTATTCATGAAGTGGTCACATTAGAGGGGGTTTTACTGTATATCTAATTTTACCGTTTCTGCCAAGGTAAAAACTGCTTTATTTATGATGCCATTATAAATATCCAGCTCATTAATATTCAGTCATCATTTCTGACATGAATATTCATGGAGTGAAGGCTTAACTACATGTACAGTTCAATGTTTTCACCAACTTTAAATTATTCCTGATAATGTCCACAAATTGGGAAACCAGAAACGATAATGTAGGATTCTAAATTTAATACCATTTTTTCTCTTCTAGAACCTAACACGAACTTTAAGAACTTGCTAAAATGTGACATAAATAACAACACTAATCTAGAAGGAGATATTTCTGTATACTGATGAACCTAATGTAGTAATAATGATATGATAATTATACATGTAATATTACTACTGTTACTACTAATATTACATAATGACTACGACTACCAAAAATAATATAATAAAAGAAAATTAATAATAATGATAATAACAACTATAACTATCACTAAAGGTGATGGAATACCCCCGCTCAGCTGCCTTGATCGCAAATTAAACCAGGTTGTGTCACGGACAGACAGACAGACAGACAGACCAACCAACCAACCCACTGACTCCTATATACCCCTCTCAAACTTCGTTTGTGGGAGGTATAATAATAACAATAGTACGTGTAATTATTACAGACAGGCAGAGACACACAGACAGACCAACCTACCGACCAACACACCGACTCCTATATAACCCCTCTCAAACTTCGTTTTTTTTTTTTTGGGGGGGGGGGGGGGGGGGGGGGGGGGGTGTTATAATAACAATAGTACGTGAAATTATTTACTGTGGCAACACATTTGCCCAAACCAAATCTTCCATGTGGACATCCTTGTTTTTTAACAATTTACTTGATAATTCAGTTATTCTGCCTTTATATGCCTTTGCAAACAGAGTAGACCAAGATGAGACAGATCCAGTTGAAGCTGTACCAGTGTCTATAGTAGGGTTCATAAAATATTATACAGAAAACACATTATGACATAATAAAAGTTTATTACAAGTGACTTAGTCATACATTTAGATACATACATATGAATAAAATGACACATCCATTCATCCAGTAAATCTTTCATGTGATATCTGTGAAATGGTGAATATCTTTGCAAACAGTGTGGATCCAGATGAGGCAGTAAGTAACTTTATGTCTACTCGACATCTCATCAAGATGCAAACTGCTTAACCCATTACCTCATAGGCTATTTTTAGACTCATTACCTCATAGGCTATTTTTAGACATCTACTGAAAAGGGCATTTAAAAGAAGAAAGGAAAATTTTAGAACCGTGTAGTTTAGAAACCATTGTGATAAAAAGAGCATTTGATCCTATGCTGCAAAATGCACTACATGTATTTATCACAATGGTTTCAAAACCACACAATCTTGTTTCTAGTAGATGCTCTTTTTCGGTAGATTTATTCAGAGGTTGGATCTAAAAATAGCCCATCAGGGAATTCGTTATTGCTGGACATAACATATACCGTACCTTTGTTCTGTATCAAACACTCACTTGCTTTTAAACACATCCATGCTAATATATTAAGTAGTCGCTAAAGAGAGATTATGCTTTAAAAACAATTTCACTCCATCATAAAATAGAAGTACAGTAAACCCCTCTAGGCAAGACGACCAAATTAGTATCAATGCCAGACTGTAAGAAAGGTGGCAGGATGAGACACTTACAGAAAGTTCCCAAAAGAGCCTTTTGCAGGATTTTCATCCTGCATTAAGTAGCCACCTATAAAAAAGGTCTAAATTATTTTTTACTAAACTCCAGTTTTGAGGGGTTTTGCTGTATTAGAAGGAATATGTGTGTAATCTGCCAGCAGAAGTGTGATGAAAAAATGTGATGCGGAAATCATTAGACACAGACAGATGGTGTAGAAGTTTCAACCTAATTAATCCTATAGTTTCTGCCATTATCAAAAATTAAAAGATATCTTTAAAATTAAGCTGAATATACTGTTGGAAAATAGACTGTATTATTATTATTATTATTCTAATTATATGAATATGTGTACAATTAGGTGTGCGGTAAAAATGCCACAGGTAAAAATGCCTTAGGTAAATATGCCATAGGTAAAAATGCCACAGGTAAAGTGGTAAAAATGCCTTAGGTAAATATGCCATAGGTAAAAATGCCACAGTTAAAAAAAAAAAGAGTAACAAATATTTTTTAATTTATAAAAGGAAACAATATATAATTTCATTATCAATTTTGGTATATTTTTTTTTAAATAGTTGTATGAAAAACCTTTTTTTTATTTTTGACTCACACAAAATTTCCAAATATTTGTTATTAAATAATGTTTTATATACCTCTGAAAAAAAATTAATAACAAATATTTTTAAATTTATAAAAGGAAAACTGTATAATTTGAAAAAATATGTTGTAATATCATTTCATTATCAATTTTGGTCTATATTTTTTTTTAAATAATTGTATGAAAAATATTTTTTTTCATTTTGGACTCAGACAAAATTTCCAAATATTTGTTATTAAATAATGTTTTTATATACCTCTGGCATTTGAGGGAAGGTGTCTGGGTCAACTCTGTTTAAATAATTTATCGGAAAAATCATAAGAAACAAGTAGGTAAGATTTCAATATCTATCAAAATCCAGTAACAAACAGAGCAGATCCTGATCAGACTGCTCCTATATAACCTGGGTCTACTATTATAACAATATTTTTTCAAAATATAGTTTCCTTTTATAAATTCAAAAATATTTGTTATTAATTTATTTTTTTATAACTGTGGCATTTTTTAACAGAGTAGACCCAGACACCACCCGTCAAATGCCAGAAAATAATAATAAATATTTTTAATTTTGAACATATTTAAATGGTTTTATATACTAAAATTGATTATGAAATGATATTATAACATATTTTTTCAAATCATACAGTTTTCTTTTTATAAATTTAAAAATATGTTGTTGTTTTTTTTTAACTGTGGCATTTTTACCACTTTACCTGTGGCATTTTTACCTGTGGCATTTTTACCTATGGCATATTTACCTAAGGCATTTTTACCTGTGGCATTTTTACCTACATTCGTACAATTATTGGTGTTTATTGATTTATATTAAAAATGTGCAGGATTTTACTTAAAGACAATCCACTTGTATTTAATGATATTTTATCCAACATGAAATATCATGGAATTATCTTTAATAAAGATTAAAGACTTAAATATTAGCTACAAAATTAATACAGGGAACCATTCTAATGATGCTTAACCCATTACCTCATAGGCCATTTTTAGATACAACCTCTTTGAATGAATCTACCGAAAAGGAGCATTAACTGGAGAAAAGGTAAATATTAGAATTTTGTAGTTTGAAACCAATGTGATAAATGGAGCATGTGCTCCTATAGGAGCAAATGCTCTATTTATCACAATGGTTTCACAAAGTCATTTTAAGTGACTTTTATAGAGTCATCAAAAGACGTCAATATGAGGGAATGGGTTAATATACAACAATAGTTAACTCTCATGTTAACCCTTTTCCTGTTTCAATATAAGAAAGAGTGACATCATGAATATATACTAGCTGAATTTTTATAAAAGTATATGTAAACAGAATTTTTTTGGGTATTGGCAGAAACTGTACAGATAGTTTTATCACAATTTCAAAAGCAAACAGATCAGATGATCACAAATAATAAGATGAGTTTCTGTTTTGTAGAATGAACACAGCAATTCTGACCATGGCAGAAACTGCAGAATCAGATCTATAGTATTCCATAAGCAAACACAGCAGACTCTGAACAGATAGAAGCCATCTGATCACCTGTTTGCAAATACAATGTACAGTTAAACTTCGATAACTCGATCTTCAAGGGACCATACAAATTAGTTTGAGTCTGAACAATTTCTCAAGGCCACAGCGTAATACAGGTCTAAAGGACCTGTAGGAGCTTTCAGCATTACTTTAGACCTGTATTAAGCTGTCACATGTGTTTCCTGATATATGTAGCGATATCTTTTAGAGCAAGTCTGTATTGTAAATTTTGGAAGGACTGAAGTTTTTGTTCGCGTTATCCCGAAGTTCGAGTTATCCGAGTTCGAGATATCGAAGTTCAACTGTACCTCAAATGGTATCAAGTATCTATCAGGTAAAGGATTAAATGCTTCCTGTTATTGTATTGCTGTCTCTTTTGCTGGACAGACAGAAAAAATGAATATGCAGAGGTCCAGATAAGATGCATAAATTTAAACATTTTCAAGAATAACTCTGAGACGATTCTAAAGAGTGGTCACATTATAGGGTTTGGTGGAGAAATGACAATTTTAGTATTTGGGTACACACCATTATCTGTAGCTCTGTTATGCACATGCCATTATCTTCCATCTCTTAACCCTTTCCCTCATATAAACATGTTTTCACGCATTTGAAAACAGAGTAGACCCAGATCAGACGGCTCCTAGAGGAACCGTCTGATCAGGTTCTGCGCTGTTTGCTCATAGAATTTGATAGATCTGTTTCTTAACTTTCTAAAATGGCTACAATGTTCCGCCTTCCATATTTCTTTATTACTATTTTGACCATGAATATTCAGTAGGTATTGAAATTTGGAATAAATATAGAACAGGGAAAGGATTAAAATAAAATGTGATGGACGGACAGACAGATGACACAAAACAGTTCCTCAGTGCCTTCCTGCTTTGCAGGCTATACAATATAAAATAGCACAAAAATGAAGAATCTTGGTCGTTTATTCTTTTGATTCCTTGTTGTTGATCATAAATGGTTTGACAGTTGCTGACTCTCTTGTTGACTGAGGATTTAATCTGTTGAGCTGTGGGCTGGAATACTTTGGCAAGTTCATTGACTGGTTTCTCATTTTCTCCAGTTCTGACACCCATCTCTGGACAGTGTCTGTCTTGAATTTACCTGTGAAAAGACATAGACTTAGCTACAGTTGTATAAATAGCAGTCAGTTGTGATGATACCCTCATTACAGTAGAACCTGCCTTAACCCTTTCCTCCATAAATACACATTTCTATGCCTTTGCAAACAGAGTAGACCAAGATCAGACGGCTCCTATAGGGTCTGCTCTGTTTGCTTTTGATATAATATAGATATGATTCTATAGTTTCTGCCATGGACAAATATTTCTGTGTCCATGTGCTTTTATAACAATTTATCTACCAGTAATTAATGTTCATGATTATTTCTTATATAAATGGGGTAAAGGGTTAAGAAGCCATTAAAAAGGTCTAATTGTGGGTCTGTAAGGCAGGTGGTAGCCGAATGTACGACAAAAGGAGCTTTCTGCATTACGTTTGTCTTGCATTAAGCAAACACCTACTTTATAACTATCCTATCTTTAACCCTTTCATCCATAAATACGCCTTTCTACGCCTTTGCTGACAGAGTAGACTCATATCAGATGGCTCCTATAGGAGCCGTAAGATCAGGGTCTGCTCTGTTTGCTCATGAAATAATATAGATATGAGTCTACAGTTTCTGCCATTGCCAAAATTTTCTGTGTTCATATACCATTATAAAAAATAAACTAATTAATATTCATATTTAGTCATTATTCCTAACATGAATATTCATGGAGTAAAGGGTTAATAAATGAAAGGCGGCTACCTACACCAAGTCTCTTCTCTCCACAGTTTGTAAAGCTGAACAATTAACCCTTTCCTTCACAGGCTATTTTTAGATCCAACCATTTTGAATAAATCTACCGAAAAGGAGCATTAACTGGAGAAAAGGATTTTTTTTTAGAATTTTGTAGTTTGAAACCATTGTGATAAATAGAGCATTTGCTCCTATAGGAGCAAATGCTCTATTTACCACAATGGTTTCATAAAGTGACTTTTACAGAGGCGTAGAAAGGCGTATTTATGGAGGAAAGGGTTAAAGTTGGCACCACTTTGATAACTTGATCAGACTACCACGGTGGCAAACAGGAAGACTGATACTTCAAGATCTGGGTCTGCACTATTTGCCTATGTTTGTCCATAAGAATACTATAGGTACATGTAAACAGCTTATGCCAACAAGTACATGTATTTTTCAATCAGCTCCTTCAATGAAAATGAGATATCTTTACCTGATGAATGAATGCTCACGTAAGTAATGACTGCGTTAAAGTTATATTCGGCCCATTTTTATAACATGTAAAGTACAATGTATATATTAAAATCAATCAACACCAAAAGTTGTACACATATTCATATAATAAAAAATGCTTACAGTCCATTTTATAAAAGCTTATACTGTATATATTCAGTCAAAAATGAATGGTTTCCGAATACAGCTATATCCATAGAAAACTGCAAACTTTTTAAGAGGACAGAATACTTTGTCGATTACTCATATATTATCGGACACTTCGATTTTTTCATAACATCGGGTTTTCATAACAAAGGCTGATGTGGGTTAGTCAACAGAATATAAACATGTAAAGGGAAGATGTGTACCATGTAAAACTTTACCTACATGTACATAGAGTACGTCGGGTACACAGAACTGATTTTTACGACATTTTACGGCAGGTGTGTTTCTGTTGGTTTCCAAGGTAACAAAAAATTCTCTTTTTTCGATACAATTTTTTTCCTTATCATGTGCTTTAGCTTGAAGTTTGTTTTAAGCCACACATATCCCATGCAAACCTGGCCAAAATGAAACCGGAGTACATCTTTAATTAGCTGAATATCTATGATGGCATTATGGACATGGCAAACGCAGCAGACCCTCATCAGATGGATCCTACTGATCTGGATCTACTTTGTTTGTATTAAAAAGAGGCTCTATCAGATAAAGGATTTAAAGAAAATATTAAAAACAAAGGATTTATTATGTACTGGAGGAAGATTTAAAATTAATACAATGAAACAACAACAAAACCCCCAATAATTGTCTGACATACACTTTCTGTCAATTCAAAACACTTTGCAACTTGGATCCAAATTGACATGTGGAGTATGTTGATTTGTTACTAAAAACATATGGAGTATGTTGATTTGTTACTGAAAATCCATTTTTAAAGTTAAAAGTAAATTCAATAACATTTTTTGTAGAAGACCATTTCTTATTGAGTGAATATCTAAATCAATCACAGTAAATACACACCTTCTGTTGAGTCAAAAAACTCCTGCAGGAAACCTGGTTTATTTTCTAATTGTTCATACTCATAGGCTTGAAAGATCATGTCAAATTTGTCCAGATCTTTAACAAACTGGGATTCCAGGGTCTTCTGTTCTTCATACTCCTACAAAATAAGCAAAATATCTTCTGTCCAAAATTTCTCCTTTTTTTTTTTTTTTTTTTTAAAAGGTAACCTTCTGAACCCTGCTAGCAGGATGGGGTGTTCGAACAAGAAATATTGTAACACTGCTAGCACGGTGGGGTGTTTGAACAAGAAATATTGTAACACTGCTAGCAGGGTGGGGTGTTTGAACAAGAAATATTGTAACACTGCTAGCAGGGTGGGGTGTTTGAACAAGAAATATTGTAACACTGCTAGCACGGTGGGGTGTTTGAACAAGAAATATTGTAACACTGCTAGCACGGTGGGGTGTTTGAACAAGAAATATTGTAACACTGCTAGCAGGGTGGGGTGTTTGAACAAGAAATATTGTAACACTGCTAGCACGGTGGGGTGTTTGAACAAGAAATATTGTAACACTGGTGGGTATTCTTCTTAAGTTCAAAAACATCCATTTAAGTTTCAACAGCCCCTGGAAATATGAAGCAGACCAGGTTGGGACTAATAAATGTGAAGGCTTTTCCACGCATTTGCAAATAGAGCAGAATCAAATCAGATGGCTCCTGTAGGAACCATTTGCATGAATATTCAGCAGGGAATGGGATGGAAATATATAAAAGCATAGCAAAAACAGTTGCCTTAACCCTTTATCCCATTAACCCTTTTGCATTTGCAAACACAGTAGCATACACATGGAGTAAAGGACATAACCCTTTCCTCCATAAATATGTCTTTTTACACCTCTGTAATAACCACTTCTTGAAACCATTGTGATAAATAGAGCATTTGCTCCTATAGGAGCAAATGCTCTATTTATCACAATGGTTTCAAACTACAAAATTCTAAATTTTTACTTTTCTGTAGTAAATGCTCCTTTTGGGTAGATTCATTCAAAGAGGTTGGGTCTAAAAATAGCCTATGGAGTAAAGGGTTAAATGAAATAATAGCAAGAATTTAAAAAGTTTCAATTTTCAGTCCCAAGCAACTGCCATTTTTCGAGTAAATGTAAATGCTACCATGCTTACCTCCCACAGAGACATCAACTCGGAACCAGCTTCTTCATTGACTAGACTAGATATATGACTCATGGCTGTCTGAAAAAAAAACAAGAGAGAAAAGAAACACGCTTGTAAGACAACCTGAACATTTGGTTTAATATATTTAGTTATTCACTTCCCAGTTACCTACAGGCAAATTTGTAAAACCTTTGAAAATAGTGTGGATAGTCATCATTGTTGCGCTTCTGAAAGAAACTAAAGAAAAAATCAACTTTCAGAATTAAGATGTTTTGCAGAAAACTATTGAGTAGAAGACAACTGTGTAGAATAGTTGCTAACAGGATTTGATTTAACCTGTTCTATATTTAGGCCAATTTTCAGTACCTACTGAATATTCATTAACAAAATAGTTATAAAGAATTCTTGAAGGTGGAACATTGTAGACATTTTAGAAAGTAAAAAAACAGATCTATCAAATTCTATTAGCAAACAGAGTAGACCCTGATCAGACGGCTCCTCTAGGAGCCGTCTGATCTGGGTCTACTCTGTTTGCAAATGCGTGAAAACACGTTCATATGAGGGAAAGGGTTAAGAAAACAACTGTAAAGACACTAACATAATTTTCTCATATTCTATGTAGTGTTTATCTTTTGTTTATATATTTGCCTCTTAACCCTTTCCTTCATATAAAAGTATTTTCACACACTTGCAAACAGAGTAGACCCAGATCAGATGACTCCTACAGGAGCTGTCTGATTAGGGTCTGCTCTGTTTGCTCAAGGAATTTGATAGATCGGTTTCTTTACTTTCTAAAATGGTTAGAATGCTCCACCTTCCATATTTCATTATACATGTAACTATTTTGGCCATGAATAATCAGTAGATATTGAAATTTGTAATAAACATAGAGCAAGGAAAGGGTGAAGATTTAAAGCCTTTAATAGACCCAGATCAGATGACACCTATCGGTGCAGATGGTGTTACATGCCATTATAAAAATTCATATAACCATTTCCCTGTTAAATATTCATGTAAGGAATAATGACATCATGAATATTTCTTACCTGAATTAATATGCTGGTATTCTAATTATGTACACAGGATGTTATGGCTCAGGCAGAATCTGTAGAATCAGGGTTCATGCTTATAAAACTTTTAGTTGAGTCTGAGTTCGTTCTCAAGTTTTTGATTGGTCAGATTTGAGAACGAACTAAGACTCAACTAAAAAGTTTTATAAGCATGGACACAGATCTATATTATACCATAATCAAACAAAGCAGACCCTGATCAGATGACTTCTCTAGGTCTACACTGTTTGCAAATGCGTGGAAGGGCATTTAACGGTTTATGCTCAGAAAGGGTTAAATGATATTCATGATGCTAAGGGTTAATAATTTCCTTCATATAAATGCCTTTTCATGCATTTGCAAACAGAGAAGACCCAGATCAGATGGCTCCAAAATTATTCTGTTTGATTAGTTTCTTAAATGGCTACAATGTTCCACCTTCCATATTTCATAATAAATATTTTGTCCATGAATATTCAGTAGGTTTTGAAATTGGGAATAAACACAGAACGGGTAAAGGGTTAACATAGAGAGACCACTCACCTTTTCCCTACGATGTTTATCTTCCTTATCGATGCAATCACTGGGGGCTATATCTCCCACTATAGACTCAGCCATGTCATGGACTAGAGACAGCTTAATGCATCTGTGGAAGAAAATAGTAAACATAATAAAATGTAAAAATTGTGTAAAAACTAGAGAAAACTAGCCACCCCTTGGGCGGGCCAATTTTGATCCAAGATGCATAATTTATACAACTTTTGTAGAGGACCTGAACATAATGCTATGTGCCAAATATAAAAGCTGAGAACCTTCCAGTTTCTGAGGAAAATATTTTCAAATTTGACACTATATGTTTCTATTGCGAACTGACTACCCCTGGGGCGGGGCCAATTTTGACCCCGGGGGCATAATTTATATACCTCTTGTAGAGGACCAGAACATGATGCTATGTGTCAAATATGAAAGCTGAGAACCTTCCAGTTTCTGAGGAGAAGATTTTCAAAGTTGTCACTATATGTTTCTATTGAGACATGGCTACCCCTGGGGCGGGGCCAATTTTGACCCCTGGGGCATAATTTATATAACTTTTGTAGAGGACCTGTATATGATCCTATGTGCCAAATATGAAAGCTACGAACCCTGTAGATTTAGAGGAGAAGATTTTCAAAGTTTTCACTATATGTTTCTATTGAAAACTGGCCACCCCTGGGGCGGGGTCAATTTTGACCCCAGGGGCATAATGTATACAACTTTTGTAGAGGACCTGAACATGATGCTATGTGCCAAATATGAAAGATAAGAACCTTCCAGTTTCAGACGAGAAGATTTTCAAAGTTTCACTATATGTTTCTATTACAAACTGACCACCCCTGGGGCGGGGCCAATTTTGACCCCAGGGGCATAATTTATACAAATTTTGTAGAGGACCTGAACATGATGCTATGTGCCAAATATAAAAGCTGAGAACCCTGTAGATTCAGAAGAAAAGATTTTCAAAGTTGTCACTATATGTTTCTATTCAAAACTGGCTACCCCTGGGGTGGGGCCAATTTTGACCCCAGGGGCATAATTTATATAACTTTTGTAGATAACCTGAACATGATGCTATGTGCCAAATATGAAAGCTGAGAACCCTGTAGATTCAGAGGAGAAGATTTTCAAAGTTGTCACTATATGTTTCTAATGAAATCTGGCTACCCCTGGGGCGGGGCCAATTTTGACCCCAGGGCCATAATTTATATAACTTTTGTAGAGGACCTGAACATGATGCTATGTGCCAAATATGAAAGCTGAGAACGCTGTAGATTCAGAGGAGAAGATTTTCAAAGTTGTCACTATATGTTTCTATTGGAATCTGGCTACCCCTGGGGCGGGGCCAATTTTGACCCCAGGACAATAATTTATATAACTTTTGTAGAGGACCTGAACATGATGCTATGTGCCAAATATGAAAGCTGAGAACCCTGTAGATTCAGAGGAGAAGATTTTCAAAGTTTTCACTATATGTTTCTATTCAAAACTGGCTACCTCTCGGGCGGGGCCAATTTTGACCCCAGGGGCATAATTTATATAACTTTTGTAGAGGACCTGAACATGATGCTATGTGCCAAATATGAAAGCTGAGAACCCTGTAGATTCAGAGGAGAAGATTTTCAAAGTTTTACTATGTATATTTCAATAGAAAACAAGGCACCCCTGGGGCGGGGCCAATTTTGACCCCAGGGGCAAAATTTATATAACTTTTGTAGAGGACCTAAAGATGATGCTATGTACCAAAGATGAAAGCTGAGAACCCTGTAGATTCAGAGGAGAAGATTTTTAAAGGTTCAAATTGTTGACGCCCGACGACGGACGACGCACGACGGACGACGGACGACGGACATCAAGTGATCACAAAAGCTCACCCTGAGCACAAAAGTGCTCTGGTGAGCTAAAAATATGTGAAATTGTAAACACATGATTGTATTATCATGACAATGTCAACTACATTAGGACCTGTCTTAACCCTTCGCTTGCTGAATTTTAAAATACATTTCTCCTTCTCTACCCATGCCCTGTTGTATAATTACAGATATCTTCACTGTGTACAAGTATTTCTCTGTGCAATCACTGCTGTGGAGTGCACTGGTTGTACAATCAATTTGTAAATAGTGCAGACTCTGGGTCTTCACTATTTACAGGTACGTATATTGACGTGAATAGCAAGCGAAGGGTTAACCCTTTCCTCCATAAATACGCCTTTCTACGCCTCTGTAAAAATCACTTTATGAAACCATTGTGATAAATAGAGCATTTGCTCCTATAGGAGCAAATGCTCTATTTATCACAATGGTTTCAAAACTACACAATTCTAAACTTTTCCTTTTCTCTAGTAAATGCTCCTTTTTGGTAGATTTATTCAAAGAGGTTGGGTTTAAAAACAGCACATGGAGGAATGGGTTAAACTGATAGTCTCTACCTGCAACTTGTTTTAAAAATGCCTAACAATACATAAATCATTTGTTTAACCCTTTCCCTGTTCTATGCTTATTCCAAATGTCAATACCTACTGAATGTTCATAGACAAAATAGTTATAACAACATATGGAAGGTGTTACAATGTAGACATTTTAGAAACTGAAGAAATAGATAGATCTATCAAATTCCATCAGCAAAGAAAAGCAAGTATGTATCTTCACATCGGTTTTCTGTAACTTGAAATAAAATTTTCTACAAAATAATACAATGCAGACCAGGACTGAGGTTGGATATGCTCTAGCAGGAGCCATCTCAACTATGTCTACTCTTAAAATGTTAATATATATCTTTAGTAATTTGCAGCTTGAATTTTTTAGTTTTTCTCTTAGAATGAGCAGGGTTACAGATAAGGTTTTGATGCAATTGGGCATTTACTCCTTGATTTTTTACAGAATTGGGTATTGGCAATTTTCGTAATTGGGTATTATTCATATTCTCATTAGGTATTCTATTTTTTTTTTTGCTTTTTGCTATATTTATTTACTTTGTGTTACTCATTTTTTTGAAAAACAATTGCTTTTTCCACAATTTTAATTGGGTAAATACCCCAATACTCCCCTTATCTGTAACCCTGATGAGGATATGATTTTGTAGGTTTAACAAATAATCTCAAGTATGATGATAGGCAAAATAGCATCCTGTGATAAAAAATGTGGCACATCTTCATATGCCTTTGCAAACAGAGTGGATCCAGATCAGGCAGCTCCTATATATGATTCTACAATTTCTTCCAGTGCCAAAATTCCTGTGTCCATATGCTATCACGATGTCAATCTCATTAGTTCTCACATAAAAAATTCATGGAGTAAAGGTTTAAGAAATATTTATGAAACTTTTAAATCAGTCCTTTATATATGACCCTTTAACTAAAACTTGTGTATTTTACCAATACTTAACCTTGTCTGATTTTAAATTTGTATTGTGTATTATCCATGCTTTGAAAACTGACTTTTATCATAAAAAGGTTGTTTGTTTATCTCTTGTAATTTTTGTTCCAGAATGAGTTCCATAATGATAAATTAATGTAGTCAGTAAATAGCTTATTGTAACTAAGGTTATTTGTTGTAAAGCTGTCTCAAAATAATGATTCATATATCTTGGAATAATAGAAACAGAAATGCTAACATATAGGCAAAGTGGTTACTTTTATAGAAAACAATCATGTGATACTACAAACAATCATGTGATACAACAAACAATCATGTGATACAACAAACAATCATGTGAAACTACATTTTGATCAAACCGTTGCACATTTGGCACACTTACCTTTCTTTGTTGAGGCCGCTTGATGGATTGACTAGGAATGATAGAATGGACATTCGGTACATATGATCAGCGACACTTTCTGGATCTGTTACCTTTCTCAAAACCCATCCTGTTCTTTGAACACGCTGTAATAGGAATACTCATTGTCCATCATTCATAATTTAATAAATATTAACCAAGCATAGTGGACCCTCACCAAATGTCAGCTCGGTTTGCGTATGAAAGCTCTGATTCTACAGTGTCTGTCGGGAAAAAATATTCCTTTGTTCAGTTGATTAATATTATATTCATGATGTTATCATTTGTTATACAGGAATTCATGGAGTAAAGGGTTAACCCTTTTCATGTTCACTAGTCATGGAATAATAACATCATGAATATTTATTAGCTGAATTTTATATTTAGAGTCAGCCCTATTATAATTCCATAACTGAGATCCTGATCGGACAGCTCTTGTATGAGCCATCTGATCTGGGTCTTCTCTGTTTGCAAATGCATGAAAGAAAGGGTTCAGCTGAAAAATGCTTTCACAGAGTTTTCAACTGTACACCCATTCCCAGTTCTAGGGGGAACAAGAACATAGAAATGTATCCTGAAGTGACCATTTCGATACACCTGAGAAAAAATATTATCGTATCAACAGCGAGACATGCCTCTTTACTATTTATATATAAAATGTTGTAGTAATGACTTCAGCGGAAGCTGCTAAGTGCAAGAATCAATGCAAAAGAAAGAGTGGGTCGAAATAGGGCATCGTCATTTCAGGGCACCCAAAGATGGGTGATGGTCATTTCGTCAACCTTCCCGTTTGTTGACCTTAATTTATATAGTAGACCCAAAGTCGTTTCGTCAACCTTATATAATTACATAGGGATCAAGTTTTCACACCTATCCCGCGGTTGTGTATTTGATGTTAGCTTTTCAAATAAGCGCATGTCGGCAATTATGGCAAACTGCCTAATCATAGTTCAGACCCAGATCATGGTCACAATTCGACATGTTTAAATATTTAGGAATAATTGTTTTATCGATATAAGTTAACATAACATATTGATGTTAGCCTATCCAACAGAGGCATGCTGGCAATCATGCAAACTGTCGACACAGATCTACATCACATTAGTCATTAATTATATATTGATAAAAAGTGGTATATGTTTTTAAACTGTTAAAATTGTGTTTGTGTTTTTTACATAACAGCCGTGCATAGGTGTGAAAACTTAATCCCTATGTAATAATAATGTCAACGAAGAGACGTTGGGTCTACTATATAAATTAAGGTCGACGAACTGGAAAGTCGATGAAATGACCATAAATCCCCAAAGATACATGCATTTGTTTATATAAGAAATTTAGTTAATCAATATGTTAATCATAATGGGCGATTTTGGTTATGAATAATAAATATTCATGGTATAAAGTATTAGGACTATGTAACTCATCGCATTCTGACACTGTGAATTAGCTTTACTGGTTATATGTAGAAAGTTCACTTTTGCCTTTAATATTACCAATGGATGCTGGGTGATACACAAAGGTGCTGCGCTATAAATTTGTTGTTTTCAAAGTACACATTAATATGAGTGACATGGCGGAGTGATAACTGATATCTGATTAGCAGACTAGAATCTCACCTTCAATTGTCCGATCAATGATACGAACTCAAACAGTTTACTGCAACTTGACAGTGACATTTTTCTTTTCTTTTCGGGAAATATAAACATTAGCATGTGTTTCCTGTTTGCTGGTTTCTATTTAACAATGTACTCATGATATGCAGTATTTTCAATAGCGGGTACCAGTAAAATGGTTTTCCTGCATTTTTTGACCAATCATTGGATCTGTAATAATTTTGTTCAGTCAATTTTGTTACCACAGTTTTGATTGGAGAATATCGATGAATTTCTAAAAATGGCTGCCTCCATGTGTAAACTATTTCACCGGACAACGTATTGTAGAAATTTGTTGTGCTGGAAAAGTAAAACACCACAAGCATGGTATTCCACAGGAGCTGGTGAAAATGCAAGTGGTGATGTTGCAGAATTACGTGACCAAACGTCGAATGAAAAATCTAAGACTTCTTTTGCCTCTCTATTTAGAAAATCCACCATAGTTCAGCTGGGGGATTTGAAGGACAAACGTGTTTTAGGGACGGTTGAAACAGTAAGAGGGGATGATCTTTATATAGACTTTGGTGGAAAATTTAATTGTGTTTGCCCCCGACCAGCAAAATATGGAGAGTAAGTTCATTTGAATGACATTAAGTACTTTAGATTTAGGACCTTGAGATTGGTCAATTGAAATGTGGGAACGCCTTTACTTTGCCCGTCCCCAAAAAAGTACGGGAAAATAAGTTGCATGTACAGTAACAGTACTGTATAAGAGAGATCGATTGAGAGACTGATAAAGCTGTTTAATAAAGAGTTTTGACCCCCAAATTGGATTCTACGCACCTTTTATGGTTAGATACATCATTTGGGGGCTACTGCCCCCAACCCCCGCTAACAACGAACAGACTTTCGACTTTAGCGAATCCAAGATGACATCATTTGTTTACTAGCGCAAGCCAACCAAATGACATCACAGCATTTGCGCAGAAAAGTACCATCCAGGGACTGGCAAAGTAAAGGCAACCCAAAATGTGTACTCTGCAAGGTTTCCCTCCAAAACCAGTTCCTCCCGGGCCGTTTCGTCCTGGACAATTCATACCAATTTTCGACTGGGACATTTCGTCCCACTGATCTGGGGAGTTTCCTCGTATTTCGTCCCACTGATCTGGGGAGTTTCCTCGTATAATAACCTTATAATTTTTATTAAAATTAGCTCAAGTTTTCCAACATGAGAATATAAGAAACTTTGCTAATCACATGGCATTGTGGCGAAAAAGAGTTTCATGCTTATATGTAATATACTTTTCGAAATGTGTTAACTCCTTTACTCCAAGAATATAATTGTAAGAAATATAGCATGGATATTAATTGGATTAATTTCAATGATGGCATATGATTACAGGAAAAGTTTTGTCTTTTCAAAGTTTTCATGTGGCACACTATTTATTAGCCTATTGTCCATTTCAATATATAAATACTTAAACTGCTCTGATCTAATATTTCGACCACTAAGGGCCTTTGTCAAAGATTATCATGATGTGAGGCATGAGAGAGAGAAGCCAATAAATAGACATTTTGGAATCGGTGGTCATAGCAGTGATGATGTGAGATTTGTAGTTTTGAAACGGATGTTCCATGCATGTAGAACTGAAAGACAGATCCATGAAACTAATTGGATATGGAGGCTAAGAACCTACAGACCATTTGGCTGTAACATCAAAGAGGATAATGCGCTAATGCATGCATGACGTCGTTGCACCCATGACGTCATTTGATGACGTCATTTTGATGATGTCATGACATTTTAAAAAACAACCCAATGTCACCATGACGACGCTGGATCAACATTATTCTCTTTGATTTTATGGCTGAATGCATGTAACAAAAATGTGACGTGTATTTTGACATGATAATCTTTGACAAAGGCCCTTAGTGGTCGAAATATTAGATCAGAGCAGTTTAAGTATTTATATATTATATTAATTCCCTATTTTGGAATATTTACTTCATTTCAATATACTTTGTCACAGAATTTGAATTGAGATTTTTTTTATTTTGTGTGATACTGAACTTAACTCTACTTCATTTGATTTCATCATTTTTCAAGAACTCCCATGCTAAATATCCCTCAATGCCATGCTGTAAGAAGGAAGAAAATGCCGAAATTGCATTTTCTACATGCTAATTCTATCAGCTGTTCTTTGCAAATGGGCGTCGCATTATGGGTAGTGGAGCATATCATTTTTCAACAGGGATAATTGCATACTAAATTACGTAATTTCATGTATGACATTAAATTTTAAGAGTTATCATTACCCTCAGAAAAAATTGAATGTTCCACTCGACGTCATTCGTCCGCCATTTGCATTTTGAAATGAACATGTTTACAATGGGAAAACCTTGTTTTTAGGCCTGGAATCTTTATTTAACCATTTTCCTCATATAAACGTATTTCAATGCATTTGCAAATAAAGTAGACCCAGATCAGACGGCTCCTATAGGATCAGGGTCTGCTCTGTTTGCGAGTGGAATTTGAAAAATCTGTTTCTTTACTTTCTAAAATCACTAAATTGTTCCATCTTCCATATTTCATTATAACTGTTTTGTCCATGAATATTCAGTAGGTATTGAAATTTGGAATAAATATAGAACAGGGAAAGGGTTAAAGATGGATTCAAGGGAAACTCGGACACAGAGTTTGTAAAAAACGATGACACAAGTGGTCTAAATTGATCTCAATCTGGTAAGAAATAAAAAAAAAATCTCGATTTAAATTCAGTGACAAAGTAAATTGAAATGGACAGTTATTTGAATGTAACTTTATTTGAAGTACTTACAATGTATTGTACTTACAATATGCTAATTCCCATGTATCCATTGTGGAAAGGAGTGTAGACCTCGTCAGTATGCGATCTCGTCAGGGTGCGATCTCGTGAAACGCATGTATGACTAAAAGTCATGGATTTCCATGTACAGTAAAACCTGTTTAAATAGACCACCAAAGCATTTCTAATTCTGGGCCTAAAAGTCAGATGGTACTTAATGCAGGTCTTAATAGCTTAACCCTTTGCGCATTTGCAAACAGAGTAGACCCAGATCAGATATGTCCCTAAAGAAAATACTATTCACCTTTTACTTTGTCTTGTGATGATAAAATGTATTAATTAGCCACTCTAAGGTCTAAAAACCATAAGAAGAATGCCCTTAAAACAAATAATACTAGTAATTTTTAGCTCCACTTTTTCGAAAAGTGGAGCTATTGTCATGACCCTCTCTCTCTCTCGTCAGCGTCGGTGTTGGTTAACGTTTTTGTTAAGGTCCTTTTCTCAGAAACCATCAAAGATATTTGGTTCATATTTGGTATGTATGTTTACTATCACAAGGGGAACCCATTTCACAAGAGTAGATAACCCTAAAATTAATTTTGCCATAGTTATGCCCCTTTTTAACTTAGAATTTTCATTGTTGGTTAAGTTTTATGTTCAGATCCACGTCTCAGAAACTGTCAGAGATATTTGGTTCAACTTTGATATACATGTTTACTATTACAAGGGGGACCCATTTCACAAGGGCAGGTAACCCTAAAATTAATTTTGCTATAGTTATCTCCCCTTTCTGACTTGGACTTCCACTACACTATACAGCACTTAAGAAAGTGGAGCCTGCTGTCTGCGGACACCTCTTGTTTCAATAGTGGTGTGAAACGTCCCAGTAATTTTCAATAGTGGGGTGAAACATCCCAGGAGGAACTGGTTTTGGAGCGAAACATCCCGTAGCCCTCTGCAAAGGTGTTTATATGAAGGAAAGGGATACACTACTTAAAGGGTTGAGGAAAAGCTTTCTGTAGAAATAGAACATTTTTGTTAACCCTTTACTCCATGAATATTCATGTAAGAAATAATGTCCTTTATGAATATTAATTTTAATCATTGTTTTTATAATGACATATGCATTATGAACACAGGAAATGTTGACCAAAGAAGACTGTTGAGTCATATAGTATTATGTATTTTATTATCATATTTATATCGGTGAGACATATTGTTTTTGTGAGAGTTGTCTGTCTGTCCGTTTTTGTGAGGGTTGTCTGTCCATCTGTCTGCCTGTCACACATATATGGCTCATGCGGTTGGATTGAAACTTAATACATGGAAAGAGCATAATGAGAGGAAGTGTCATGTACAAGGGCCATAACTCTGGCTTCACTACTTTTGGAGTTATAGCCGTTTGTTACATTGATTTTGGCCAAAAAAAACACCTGTTCTACTGATCATGCCATTGGAATGACATTTCATTTATGGAAAGAGCATGATGAAAGGAAGTGTCATACACAAGGGCCATTACTCTGGTATCAATATTTTTTGAGTTATTCCTTGTTATAATTATTTTCTTGAAAAATGGTGTGGAAAGTGCATGATGAGGGGAAGTATCATTCATCAAGTCCATTACTTTGGTATCAACATTTTTGAGTTATTTCCCTTTACATATTGTTTTTGTTAGAGTTGTTTGTCTGTCTGACTGACATACATTTTGTCCAGGCGAGTTTTCATGTACAGAAATTTGACAATGTGTCGCAGTGTGTATGTGTGGGTGTGAGGGGTGAGAGAGACATCTGTTTATCTGAGACATCTGAGACAACTTTTATGACAAAAACCTCTAGTTTCATAAGCAAACTGCAGTCCCTAATCAGAGTCTGGGTCTACTGCAAAGGTGTAGAAAGGGTATTTAACTATTTATGGGGTGGTATCTCAGAAACAGTTTGGATTTATTATATGAAACTTCAGGTAAATATTTAGTACCATAGGGAAATGCCCTGCAAGTATCCTATTGACCTTAGAACACCAGGGTAATGACCCTTTGTTTGCTAAAAATTTACGTTTTTGTCTGTTCCGAGCCATCTCTCATATAAATGGTCTGGAGGTTTTTATTGTGAAACATTCAGTTATAGCCCTCTGTTAGCCAGAAACTTTACCTTTTGTCCATCTGGTCAATAACTCATTTAAATACTTAGGCAGGCACTTACTGGCACTGGATATCAATTTAGCAAATTTACTTGTTTTTATACCCCCCTCAACGAAGTTTTTTTTTTTGGGGGGGGGGGGTATACTGGAATCAGGTTGTCCGTCTGTCCGTCCGTGGACACAATTTTGTCCGGTCTTCTTCTTCTACAGTTTTGCTTCAATTTTGTTGAAAGTTCATATATAGCCATATGACCATATAAACCTGTGCACCGCATATTTCCGTTATGATCGGACCACTACTTCAGGACTTATCTCCCCTTTTTAGCCCCCTACCGATGTTTTCCTGTTTTCTGGACTTTTTATGGAAGTGACTCGAGATATCAACTCTATATTTAGTACAAAGCTAAATCTGTATAAGTTTCAGCTTATGTTACAATCTCAGTCCGGTTGAATAATTATTTCCAGAGTTATTGCCCTTGAACTTTAATTTTTTTCTTCAAATTTGGGATTTTTCAGACTTTTTTGGAAGTGGTTGCAGATATTAACTTTATATTTGGCATAAAGCTAACTCTAGATGATTTACAGCTTAATTCCCAATCTCAGTCTGGTTGAATAATTTTTGCCAGAGTTATGGCCCTTGAACTTTTAAGTTTTTGTCAAAGTTTTCCGGTCTTTCTTTGGAAGTGGTTGCAGATATTAACTTCATATTTGACATAAAAATAAATCTAGATGACGTTCAGCTTAAGTTCAAATATCGGTCTGGTTGAATAATTTTTGTCAGAGTTATGGTCCTTGAACTTAATGTTTTTCTGAAAAGGTACCTAGCTTTAGAACTTTGGATTTGACAAAAACCGCATGAAAGGGTCTTATTTCTCTGAATATTCTTCATTTTGTATTACATAAATTGGGTTGGGGCATGTATTGTTTTTAAATCTCTTAACGTTTCTGTATGTACATATGTTCTAATTGATGATAGGTGTTCTGACAAGCAGACAGGTGGGGGGGGGGGGGGGGGGGGGGGGTATTCGTTAGCCTTTGGCTTACAGTTCTAGTTAATTTTATTAATTTCATGTAAATAATTGTATCTTACCTCTGACAGTAGGAACTTTGGCTTACAGTTCTAGTTAATTTTATTAATTTCATGTAAATAATTGTATCTTACCTCTGACAGTAGGAACTTTGTTTTGGCAGTTTAATTTATAAATTTTCTTTTTATGCTTTTGCAAAAGGTGTAGATACGTAATCAGTCTGTCAAGTTTGCTTATGCGATGTATGCTGCAGATATGATTCTGTATGTTTGGGCAATAAATTGATTTCCTTGTCTTTTTAGCTCCACTTTTTCAAAAAGTGGAGCTATTGTCATGACCCTCTCGTCGGCGTCGGTGTCGGCATCAGCGTTGGTTAACCTTTTTGTTAAGGTCCTTTTCTCAGAAACCATCAAAGATATTTGGATCATATTTGGTATGTATGTTTACTATCACAAGGGGAACCCATTTCACAAGGGTAGGTAACCCTAAAATTAATATTGCCATAGTTATGCCCCTTTTTTGACTTAGAATTTTCATTGTTGGTTAAGTTTTATGTTCAGGTCCATATCTCAGAAACTGTCCAAGATATTTGGTTCAAATTTGGTATGCATGTTAACTATTACAAGGGGGACCCATTCCACAAGGGCAGGTAACCCTATCATTAATGAGTGGACTGGAAACTAGATTAAAACTATTCATAATGGGCAGAGACTTGAATTTCTGAGTAAAATATTAGACATTATTAATGGTGTAAGTATCTGAATAATTTCAGAGCTATTTCACTATTTCTATTTCAGATTATACAAGAAAGGAACAGTGGTTAGACTTCTTCTCCATGACGTTGAAATGACTTCTAGTTTTCTTGGCAGTGATAAACATGTTACTTTACTTGAGGCAGATTGTACATTACTTGGACTCAAAGGAGTGAAATTAAGGAAAATCCAGCCAGATGATAAAACTACAGAGATAGATAGTAATGACACACAAAGTGTGACTGCAGAAAGTATTACAGATACAGTTACTGAAGGAGAAGAAATAAGCATAGATTCCCTGATATCAGAGCATGAGACGAAATCAAGCAAAAAGACTGATGACTAATCATTTTAAGAGTTTGTTGTTAGATAAAGAAATGCTTTGTTTCCCATTTGTTAAACCAGTACCTAAATAATAAAACTTGTGCTAAACTATGTACATATGTACATGTAGTTATAAAACAGTTTTTATACGCCCGTTTGAAAAAACGGGACGTATTATGGAATGGCGCTGTCCGTCCATCTGTCCGGCCGTCAGTCTGTAACATCTCTAACTCAAGTTCCGCTTGGTGGATCCTTCTCAAATTTTAACACAATATTTATCTTGTTTATCCAAGGTCAAGGTCACACAAATGGACTTAGAATTTGCATTTAGCAAAAATGTTAACCAGTCTGTCTGTCTGTAACATCTCTAACTCAAGTTCTGCTTGGTGGATCCTTCCCAAATCTAACCACAATGTTTATCTAGACATGCTACAGTAGCCTGGCAAGTCCCGGCTCGTTTATCCAAGGTCAAGGTAGCTTAATTGGACTTAGAATTTGCGTTTAGCATTTGCGCTAAGCAAAAATGTTAACCTCAATTTATGTGGAACAAGTCCACTTATTTACATAACACTTTGTGATAAAGCTTTGAAACTTGGAACACTTGTTCACCGTCACAACCTTCACCTGTAAGAAAGAGTAAATAACTCTGTCAAGCATTTTGACCGAATTATGCCCCTTTTTAACTTAGAATTTTTGGTTAAGGCTTTGTTAAAGTCCATTTATATACATAACCCTTTGAGATAAGGCTTTTAAACTTGGAACACTTGTTCACCATCACAAGCTTCACCTGTAAACAAGAGTACATAACTCTGTCAAGCATTTTGACAGAATTATGCCCCTTTTTAACTTAGAATTTTGGTCAAGGTTTTGGTTGAAGTCCACTTATTTACATAACCCTTTGAGATAAAGCTTTTAACCTTGGCACACTTGTTCAAAATCACAAGCTTCACCCGTAGGCAAGAGTACATAACTCTGTCCAACATTTTGACAGAATTATGCCCCTTTTAACTTAGAAATTTTGGTTAAGGTTTTTGTTAAAGTCCACTTATTTACATAACCCTTTCAGATTAAGCTTGTAAACTTGGAACACTTGTTCACCATCACAAGCTTCACTTGTAGGCAAGAGTACATAGCTCTCTCTAACATTTTGACATAATTATGACGCTTTTTAGCTTGGAATTTTTGGTTAAGGTTTTGGTTAAAGTCCACTTATTTACATAACCCTTTCAGATAAAGCTGTTAAACTTGAAACATTTGTTCACCATCAGAAGCTTCATCTATAGGCAAGAGTAAATACAATGTAACTCTGTCAAGCATTTAGACACAATTATGGCGCTTTTTAATTTAGAATTTTTGGTTAAGGTTTTTTGTTAAAGTATGCCTTTTTACAACCTTGAAACTTGGTCGCAAAATTGGACTTAGAATTTGAGTTTAGCAAATACGTAACCCCAGTTTATGTTGAACAAGACCTCGACGGGCATATATTGTGCCCACTGGCACTCTTGTTATCACTTTCTTTTCATTGAATTTTACATCCAAAGTAAAATAAAAACAAAAAGAAAGCTATTGTGTAGGAGTCATAACTTTGTCAACGTTTTGAATGTTGGAGACAAGTGTACTAGCATTTGAAGAACAGTGTAGACCCTCTGATAATGGAAAATATCATTTTAAAAATTCAGCATTCAAAGGGTTAACTTTGGCAAATTTGTAATAACCTTCTGGGAGAGACTTCTGGGGCCATGCTTATAAAACTTTTAGTTGAGTCTGAGTTCTTTCTCAAGTTTTTGATTGGTCAGATTTGAGCCTTTGGCTCAAATCTGACCAATCAAAAGCTTGAGAACTCAAATCTGACCAATCAAAAGCTTGACAACGAATTCAGACTCAACTGAAAAGCTTTATAAGCATGGACACTGATCAAGGCCCACACTGTCTGTTATTCCAAAACCTTTTTCATACGAAATGGAGTCTTTCCTCATATAAACACATGTTCATGCATCTGCAAACAGAGTAGAGACCCAGATCATAGGAGCTGTCTGATCAGGGCCTGCTCTATTTGCTAATGGAATTTGAAAGATCTGTTTCTTTAGATTCTAAAATGGGTACAATGTTCCTCCTTCTAGACATCATAATAACAATTTTGTCTATGAATATTGAGTAGATATTGAAATTTAGATTAGATAATGTACAGGGAAAGTATTAACCCTTTCCCTCATATAAACGTGTTTTCACGCACTTGCAAACAGAGTAGACCCAGATCAGACGGCTCCTAGAGGAGCTGTCTGATCAGGGTCTGCTCTGTTTGCTAATAGAATTTGCTAGATCTTTTTCTTTGCTTTCTAAAATGTCTACAATATTCCACCTTCCCTATTTCGTTATAACTATTTTGTCCATGAATATTCAGTAGGTAATGAAATTTGGGATAAATGTAGAACAGGGAAAGAGTTGACCAATGATGGACCATTCCACATTCAAAGAGAACAGAAATTTTAAGTGACCCTTTACTTCATGAATATCTACTAGATTCATTGTTATAATAGCACAAGGGGCATCTGATCTGGGTCTACTCTGTTTGCACATATGTAGAAAGGCATATGGAATAAAGGGTTACATTCTTTGACATTGTATTGCAATACATCAGTTTATTTTTCATCCAAAGAATGATATAGTTATACTGTTCTTCCAACAATGGAACAATGTTTGACACTTAACCAGAAATTGTGGACTTTAATTTGATGAATAAATGGTACAGAAAACAAATTTGATTTCTGTTACAACTCTTTCATTCAGTTGTAGGAAATGTCTGATCAGGATCTGCTCCGTTTATTTGTATGTTGCAGATCTGATTCACCATTGCCAGGGAAATAAATGTTCATAACAATAACATGTATTGTGTACAGTGCTCCCTCTCTACAACGACACCCTTTGGGATACGAAGATAGTATGTGTTGTTCAGAGGGAGTTGTTATAGGGAGGGAAAATCAAACATAATTAGCTTGTTTACAGATCCCCAGATAAGATGTATTTCGAGAACTAAAACCGTTATGCCTCAATCAAACCCTATGTTGTGAACACTCTTTAGAATCGTCACAAAGTGACGATTCTAAAGAGTGGTCACAACATAGGGTTTGATGGAGGCATAAAGAAAATACGATGGAAAGAAGTTTTTCTGGAGCCTTGTTGTTTCGGAAACAGTGACACGCGTTGTTGTAAGGAGGGAATCGTTATCGAGAGGGCCGTTGTAGGGAGGGAGCACTGTATAGGTAATACAAGAATGAAATGTTTGTCAAGGACAGAGTCTCGCCAAGTAAAGGGTTAAGTTTGTTTCTGCTCATAGTTCCTACCGGTACTCCTTTCCTACATGAATATTCATGTTAGATATAATTATGTCATCAATATTATTTAGATTAATTTGCTATAATAGCACATGGACACAGGAATGTTTGGCCATGGCAGAAACTGCAGAATCTATCTGTATTATATCATAAGCAAAAGGGAGCAGACCCTGTTCAGACAGCTCCTATATAATAGGAGCCATCTGATCTTGGTATACTCCGTTTACAAAGGCATAGAAAGGTGTATTTATAGAGTAATGGTATTACATATTTATGGGTTATTATATCTTCCATTATGATCAATGCAATAACTCATCTATTCTCCTGTTGAAAAGCTGGCAAATATTTGACCAGATATTGTGAACAGTAAAGACCCAAATATACATTTAGGTGATTTACCAGAACAGGGTATGTATTTTTCCATGTCAAATTCAGTTAAGCGATATCACTATTGTACATTGAATGGGCTTCACTTCTGTAAAGGTTTCTTAACTTCAGAAAGATGTAACGGGTTTGTGTATATGGTGAGTGTGACGGGCTTATCTCCCTTTAATCACTCAACGGATCTACTGAATGGGTGGTCTGGTACAACCCTTTACACCATGAGTACATGTATTCATGTATGAAATATTGACATCATGAATATTCATAAGCAATAAGCTGATTTTGGATAATGACATGAACACAGGATCTGTTTGCCATGTCGAGAACCTGTAGAATAAGATATATGTAAGTCCATACGTAAGCCCTGGTCAGACAGCTAGTAGTCTGAAGTAAAGTCATATGTGAATAAAATGTCCAATGTTGAGTATTCAAGTTGTATCTGGAAATGTAAAACAAGTAAGAAACCCGTTAAAACCTTTCCCTCTAATGCCTTTTTCACATTTTTTAAAACATAATAGACCCAGATCAGACAGCCCCTGTAGGAGCCATCTGGTCAGGATCTGCTCTGTTTGCTTATGACTTGATATAGATCTTATTCTACAGTTTTTGCCAAAACAAAATACTTCCATAAATACTTAAACTGCTCTGATCTAATATTTCGACCACTAAGGGCCTTTGTCAAAGATTATCATGTCAAAATACACGTCACATTTTTGTTACATGCATTCAGCCATAAAATCTCTTTGATTTTATGGCTGAATGCATGTAACAAAAATGTGACGTGTATTTTGACATGGTAATCTTTGACAAAGGCCCTTAGTGGTCGAAATATTAGATCAGAGCAGTTTAAGTATTTATGTAATATACTAATTCCCTATTTTGGAATATTTTCTTCATTGTCAAAATACTTCCTTAAAAGGTGTACATTAGAAAATCAGCTAATACGTATTCATGATGTTATTAGTAGAAATTTTACAGTAGAAATCGCGTTTCAGGACATTCGCCGATGATCCTAGGACAGACTGCAATTACAATATTTCCTAGGACAGACTCCGATCCTAATCTATTCTAGGACAATTGGCTATTCAACTAGTTAAGACTAATATGCTTTAATATTAAGGGAACGAGATTAATATTCTTACAAACCACTCAGAATTTCACAAATACAAATGATCAGGGGTCCAAATTAGTTTAATTAGTTATGTTTAAATTCACATATTAACCCATTGTCCCATTCCCTGATAGACAATCATGAAAGAATTTATAACATTGTGAATAATCATTGAGGGAAAACAAATGCAACAAGACACAGGATATATAGAAAACATTCAAGCAAATGAGCATAAAAACCTTCTGGATCCAAACTATTGAATTTGATCGGAGTCTGTCCTAGGAGAGTCGATGATTGTCCTGAATCGCAATTTCTACTGTGACATTTCTTACATGAATATTGAACAGATAAACGGTTAGAGTGCACACACAGTCCATACCAAAACGTAACATTGTTTTGGTTGTCAAATTCTCATTCCTTTAACGCTTTACTTCATGAATATTCATGTAAGAAATAATGACCCCATGGACAGTACTTAGATTAATTGTTATAATAATGTTAGACTGATAAATATTTCGTTATTTACAGTTGATCTCCAGATCATTATCTTACGTGATAAATGTCACTCAGAGCGCCGGATACAATCATATACCGGCGGTGGGTGATAGCTATTACGTAATATATCATGAATTAAGATGCGATAAGAATCAAAATAAGCTTGCTAAGATCAGATCCTTTGTGTATAATTGATATGTCAAAAAAGTCACAGGATATATAAAAGGTGTCCCCTGATGCAGGGAGTTACAATTTAGAGTTAGGAAAGGAAACAAGTGTTTAGGCCATGCTAGATTTCTAGTATTCAGGATATCCTGACGAAATTACTTTACTTTCATACAGATACGTTTTATCTTGGACTTGTTATTTTACTGTTTGTGGATTACCACTGTTATACTATACGAACTGGAATTCCAGGATACATAATAAACATATAAAATACTATCGGAGCAGTTTTACATCTACCAACTCCATATTCTACAGTCTAACACCTGATCGTTCTACAGTTCAACAATTCAGCGTTACTACAGTTGGTGGTTGAATCGGGAGTACTCACATATATTTTGTGCTGTACACTTTTTCGGAACTTTCATAAAGCGAGTTGACTCTACCAATTTGAGAAATTCATATTCCCCATTCAAGTGAGCGGACACTGCCAAATTTGAGCTAAATTCAAATTCTTCCCCAAACTAAGCATGTTGGATCACCACGTGGATTTTTACTTCGGACATCCAAAGGAACTCGAGGGACAGTTTTGCGGACAATATTCTTACTCCAAAGTGCGACATCGGAATTTTAACGGTAAAATTCGGCCTCACGTCTTACACGGCATAAGAGATTTTTCTTCTCCGTCGTTACATCGGGAGAGAAAATTAAAACGTGATCGGGCCAGGATGACGGCATTTATTCACCGGAAAACGGCAGAAAACCTACCTTTCAACTGCCTGGAAACTCCTGAACTACTGAAGCTAGGCACCAACAACTCACTTCACCAGAGACCTCGTGCTGCAGTGCCGATACTTACAGCTACGACGTCAACCCAAACAACAGAGGATATCAACGCGGAACTCACAGATCAAATAAAATTGTCAGAATCAAGAAAAGACGGACTTCTTGAAATTATTCGTTACATTGAAAGTGAATTACATGAGAAAGAACTCGAAAATGAAAATTTACAGGTGCAACTGGATTTAAGTATTCGTCAGCAACGTGAAGCTAACGATATTTCTGATATGTTAGAACGAGAACTTTTAAAAGCCCGTTCTGAAATATCTGATCTTCAAACTCGTTGTCAACAAAACCGTGGATACATGTACGATGATCATTCGAACACTAGGAACTTTCATACCTTTCCTCATCGTGGTCGGCGAAATCGGCGCGGGCGATAACGTGAAAATGTCGCCAGCTACATGTGGGATGTTGAATTCCAGTTTCATTGCCAGTTTACTATATACTTGTTACTTTTACATTTGGACGGTGCATACATCTTCAATCTTATAGCTTTTTTTAATATGTTTGAATTCTTCAATTCAGTAATTAAACGTTCCATTCTAAATTTAAATTACAGTATTCATTTGTTTGATGTTTTGATATGCAGTAGAATGATTAACTTTATACTATGTGTTGTTCCAGTGCAATTGTCTTTACATGCATTCATATGCATTGTGTATTTAAAAAGGTATGGTTTATCTTCATGAGTAAATACTTTCATCAGCATCTGTAATGATATTCAGCATACTGAATTGAAATTTTCTATTACATCCATGCTTGTTCTGCAGATTGAGGCAAGTTTGCATCTCTACTTTCTCTACGGGACAAGTGCGCTCCCTAAGTTTATAGTTTTTTACTTTAATTCAAAAATATCATTTATGTATTCCACTTCACGTGGGGACATTTATATTTGCAATTACTTGTTTACTTTTACGATACATTGCTCTCGTGTTTCATATAACGTTCAGGAACGGTTTCGGTTCCCGTTATAGATTTAAATGCTTTACTACATGGCCCGTGTGTTGGTCATTTATTTGTCTGATATTGCAAAATGATTAACCTACGAAGGGAATACATAACTAATCCATTCTGTATATCGTTTATGCTTTGAACATTTATGTAATTTGCGTTATATTTCACACGTTGAGAATACAGAAAAAAAATGTTGAAATATTAATTGCATGAAAATATAATTGATGTTCTTCAAATTTTAAATTGTGGGGACACAATCTTTTCTGGAATGGTAGGAATTGTTAGACTGATAAATATTTCGTTATTTACAGTTGATCTCCAGATCATTATCTTACGTGATAAATGTCACTCAGAGCGCCGGATACAATCATATACCGGCGGTGGGTGATAGCTATTACGTAATATATCATGAATTAAGATGCGATAAGAATCAAAATAAGCTTGCTAAGATCAGATCCTTTGTGTATAATTGATATGTCAAAAAAGTCACAGGATATATAAAAGGTGTCCCCTGATGCAGGGAGTTACAATTTAGAGTTAGGAAAGGAAACAAGTGTTTAGGCCATGCTAGATTTCTAGTATTCAGGATATCCTGACGAAATTACTTTACTTTCATACAGATACGTTTTATCTTGGACTTGTTATTTTACTGTTTGTGGATTACCACTGTTATACTATACGAACTGGAATTCCAGGATACATAATAAACATATAAAATACTATCGGAGCAGTTTTACATCTACCAACTCCATATTCTACAGTCTAACACCTGATCGTTCTACAGTTCAACAATTCAGCGTTACTACAATAACACATGGACACGGAATATTCTGGCCATACCAAAAACTGTAGAATCATATCTATATCATTTAAGCAAACAGAGCAGTCCTTGATCAGACGGCTCCTATAGGAGCCGTCTGATCTTGGTCTACTCTGTTTGCAAAGGCGTGTAAATGGTAACCCTGCTCAGGACAGCCCAACCCTTGTAGGCCTTTGCAAACAGAGTAGACACGGGTAGAGGAACCCTCTGACCAGACATTCAGCAACCTCTCACAAAGTATACACTTTCATGCTGAATGGATTGTGCTGGTAAACACAGATGGTCCAAAATATTGTGACACATTTTTCTTTTTTTTGTACGAAAACGCGATTTTTTTTATTTAACCCTTTACCCAATAGAGACAAACACAGACCAGATGGTTCCTGCTTATGTTTGGTTATCCCTTTCCCGCATACAGTCGCTTTTCACGTATTTGCAAAAAGGGTAGACCCTGATCGGAGCCGTCTGATCAGGGTCTGCTGTTTGCTTATGAAATTATAATAGACCTGACTCTACAGTTCCCACCAAGACAAATCCTTGGTAGAGATCTCATAAATATGATGGAAAGGGTTAACCTATGTCCTGTCATAAATGTACAGTAAACCCTTTCTATAACGGCGACTAAATTGTGTTAACTATTTGGTATTTTGGGCAGGTGGCCACTTCAAGCAATGTGAAAGTAAAACAGAACGCTCCTATAGGAGCGTTCTGTTTTACTTTCACCTTGCTTTAGGAGCGTTCTGTTTTACTTTCACCCTGCTTTAAGCAGCCACCTGCCTTTAACACAAAATACTTGATGTAATTAAGTGGCAGTTATAGAGATGTTTAACTGTATGTCTATTTAATATTTTATGTCTGTTTAATATTCATGTAAGAAATAAAAACATCAATATGAATAGTTATAAGCTGTATTTTTATAATAGCATATATACACAGGCTTGTGTTAGTATTGGCAGATATTGTAGTCCGTTCTGTTACAGTTGCATAAGCAAATAGAGAATACCCTGATCAGACAAAACATACAGGGACCTTCTGATCTGGATCTACTCTTTTTAACTCATTCTCTCCTACTGCCTTTTTGCGCCTTTGTAAAACTCATTTATTGAAACCATTGTGATAAATAGAGAATTTTCTCCCTATTTATCACAATGATTTAAAAACTACACAATTCTAAATTTCTCCTTTTCTATAGTTAATGTTCCGTTTCGGTTGATTAATTCAAAGAGATTGGGTCTGAAATTAGTCTAGGAGGAAATGAGTTAAAGGCACGAAAACGCGTTTATATGAAGGAAAGATCTGATACTTTTGAGAAAGTATTGACGTAGTGTCCAAGCAACCTGTATCCAGAATGTTTGCAACTGCACCATGCCGAGCGCTTACGCTACTGTAAAACCTCTCTAAACCGGACATTAAATTTAGTATATATCCCGGTCTTGGAGACAGCTTAATGCAGAGTGAGAGTCATACAGAAGGCTTCTCTTGGAGCGTTCTGCATGACTCACCCTGCATTAAGCAGCCACCTGCCTAAATTCTTCTCCAGCATAGATGGGTTTTACTGTATCAATTTTATTGCAATAAATCCCATTCATATATTTCGTTACAATATGATCTTGGTCTACTCTGTTTGCCAAGGCATGAAAAGATGTCGAAATTCTTAAATATTTGCATGAAAAACAGTTTTTTTGAAAAGTTGTTGCAGATTGTTATTTATCACAGAAAAAACTTTTCTCACGAATATATTTATGTTACATGAAAAAATGTATTATCCGTTTGCAACACGGAGAATTATTGTCGATAAAACTGTGCTGTTTTTACTGACAAAACATCGGAAGTTGTCGAGATAGTTATCTGGCAGAATACATAACAGCCTTTTTAATACGACCACATAACATAGGTCTAATAATTACCGGGTCTTTAAGACAGGTAGTAGCTTATGCCTGCACCAACCCCTATCTCCTTAACCCATTACCACATAGGCTATTTTTAGATGCAACCTATTTGAAATAATCACCCGAAAAGGAGCATTAATTAGAGAAAAGGAAAATTTTAGAATTTTGTAGTTTGAAACCATTGTGATAAATAGAGCATTTGCTCCTATAGGAGCAAATGCTCTATTTATCACAATGGTTTCACAATGTGACTTTTACAGAGTCGTCAAAAGTGGTCAATGTGAGGGAAAGGGTCAAATACGCATGTCCTGTAGGAACCGTCTGACCGGGGTCTGCTTTATTTGCTGATGGTATTATATATGATTCCACAAGTTCTGCCTTTGCAAAACATTCCTGTATTAATATGCCATTTAGAAAATATTATATTTAATTTTCATGACGTCATTATTTCTTACATGAATATTCATAGAGTAAAGGCTTAAGCCACCACATACTTTAAAACCTTTACTCCATGAAAATTCATGTAGAAATAATGACACAATTTATATAAATTGGATAATTGTTCAAATAGCCCATGAACACAAGACGTTTTGGTCATGGCAGAAACTGTTGAATCAGATCTATATTATTCCATAAGCAAACAGAGTAGACCCTGATAAGACGATTGATCTGGGTCGATTCTGTTTGCAAAGGCATAGAAAGGCGTATGCATGGGGTAAAAGGTTAACCCTTTACGCCATGAATATTCATGTGACATACAGTGCTCCCTCTCTACAACGACACCCTTTGGGATACGAAGATTGTATGTGTTGTTCAGAGGGAGTTGTTATAGGGCGGGAAAATCAAACATAATTAGCTTGTTTGCAGATCCCCAGATAAGGTGTATTTCGAGAACTAAAACCGTTATGCCTCAATCAAACCCTATGTTGTGACCACTCTTTAGAATCGTCACAAAGTGACGATTCTAAAGAGTGGTCACAACATAGGGTTTGGTGGAGGCACAAAGAAAATACGATGGAAAAAAGTTGTTTCTGGAGCCTTGTTTCGGAAACAGTGACATGCGTTGTTGTATGGAGGGAATCGTTATTGAGAGGGCCGTTATAGGGAGGGAGCACTGTAATAACATCGTTAGTTTCATTTGGGTGCATTTTTAAACATGTATAGCATGTGAACAGGAAAATGTTTTAGCCATGACAGAAGCTGTAGAACAAGACCTATTCCATTTCATAAGCAAACAGAGCAGACCCTGGTATGAGAGCTCCTGCAGGGGTCACCTGGTCTTGGTCTACTTTGGCAAATGCGTATATATGGTGTAGAGTGTTAAAAGATACCCATATTTATTCATAAATCTATCGATTAAACTTATTACTCCATAATACGCCTATTCAAACAGTGAAGACCCAGATCAGTCGGCTCCTATAGGAGCTGTCTGAACAGTCTGCTCTGTTTGCTTATGGTGTAACAGACATATGATGCTACGGTTTCTGCAATGGCAAAGAAAATCCTTTGCCAATGTGCTGTTATATCAATTAATCTAATTAATATTCGTGATGTCATTATTCCTTTCATGAATATTCATTGAGTAATTGTTTAAAGAGCTTCTACAGTATAGTATGTGATTGTTGTAAGCCCGTTTGCAGTTGCAATCATAGGGGTTTATACCGCTCCCTTGGAGTCTATATGCACTATACTATATATGTAGTAAACCCCCACTAAACCAGAATTCTAGAAAAGAGGAATCAAGATAATTTTAGGCAGATGGCTGCTTAATGCAGAGTGAAAGGCATGCAGAGAGCTCCTAGAGGAGCTTTCAGCACGACTTTCATCCTGCATTAAGCTGCCACCTGTCTCCAAGACCGATGTTTATACTAAATTTAACGTCTGGTTTAGAGAGGTTGTACTGTGCTACCCCAGAGAGCGGTACAAACTCCTTTGGTTGCAATGGCAGACGTATGTTGGTAAGCGTCTATCTGTACATATCTATTCAGGGTCCATGCTTATAAAACTTTTTAGTTGAGTCAGAGTTCGTTCTCAAGCTTTTGATGGGTCAGATTTGAGTTCTCAAGCTTTTGATTGGTCAGATTTGAGCCAGAGGCTCAAATCTGACCAATCAAAAACTTGAGAACGAACTCAGACTCAACTAAAAGTTTTATAAGCATGGACCCTGGTTGCCAATGATATTTGATTTGATTCTAAAGTTTCAAACATGGCTGCAATGATCCACCTTCCATATTTCATTATAACTATTTGGCCATGAACATTCAGTAGGTTTTGAAATATGGAATAAATCTAGAACAGGGAAAGGGTTAACATCGCTAGACGGAAGTGGAACTCTTTCACCGCCGAATCGCCGGAAAACAACTCAAAGGGCTTGTGGTAATGGGGTTGGCAAGCAGTTTGGATCTAGACGAGACGCCGAGTAACTCGGTATGTTATCAGGCACCAAACTGTTTGACACATCTCTTACATTGTTGAAGAATCAGTTGAAACCTAAGGTAGACGACATTGTTTGCAGACGACAATTATTTGGCACCAAAATAATTAATTGCCAGACGATTGCTTAGAACAACGGGGAAAACAAAGAAAACTTGAAAATACAGATAAAATTTCTTATCACATTTTATTTTTAAAAATAAAGCACTTATTTGTATACAATTGTAAAATAGTGAAAAGGTCATAAAACAACAACACAAATATATAAAAAAAAAAATCGTTGTGCACCACATTGTTAGAGAAAATGTCACTGTCATCCAATTACCTCATCGGCTATTTTAAGAACCAACCTCTTTGAATACAGTAAAACCTCTCTATAACGGCCACTTAATTGTGTTAATTAGTATTTAGGGCAAGTGGCTATTTGAAGCAAGGTGAAAGTAAAACAGAACGCTCCTATAGGAGCGTTCTGTTTTACTTTCACCTCGCTTTAAGCAGCCACTTGCATTTAACACAAAATACTTGATGTAATTTAGTGGTCGTTATAGAGAGGTTTTACTGTATATCCACTGTAAAGGAGCATTCACTAGAAAAAAGGAAACTTTTAGAATGGTGTAGTATTGAAACCATAGTGATAAATAGAACATTTACTCAGTGAATAAACACGTGTGTCATTAACGCAGGAGGAAAGTTGTGCAGGAGCTTTCTGCATAAATTTCCTCCTGCATTAAGCTGCCACCTGCCTCTGTATACGACCCCAAATTACGGCGCTGCTTGGTGGCCACATTCAATGGGGTTTACTGTAATTTAAATATAGAAAAGGTCGATGATAGTCAGGATTTCATAAAAATATCTTTGACTAGAATCAGGTAAACAGTTCAAAGTAATATAAAATATGAAGAAAACGGTTGTTTTTCTCTTTGTCTGAACATACAAAAATGGAGTAGCGCATAAAATACATATTTTATAGTGGCAGTATGGCCACTAGGGGTTTTACGATCGCAGAAAATATAGAATAAAATTTGTACTGTTTCAGCAAACAGGACATACCCTAATCAGCTCCAATAGAAGATGTCTGATCTGGATGTACACTGTTTGCACTTGCGTAAAATGTTTCCGTATCCGGTAAAGGGTTAACCCCTGAAGCACCATGCTCCAAACAACCAAGCTTTGTTCTGTCAGCCATGTCGAGAAGAGTATGGTTCTGACGTCTGCAAAAATTGTCGTCTGCTTCAATTGTCTTGTTCTAATTGTTGTATCAAAACTCATAGTCACTGTATAACAAATAGTTTGGATTCTGATGAGACACCGAGTTACTCGGCGTCTCATCTGGACCCAAACTATTTGCATAGGTAAACACTGATTTGTCACTGGCAGTGACAGTGCTAAATGAACGAAACGAGATAATGTTGATCGACATCTGACCAGGATATAGACTGGTTTCAGAAAACCTTTACAAATAGTTTCGATCCAGCTAAGGCCTCTAGTAACTACGCATATGATCAGGATTCAGACTGTCTGACACTCGGACATAGCTTTTGAAATAAACTAGAAGAAAATGTTCTTTTCGAGTTATAGCAAACGACAATTTTTGCAGACGAAATATTTCAAGTTACGCAATATCTGATTACGTCAAATAGAATTAAAATCGTTTGAAGCTATTAAAAATGGAGTTAATATGGTGGTTTTGTTTACAAAAAATCCACAGTCAAAATAAGTTGTTAGACGTAACCAAGCTGTTACATGGCCGGTGTGACGGTTACAATTATTAAATCACATAGACAGTTTTGGCCCAGATCAGCGGCCGTCTGATCAGGGTCTCTACTGTTTAAACAATTGATTTATTTTGTAAATATCTGACTGCCTCCTATACCATGAAGCAGGCCATGTATACTATGCACCAATGCATGATGGATAAGTTCAGTAATTAGTCGTCACATTGTACATCTGTACATGTAATTACAACGCGCTTATCAACATTGTTAGCAGATATGCAGATATGTTTAGTTCAGTTGTCCAGATAAGGTGCCGGAGTAAATTTCAACATTTTCAAGAATAACTCCCTTACTTCTTCACCAAGCCCTATACTATGACTATTCTTTATAATCATCTCTTCGAGGCGATTCTAAAGAGTAGTGACAGTATAGGGTTTGGTGGAGAAATGACGCTTTTAGTAGTTGGGTACGCACTCTTATCTGTAGCTCTGTTGGTTGTTTTTGCATTTCTAAGCCTTGTCCCACTATTGGTTACTTTCAACTCCGCACTTACATACATTCATTGTTTTGTTTAATTCAACCCTTTAAATGTTTAACGATAGAGTCCGTCCAATATGAATGGCTTAAATTTTCCAGAGTATTTTGAATTACAAGCAGTGCATATCCTGATCAGAGGGCTCTTCTGTGATCTAGGTCCACACTGTTTACAAATGCCAGTTAACTTGTTTCCACATTCAAATACATAATGTAGTTAGTTTAAATATTTGTAAATAATTTAAGTAATCGCCATCAAGAAATAATATGGTAAATATCTGTCGAAGTGACAGGATATACATGTAATAAAACTCAAACAGAAATAGCACTGTTTTCTTCAAAACATACTTATTTAAAATTCTAACACGTGGTGTTAGTTTATTGATCTAGCGAACTCTATCAGTGAATACACGGCACTCTTTTCTAACAGTTTGGATCCAGCTAAGACTTAACGTGGTATCTCACCAGGAGATGAACAGATTGATACGCACTGGATTTGCAAAAAAACCCAAATAATAATGACAGAACAATAATTATAATATGTGCGCATTGAAATACTAAAGTCGCCACTTCTCCACCAAACCCTTTGTTTTGACCCTTCTTAAGAATCGTTTCATAAAGACTGGTCACAGCATAAGGATTGGTGAAGAAACGCTCTTGAAAAAAGGGTTTTATTTTACGCATATAAACTATGCGATGGATAAAAAATCTTATAGTATAACAGATGCACAGAATGTTAAATGTGACCCCTGCGCGTGTTAACTATTCACAGACAGTTCTTTCCATTATGAAAATTAATTAGTGTATCAAAATATAAAATAAGGGAATTTATTGCCATAGTTTACAGTAGAGAATCAGATCAGTAATATATAAGATAAAAGAGCACAAACTAAACGCACTGTATGTCCCATTGCAAAGGGCTAAACAGGCTGGATTATCAAGTAGAGGCTTAACCCTTTACCCAATAGCCTATTTCTAGTTTTGAAGACAGGTGACCACTTAAAGCAGGTTGAAAGTAAAGCAGAATGCGCCTTAATGCGCATTCTGCTTTACTTTCAGCCTGCTTTAAGCTACCACCTCCTAGAATATAGAAACTATTTATGATGCTATATGTTCATTATTTTAAAAATTGGAACTATTTTCTTCAGCGGAGGAATATATTAAACTCGCTTAAAGCCGCTTCTATCAGGTAAAGGGTTAAACACGTGTCGCGAATGTCAAAGAATTGTCGACGTGTCAAATCGTCTTGTGTCACTCTTATCACTAAAATCACCTCATTTAATATCCATTTATATTACACCCTGACCTTTGAATTATTGCTTTTAAAATATCTTATCAGATTCAAACTTATTGCACTGTTCGTTGTCATGGAAACAACTGTCATAAAATACAAACTTCTCCTTGTGTGTTATTTTTTTTAAGTATTAATATGCAATTTCCGATCCCCAAGGTCTGTATGGTTTCACTGATCCTAACTGATTCAAATTTCCCGCGCTATTGTAACTTTGAGCGTTGTTCGGTGACATCATAGAGTTCATGTTCAACATTGGAAATTGTGAATGAATCTGTTGATTCAGAAGTGATGGCGGAGTTAAAGACTGTCCTGAATTTGATGACATTGATGCCATGTGACTCTGAGAACCCATTGTAGAAGCTGTGGGTATCCGCATCGACGAATGAATCGCGTTTTCTGATTGGCTAAGACGGGAATCGCTGAAAGTCACTGAGGGTACTCCTGGATGGGTATCATGGGAAGACAGTGCGAGCTGATCTGATTGGCTGGAATGTTGTGACGGCATAATGGCCGACATTGACGACATAGTGTTTCCGGTGTATTGGTTACTGTTCAGAGTGTTCATGGTAGGGTGAGATGGCATGGAATTGAGGGAATTCCATGAAGAGTTTTGAAATGATGGCTTCACAGAGGAAATTCTTTGTGTGGCGAAGCACTGGAGGTGACTTAGCAAACGCAGTCGAAGGGGATCTTGAAGGTCCATTCCTTCTACAGTCATGAGGTACCGCGCAACTTCCGTTAGACATTCCCGGAAGCCAACGTTGCGGTAGTCTAGAGCAATGGTGTGAGGGTCAGGGTAGTTGTACCCGTTTATACCTGGAAATAAAAAGAAAGATCATTTAATAAAACTGGTATTCACTTCAGTCAATTGAAGCACGTTATCAATGTATAAATTTGTGATACAGTAAAACCCCGATAGTCCGAACACAAAAACATGTATCATTATTGGCAGCTTTATGCAAGGTGAAAGTCAGCCAGAAAGCTCCTCTAGGTGAATTAAGCAGTCAACTGCCTAAAAAGGCATCAGTTTTACCCTATTAAATTGTCGAAGTATCCAGATTTTAAGACACTTGTATCTATATTATCGTTGTATTAAATTTACATTGTGCTTGTAGACAACAATTTAAATGATATTCATGCAACAGTGAATACTTATACGTTCCGTTTATGTCTAAATCCACCAAATAGCTAGAGTAGACTCATATCAGACGGTTACTGATTGGGGTCTGTTCTGTTTGCTTATGAAATTATACATATCATGTTTTCAGCTTTAACCATGGCATAACTCCTTTATTCGTACTGTTATTATAAAATGGTACTGATGCGACTACAAAAAGGCCTAATTTTGAGCCTTACTGCCAGCTGGTAGGTACAGAAAAAAACCCTAATGTAACCACAAAAAGAGAGGTCTAATTCTGGGTCTTACTAGCAGGCGGTTGCTTAATGCAGGGCGAAAGTTATGCAGAAAGCTCCTGCAGGATCTTTCTGCACAACTTTCGTCCTGCTTTAACCCATAATTCTCTCATAGGCTATTTTAGATCCAACCTCGTTGAATAAATCTACTGAAAAGGAGCATTTACTAGAGAAAATGAAAACTTTAGAATTGTGTAGTTTTGAAACCATTGTGATAAATAGAGCATTTGTTCATTTGGAGCAAATTCTCTATTTATCACAATGGTTTCAGAAACTGGCTTTTGAAGAGGCGTCAAACGGCGTCAATATGAGGGAATAGGTTAAGCAACCACCTGCTTTTAAAGACATCTGTATAAAGACATCTGTATTTATTCATAAAGTAGTTTGTGTAGAGGTGTTTTACTGTGTTATAATTTATCAACATGACATGAAAGACTGCCTCTAAAAGTAATCGTTCATTTAAATGTATCTTCCCAGCTTTGGTAAGTCTGGGAGAAAGTCAATGACTCGTCAGATGTGACCACGGTAGTGGTTTGGTCGGAGAACTAAATTGACCGTGAGAAAACTTAACTTCCTCCATCTTGATGATAACAAGCTGGTTTCATGCAGGGATACTTGAAATTTTAATTTCACACGCATGTGTTTGATTTATCGCTGAGAAAATCAGACGTGCATTGCAGACAAAACAATCTATAGCAGCATGGTATAAACTAAAGAATACAAAAGTAATTAACCATTTCAACATAGAGTAATCTCTGTCTGTAAAACATCGCCGTAAATTCAATGTTCAAAATACATTTTGTACCGTTCCTTACAAAAAAACCCACCCCCGCTTCCCCTTTCTTTTTTAACAACTCTGTAAACAAGAATGCCAAAAGGTTTGAACCCTAATTAGCCTTGTTTGGAGCAAAACTATTTTACCAGTATTAAATGGGTTGAATAATATAATAATAGGTGGAGTAATATAATAATAGATTGAATAATATAATAATAGGTTGCATAAGATCGGGTTTTACATGAGTGTTTGTTTATCATTATTTAAATAAATTGATATGACACAGCTTTACAGGAAACTCCTTCTAAACTGGACTTTAAAAATAGTATTAATGCCGATTATTAAATGGTGAAAGTAATGTAGAAAGTTCCAAAAGGAGCTTTCTGTGTGAGTTTCACTTTGCATTAAGCTGTCACCTAGTCATAAATGATTCAATACAAAAATCTCCGAGTTGTTTTACTGTATTTACAAATTAAACAGCATGGGTTTAAAACAGTGCCAATGAAGATTTATTTGATAAAATATTTTCTCCTAACTTTGAAAGTACGTGTAATGTTACTTTTTAAAAACTATTATTACTTTCTTTGAAATTTAATTAAAGTAGAGAATGTGGAATCCCAATCCTGCAATACGCGATCTGGCAGACATTTTTGCAGGGACTTTGGATCCAGGTGAGACGATGAGAGTTACTCGGGACTCAGGACCCAAATTAACTGACACTACGTCAGTGGTTTCTCAAAAGTTAGAGAGAATCGGAGGTCAGCAAAAATTGTTTCTGCTCAGAGTTTGATCAGACATTTTTTATAGCTAGATAAGGACAGAGATCCAGCCAGATAAGATGCGTAAATTAAAACATTTTCAGGAATAAGTCCTTTATTTCTTCACCAAACCCTATGTTGTTACCACTCTTTAGAATCGTCTCTTCGAGACGATTCTAAAGAGTGGTCACAACATAGGGTTTGGTGGAGAAATGACGATTTTAGTATTTGAGTATGCACCGTTATCTGTTGCTGTGTAAAGACTACATTTTGACATACACAGCTTACCTTTGGAATGCAGCATTTTCAGGTGATCCACTGTCATTTGTAATATTTCTGCCTTTTCCAGCTTGGCAGAGCCTTGTTTCTCGAATGCAGACGGAACTAACCGGCGGAGTTCCGACAGACTGTGATTGATACGATCTCGTCGGCGTTTCTCGATGACCTGCAAAGTGAATTTTTCGTTAATTAACCGTTGGTACGTAAAGTACAATCAATTCATTCTTACTTTTCACTTTATGTCGTCCCCAAAAAAATTCTATATGTAGACAATGCGGATATGAAAAGCTAGAGTTTTACAAATTATTCTATTTGAAAATATCAGGACGAAAGAGTGCTCTGGATGTTCATGCAAGACTCCCCCCAGTATGGCTATGATAATTAATTTAATATCAAAATGATAATATAAGGCACCCTGTAGCATATAGGCAAACAAACAGAGCAAGCCTTGATTAGACAGCTGCTACAGGATATGGGTCTACTCTGTATGCAAACGTGTAAAAGGCAGGATTATCAAGTGAAGATGTTTCAATTCAACTCACCCCTCGTCTCTTCTTTCTATCTGTGATCTGACAGCTCTGAGATGGAGACCTGTAAGAAAAAGACACATGAGAATGGTTATACATATAACGGCATATAAAACAGGGGTTTAGGCTATGGCAGAAACTGGTGTTTCAGATTTATATAATTTTAACCCTTTACCTGTTTGATATTCATGTAAGAAATAATAACATCATGAATATTTATTAGCTGATTTTTTATAATTACATATGTACACAGGAGTTTTGGTATTGGTAGAAACCTCATAAGCAAATGGGAACCGTCTGATCTGGGTCTAATAGGTTTGAAAAGGCGTTTCTATCAGCAAAAAAGTTTAAGTTTGCCGAATCTCAAAGAACCAAAAAAATGCATTCCGTTATCAGAATCAGTGTTGATTTTTTCAAACAATCGTGAAATGCACATTAACAGCGTGGAAACTGGTCCTTCTCGTCAAGTAAAGTAGGAGGGGTGTTAACAGAACAATACTAGCGTGACATTTTCATGACAGTTTAATAAAATCAAACCACGCAATCTAATGAAACCCCTACCCCTTGCTAAACACTTTAATCAGGTTCTCAAATCGGCGTCAATTTTACCGCGTTGCTAATCAGTCTCTATCACGCGGTCAAATTATCGTCTGCTCCTGGTAATGTTGTCTGCTTTATCGTTAGGGTTATTTTATTTAATTCTTGAAAGAAAGATAACAAACATGAATTTCAGAGAGTTTGGATACAGATCAGACACAAAAGTACTTCGGAGCTTGGTCTAAAAGAAATCCGTTTACTATTTAAATTCTAGCACTAGAGTGCAACATGTTTTTAAGTTTTCCATGATTTCTACGGAAGTGTCTACGCGCCGTTACGTAATGGACATCTGGGTATGTTTAGGGTTAAATGTCGTATCGCGACTTTTCAATCTTTAGCATGCTGTATGAGAATTCGGTAATAACTGTGACACATAGTTTGGATCCAGACGAGACGCCGAGTCACTCGGCGTCTCATCATAATCCAAACTGTTCGACACCATGATTAGGTGTTACAAATACATAGAAGAAAGTCTTATTCGAATATACAGTTATAGCAAAAATCCTCTAAAAAATCAACCACTTATAAATAAACATGAATGTCTTTAAAAGCAGGTGGACATAATTAATACAGTGGGTTCCTATAGGAGCTTTCTGCATAAAGTTCGTTATGCATTAAGCTACCATCTGCGTCTACGTCCCCTACTATTGGTGGTCCCATTAGATGGACTTTGTCGAAGAAATAGTTGGTCAACATGTTAAAGTCAAGTAATGTATGAACACCGTTATGAATTACGCCATTTTCTAATTTCGTGAAAGAGTGACATCATTGAAAGGACAGGGTAATGACAGGCCGTTAACCTTTACATGGCACTAACAAAAATAATGTCTGCTCAAATTTGGATAATTTCAATTTTGACTGCGTCCGATTCGATTAAGCTTTTCAGAAACCATTGATCGAATGTCAAACAACTTGTAGCCTGGTGAGACGCCGAGTTACTCGGCGTCTCATCTGGATCCAAGCTGTTTGTATATGCGAGTCAATTCGCGGAGAGCGGGATAGGAATCATTATGACGCTAATTAGGTAGTAAGGGTTAATAGGGGTCTCAGGATATTCAGGTATGGTGGCACTTGGAAATTAAAGTCAGCAGCCTTTTGTGATTAATGTAACCCTGTCATGCCTTTGTAAACAGAGTAGACCCAGACCAGATAGCTGTGATAGGGGCCGTCTTATCAGGGTCTGCTCTGTATGCTTATGATATAATATGGGTTTAAGTATACGCAAAAAATCCCTGTGTTCATGTACCAAAATAAAATTTCAGCGAATATAAATTCATGACATCATTATTTCTTACATTAATGTTAAACAGGTATGGGATAGAGTTTAAAATTACTATTATGTATTGTGACAGATGAAAGACAATGAGATGTGTGAAAAGTAAAACCGGAGGAACAGTAACAAGAATTATTGAATAAGAGACTCGACATATACATGTATTGACTGATCATATATGGAATTGTTACTACAGTATAACCTTGCTAAGCCAAACTTTTAGTAAAGAAAAACTGAAAACGTTACAGGTGCGTACCCAAATTCTACAATCGTCATTTCTTCACCAAACCCTATACTGTGACCACTCTTTCGAATCGTCTCGAAGAGACGATTCTAAAGAGTGGTCACAGTATAGGGTTTAGTGGAGAAATAAAGGAGCTATTGAAATCGTTTAAATTTACGCATTTTATCTGGAGGTCTGCGTTTTTAGAAATATGGCCTCTTAATGCTGAATGACAGTCATGCAGAAACCTCCCTTGTCTAGCATTTTATATGACATTTGTAAACGAAAATTAACAATTATCCCTTTATTCCATGTGAACGCATTTTAACGCCTTTGCAAACAGCGTAGACCCATATCAGACGGCTCCTGTATGAGTCCTCTGATGAAGATCTGCTCTGCTTGCTAATGAAATCACTACAGTTTTAACCAGAGTAAAAAATTATCCCGTATATGTATAAAAGCCCCAGTGAATTAATATTCTTGCATGAATGTTCATGAAAGTGTTACAGAGTTCTGTTTCCAAAATGATCATGAATTGTTCACTTAATGAATATTCAATAACTTATATTCATGCGGTAATTTTAGTAGTATTAGTTGGATTAGCATTTAAATATAAATGGCACATGGGCATAGGAAATGTGTGCAATGTAAGAAAATCTAGAATCAGATCTACATACACTGTATTAACAAACAGATCAGATCCTCTTACAGGGGCTGTCTGATTTGGATCTACTCTGTTTGCAAAGGCGTACAAAAGCGATATTATGGAGTTAAAGGTCGCAGGGCAGTCGTATATAATAACTTCAATAATCAACGACCTGTCTATATTGACGCGTGCATGCTCATGATATAGAGCGATTGGTTGTTTAACCCTTTACGTCATAGAACCCCCGACTGTACAAACAGAGTAGACCCAGAGCAGACGACTTCTGTATTAGCTGTCTGGTCAGGATGTGCTCTGTTTGTATACGAAATTATATAGAAATGATTCTAAAGTGTCTGGAATGGCCAGAAGTGCGTGTAGTACCATTATAAAAATGTAGTCAATGATCATTTATGAAGTGATATACATGTACATGTAAAATTATATTCCTGAATAGTTGTTCATGGGATACAGGGATAAGTCAGTTAACCGAGATGATTTGTTTAAGATGTGTTTAGTATTTGGTGTACATGTAGTTAATTTTAAGTTATCTATGTATAACCTGTCTTCATTGGTCATTCATTTATTGAATATATGAGTCTTAAAAAGAATGAGGTTGCTCAATGCAGGGTAAAGGTGATATAGAAAGCTCTTGAATTAAGCTACCACCTGTTTTAGAAATCCAGATTTAGACTTCTTTCTAATGGTCACTAAAGACAGTGTCTACTGTAAAAACGCATATCTGTGATAAAAAAGTATATACCTTGAAAGTATAATTCCTACTCGTAGAAGACATCCAAGAACAAATTATAGGTAGTATTGCACTATCCAACGGAAACAGCGCATATATTAAGTTATCATTAATACATTTCATGATGAAAAAATAAAGTCTAATCTGTTACATTTTCTTTCATTCGGATCGTTCAAGCTTTAAAGAAACTATTGACCGAGGATAAAACAGTTTAGATCCTGATGAGACACCGAGTTATTCGACGTCTCAACTGGATCCAAACTGTTTTCAAATGCATATCAGGTCGCGCCTTGCAACCATTACGTTACAAGGCGAAGTTAACATCAAAATGAAAAGCTAGTTTCTAATTCAGAAATATATATAAATATAACACAAGTCCAACACCACCCTATGCCACGGGCATCCCTTCGGCCCGGCGTGCATGCATTTGCAACGCACGTGCAAGGAAGTACCTACGTACGTACATGCAATACGCCGACGTCAATAAGTCGATATCTCGTGCAAGGCTCGTGCACACATGCCATGCCCTATGTAACACTTACCCAGACTTGAGGCGGTCATCGAAAACGTCATCATCATCGCTTTGGCTCAAACTCCTTTTCATTCTCTTTTTTTTCCGGCGGAAGTCAAAATTGTCTTTTTAAAAAGTCCGACTTGTGTTCACTTATTCCTAGACGGATGTGCACCTTTCCTGACCGACGGTCTGGAATATGTATGGCATTCTTTCCCACGATGCTGCCTATTAAAATTTACCGATCACAGAAGCTGAGCCCGCCCCTCTGTTGTTGGTTTCGAATTAGCAGCAGACGCCCAGGCGCTTGCATTATTTAATTGGTTGAGAGCGGCCGGTCACACGCGCGTTCATTGGTCAGACGCTCTGCCTGACAAAAAATCGATACCGTGATATTTGTTAATGTTTCCCAAAAATCGATCAGCACGAGCCCCGCGTATACTTAGAGATCGGCTGTTCAGGTAGCATATGTAATCTAGCTTTTGTTTTCAGCGTTAAGATATATTCCTTCAAATTATCTCCAGATTTTTAAACTATTCCCGTGGTTTTAAATTTTCCCAATACAGTAGTTTCACTATATTTAAACCCGTGTATAGATTGGCATCAATGTATAGACATAAAAACAAGTCACAAATAAAAGCCTCGTATTTGTAGCAATTCATGACCAAATAAGATACTGATTTAATTTGAAACAATTCTTATTTCTTTCAAAATGATAAGAAAATAGGGAATGGGGGGACTTTTAGAAGCAGACGGCAGTCTGTTTGTCCTCTAAAGGGAGTAGAATGTGCAGCGCGCGCGTTTAACACGCGCGGGCCGTGGGAATGGCAGACGAGACGTTTGAAGTGTTTCCTTTACCCACGGTCGGTCGGTCGTGTGTTTTACCAACTGAGTAGAACTCCCGTGTGAATATGTCCAAATAAATAATACGATACACACTGGCTATGTTTACATAGTAACGACGATACTGTATTTAAACACTTTACTCAATGAACATTTATGTTAGAAATAATGACTTCATGAATATGTTTAACTGGTGGTTTATAATGGTAATAGAAATCTATGAACTACAGGCATAATAAAAATATATAATTAAAACAAGATTATTTCATAAGCAAACGGAGTATACTGATACTATTATTATTAATAATTATTGTTATTATTATTATAATAATAATTTATTATTATTAGTATTGTTCATCATCATCATCATCATCATCACATATCAGTATTAGTGTTAGTATTATTTATGTATGGAATTGTTTGAGTGTAGCGGACCATACCATAAACAGATTTACCAGCATTAACCAGTCCTATACACGTGTACATGTTAATGTAACTACAGTAATACCTCGCTAACCCGAGCTGTCAGTAAAAGAATGAGAACTTAGGCAGGTGACTCCTTAACCCATTCCACCATAGGCTATTTTTAGATACAACCTCTTTGAATTAATCTACCTAAAAGGAGCATTAATTAGAGAAAAGGAAAATTTAAGAATTCTGTAATTTGAAACTATTGTGATAAATAGAGCATTTGCTCCTATAGGAGCAAATGCTCTATTTATCACAATGTTTCCACAAAGTGACTTTTACAGAGTCGTCAAAAGTCGTCAATATGAGGGAAAGGGATTATGCAGGGTGAAAGTCATGCTGAACGGTCCCGGATGAGCGTTTTACATAGTGTTCAGACTGTCTCTCAAAACTGCCAATCCCTCTTTTCCGGAATGTTATAGGCAAGGTAGTGCGCGTCGGAAGTGCTAATACGTTTAAAATACCTTAAGTGTTTATAATTCAGAGAATTAAAATGCTAATGTCGTGTAAGCAAGATAAAAAAAGGTTGAAAACATTGGTCGCCGTACTAGCACAGCCTGCTTGAAGATGTTATAATCAGGAATGGTGGCGATGTTTTCACTTTGAATTAAACTTTCATCCGTCTTAACCCTTTCCTCCATGAATTTTCATGTAAGAAATAATGACGTTATGAATGAATAATTAGATGTACTATAATAACACATGGACAGGAATTTTTGGCCATGGCAGAAACTGTAGAATCATATCTAATATATCTATATTATATCATAAGCAAACAAAGCAGACCCTGATCAGACAGCTCCTATATAGGAGCCGTCTGAACTGAGTCTGCTCAGTTTGCAAAGGCATAACTATGGATACTTATTGTAGTGTTCGGATTAACGGTAAAATTACTGTAACGGAACGTGCCGCCGCCCTATGACTTAAGTTTTCATCCCATTCACTGAAGGTCTCCTCGATTTAGGGACCTTGGGCTTGTCGCTATAGGTCTGAATACTCAAATCAGTATGGCTATCGGTCCTTCTAGACAGGGGACAGTCTAATGCAGTGTGAACGTTATGAAGACAGCTGTTCTGGGAGCTCTGTGTATAGTATTTTACCCTATATTAATTAACCACCTGTCTACGGCGTTCTTGGTTCTTCTTTTCAAATAAGAGGGTTATCGAAGTATTTTTATAGTATTAATTCCCGTCTTCATTTCCATATACACATATTAACATCAGTATAGATACTGTATATACATGTATGTTTTAATCATTTCCCCTCATACAAACACCTTTTCGTGCGTTGGTAAACAGAGAAGACCCAGATCAAACGGCCCATGCATGATCTGCTTTGTTTGCTCATGACATTACATGTATAATAGACCTGGCTTTACAATTTCTATTAATACCAAAAAATCATATGTATATACAGTAAAACCTCGCTAATGCGACCACTTAATGAATAAATATACATGTCTTTATAAGCAGGTGTTTGCTTAATGCAGGGCAACAGTAATGCAGAAAGCTCCTCTAGGAGCTTTCTGCATTACCTTTTTCCTGCATTAAGCTACTACCTGCATCTAGCACCCAGAATTATACCTCTTTTAGGTGGTCGCATTAGCGGGGTTTTAATAAAAAAAACTCTAGTATAAATCTACATAGTGTCATTAGTTCTAACATGAATATTGAACAGTGAAAGGGTTGAACAGAGGACTTTACGGGTTTATATATTATAATTTTTATTAACCAATGGAATAAAATCAAGACAATGTCATATCATTTTTGTTAACGAACTTGCTTTAACACCCTTGCTCGCAGAGACGCCTTTTAATGTGTTTGCAAACAGAGACTCAGTAGACCAAAACTCATGTAGGAGCTGTCTGATCAGGACCTGTTCTGTTTGCTTACGGAATTATATAGATCTAATCCTACAGTCCTTTTCTAAGCCAAATATTCCCTTGAACAGTTAGTTTACCTTATGAAAAATAAGTTAATGAATATTCACAAAGTGATCAATTCATACATAAGTGCTCATTAGAGAAAGGTTTTAAAAACGATAAGCGATAAGCAAGTATATGGAATTCTATTCATCACAAGAAGAGTAACCAGAGAACCTTCAGTACATAGCTCGTACACTGAATGGCTCACATACCAACATCTTACTCGCAATTTAGAAGCGATATATATTGTGGCACCACCGTACTGATAATCACCTACACGCCATCATCATGCTCACAATATAAGAAGATATACAATAGAATCTGTCTTAAGTGGCCATCAAAAAGAGGTTTCGTCTAAGTTTGATATGCAAGATCAAAAGATCAATACAGATCAAAAGTAATGCAGAAAGCTCCTATGGGAGCTTTCTGCATTATTTTTGCCCTGCATTAAGCAACCACCTGCGTTTTAAAACTCCTATGTACAATAAATGAAAGGCCGCTTAAGACATGTTCTACTGTATTTTACTGATAATCGCCTCCATACCAATATCATGCTCGCAATATAAGATGACATAGAAGCGACATCTATTGCTGCACCCCTGGACTGATAATCGCCTGCATGCCAACATCATGCTCGCAATATCAGATGACATAGAAGCGACATATATTGCTGCACCCCTGGACTGATAATCGCATGCATACCAGCAGCATGCTCGCAATATAAGAAGATGCCATAGAAGCGACATATATTGCTGCACCCCTGGGTTGATAATCACCTGCATACCAATATCATGCTCGCAATATACATTGTATAAGATGACATAGAAGCGACATATATTGCTGCACACCTGGGCTGATAATCGCCTGCATACCAACATCATGCTCGCAATATAAGATGGAATAAAAGCGACATATACAGTAAAAACTCTCTATAACGGCCACTAAATTATGTTAAGTAGTTGGTATTTTAGAGCAAGTGGCTGCTTAAAGCAGTAAAAACTCGATACTACGAACATTTAGTAATGGAGAATTTAATATGTCTTTGTGTGCATGTGGCTGCTTAATGCTGGGTGAAAGTCTTGCTGAAAGCTCCTAGAGGAGCTTTCTGCTTGACATTCGCCCTGCATTAAGCTGCCACCTGTGTTAAATATTAATAATGGTACGTATTTGAGTGTTTGTAGTATCGAGTTTTTACTGTATAGTAGACCCTGACTAGTCGGCTATCTGTGTCTTGTCTGTTTGCAAAGGCGTGAAATTGCGTTACTGCCATGGAAAGGGTCAACAATTTAAAGTTATGGAACACGTGGCCCAGTAGACAACGGGACACTATGAAATCTAAATGTATTTGCATGTTTTATCCAGAAAAGGTCAAAGACCTTCGTTTTATTCGAGCTACGGTACAATAAATTCTCGATTATTCGAACACTAAAATGCTAAAATTTTCGATCTTTAAGACAGGCGACAGCTTAATGCATAGTGAAGATCATGCAGAAAGCTCCTCTAGGAGCTTTCTGCATTACTTTCACCATGCATTAAGCAGTCACCAGCCTAAAAGGGCTTAAATTCTTCTTTACAAAAAGTTCGAATAACCGAGATAGTTTTATTCGGGCCCTTAAGAACACAGACCCGATTAGGTATTTCGTTGCCACGGCCGAGTCTGTGATCACCTGCAAACAGTAACCGGCTTACAGAATAGCCGAGTAGCCGAGTAACTCGGCGTCTCAACAAGATACTCTGACACTGTGAAAAATGATGAATATTAGAAATGAACATTGAAGCAGACGATAAATTCTGCAGACAATAGGTGGCAGCGAAAGCGTTAATCCTTTACCTGGTATACAGTCATCATTTCACGCATGTGCAAACAGAGTAGAACGAGATCAGAGGAGTCGTCTGATCTGCTATATTTGCTTATGAAATGATATAAATCTGAGTTTCTGCCATGGTAATGAAATGCCATAATTCATGACGTCATTATAAGAATGCAGCTAATCCATGTTCATATTTCTTGCATACTATTAGTGACGTTAACTCCATGAATATTCATGTAAGAAACAATGACACAATGAAAAATAATTAGATTAAATTTTATAATGACACATGAACATACGAGCATTGACCAATGCATGATATTTAGAATCATTTCTTTATTATTTCATAAGCAAACAGAGCAGACCCTGATCAGACGGCTCCTACAGGAGCCGTCTGATCTGGGTCTGCTCTGTTTGCAAAGGAATAGAAAGGTGTAGTTAGAGAGCAAAGGGTTAAGATATACGGGTTTGGTTCGCCTGGTAGATTCCTAACAACCTCTCAATACACATTCCCATGACAATTACACTCTCTGTTCAAATTTGCATATCTCTTTTCATTTCGACTTTCAAATGTTTTCATTACGAAACCTTATCTATGGTTTAACCATGTGTGGGAACTTCTTTCGCCCCCACATTGCGTATCCCTCCGAGGATGCCTGAAATGTCGTCTGCATGAAATATTTCCACCTTAGGATTCGAGAACAAAAGTGTTTAACCCTTTCGCTCATATAAAAGCCTTTTCGCGCATTTGCAAATGTAGTAGATTCAGATCAGTCTTCTCCTATTGGGGCTGTCTGATCAAGGTCTACTCTGTTTACTTTTGACGTGATATAGATCTGTTTCTACAAATTTTGTCAAAGCAAGACTTTTCCTTGAAAAGTTTACATTATTAAACTTCAGCTAAAAGTATTCGTGATGTCATTTTTCTTACATGAACAGGGAAAGAGTAAAGTACATGTATGATCATGACACCAGTACGTCAACTTAATATAGCAGCTATGTTCTTGTACAGATACACAACCACCTGTTAACTCTTTCACTGTTCAGTATTCATGTAAGAAATAATGACAACAGGAATATGTATTAGCCATTTTTTTTATAATAAAGACATTCAAAGGAATCGTTTGCTTTGACAAAAACTGTAGAATCATGGTTATATCATGCCAAAAGCAAACAGAGCAGACCCTGACCAGACGGCCCCCTATAGGGGCCGTCTGGTCTGGGTCTACTCTGTTTGTCAATGTGTTGTTTGTCAATGCGTGAAATGGCGTTTATATGAAGGAATGGGTTAAATAATTAGTTAAGAAATGTACATTCAAATACACTTCCGTGGTCTCAAGGTAAAACGTAATCTCAAACCCATCTTAATTTCTCAAATTCTCGCATTAAAATTTCTGTAATACCGTTTAACGAAAAGTTTTAAAATCCCAGCAAAAGAGGACAAATTGGGTCACGTGACATTGGGTTATAGCCCCGGACCCTTAACCCCTATTGTGTTTAACGACTATTTTTCAACAATCCCCTAGTTTTAAACGTTTTCTTTACAAATAAAAATTGACCTCGCGTGTGAATTTTCTTTGAGATTAAAAGGAGGCTTTCAAATTTGCAACAGGCCGGGACAACGTATTCCCACGCTCGATACATCGTTTGTTTATTTTTAGACAGCCCTCGTTTGCGTAAAATTGTGATATCTTTAAAGACAGGCCAATTGTCATTGACAAGGGGTGTGCAATTTGTAAAAGCAACCTTGAACATCTACTCGGAATTTCACAGGTATTTAGTTGAACCTTCACCCCGTACTCATCATTCTGAGGGAGAGGGGATAAAAATGAGCTTGTCGAAACAGAAAACGGACGACTGATAAACGTAACACGTGCAGTTTACTGTTTATTCCATGAATATTGATATAAGAAATAATTATATCAAGCATATTAATTAGCTGTATTTTTTTTATAATGGTATATTAACACAGGAGCTTTTAGCTAGATACTGTAGAATGAGACTGCATAAATGCCTTCATAAGCAAACAGAGCAGATACGGATCAGATGGCTCTTACAAGAGCTGTCTGAGCTGGGACTACTCCGTTTGCATCAAATGGAGTAAAGGGCTAAAGAAATTTATTAACTCTTTACGCGATTATTAATCATGTAAGAATTAATGCTATTGCTTAAATGGTTCTTTATTATGGCATATGAATACAAGAAAGTTTGGCTATGAACTCTACAATCAGATCTATATGATATCACAAGCAAATAGAGAAATGGACTTCTATATGAACAGCAGCCGTCTAATCAGGAGTTTAAAATGTTTGTAATTAATACATTTATCATTAATTTCATCTACCAAATTCTAGTTGTAATGGTATTTTCTATAAGAAATCGTTTGCCAGTATGACCTTTTGAAAGTAATTCTTAAAGCAAACAATGCAGACCCTGATTAGATGTAACATTCCGTTGCCCTCTAATCTGGGTCTACACTGTTCGTCCACGTTCCATTTTTGGAATGGATTAAAATGTAATGCAATTTCGGCATTCAACATAATTATAAGAAAACATTCCAAAAACAATAACGTGAAAATTAAGCCTTGTGATGTTATGGCAGAATCCGCACAAATAGGTATGGTGCGTAGTTTTATTTTAGCTGGAGGTATCATCATCATCACCACCACCACTATCATCATCATCATATTCACCATGAACATCATGATTTTCCCAGTGTACATTCTTTCGTTTTGTTCTTCCTACATTCAAGTACAGGTCGTTTGCAAAATATTTATAGCGCGTCTACCGCTACTTCTACTAACGACTGCTCTTGTTGCTGATTTTGATACTACGTACTACTATATGTAACAACAACAACAAATACAACAAATACAGCAACTGCTTCCGCAACTCCTACTTATTTTTCTTTTATTTCTGCTAACGTAGAAAACTATACAGTATCGCCGAAATGGATGCCATAAAATGATCTACAACTAACGCGAAAAAAAAATGTAGGGCCTATTAAAAAAAACAAGATCTAATTGAAAAATCTCAATCTCTATTTTCCGCTAACTTATTGAAAATAATCTTCTAAATCATTTTTCTAAATAATTTCTACAGATCGAACATATGGGTACACAACATGTCAACTTCAGCAACGCGCATTAACATTTACCGTTAAGGCAGAGCTGAACAAGAAGAACAATCAAATTAAAGCCCAGCCTCCCACTTATTGACAAGTGTCATCCTTTCTGAATAAATATAAGCTAATTATTGACAGAAAACAATCGGCTTGACACTTTTAATAGCGGGCGACAAACAGCGTCGGGCTTTATGAAATTAATACACAGTTATGGCAAATAATCGATATTCCATTCATATAAATCTGGGGAAATCCCAAGTCCGCTACCGCGACATCAAGTCATGGACGGATGCATACGGCTATTTTTAGTACACGGAGCACCTGCTCCTGTCGCGTGCGGATCACGTGACTTATTTAGCTGCCTCGCTTGGTCGCGTGGCACTTTGATTGTCACCGACAAACAAAAGATTTCTGACTATGACACGAAGGTTTAGCAATAATTCATACAGTCATTGGCTACAGATGATACTATAGGATGTAGAGTGGGAAGTAATTTAGTTATTTACCGTTAAATATGACATCTTATTTGAGGTCTGGCGAATTCTTGGCATTTTTGACATACAGGTGAAAAAAAGAGTCGCTACACCAAGGAACATCTGTCGCACTTTGGGGAGACATAATTATGATAAGGAAATATTGATATGTAACAAATGATTTATTCTTTGTACGACAAATTAAAATAAGTAAATGAATAAGTAAATAAAATAAAATAAATAGATGCATAAATAAATGTAAGTAAAGTTTGTAAGTAAAGTAAAGTATGTGAGTAAAGTAAAGTAAAGTAAATGAATAAATAAATTACAGACAGGAGATATACTGTTTTAAATAAATAGAGGATATGACACACGATATTGAATCTATCTAATTAAAAACGGAAAACATAGAAATATATAATGTATGGCCGTGCCATGACAAAACCAGCCTTAGTGATATGTAAACAGTGTAGAACCAGATGCTGTGTAAAATTACCTTTACTCCATGAATATTTATGTAAGAAAAAATACACCATGAATATTAATTAGATACATTTTTATAATGGCGGGTGAACATTCTTTGGCCATGACAGACACTGTAGAATCATATCTATATAATTTTGATAAGCAAACAGAGCAGACCCTGATCAGGCGGTGGTTTTGTCATGACGCTGCTCCATTATTATATTCTCTCAGTTTTTCTGGCATTATTATGGAAACAGTTCGGATGCAGAACTCTTAATGCACGGCAAAAGTAATTCTGCTTTACTCTCGCCCCACACTCAGCCACCACCTGCTTTAAATACCCAAAATTAGACATCTTTTGATTGGTCAATTAAGGCAGAGTTGCTAAAACTTTAATTAGGCCAACATCTGTATAAGTTTACAGGGAATCCTAGGCGCTCTACTGGCTATAGTGAGTTACCGACAGGATGAATTGTAATGTACCACTACACTTGTATACATGTACAGTAAAACCTCTCTATAACGACCACTAAATGTGAGTTAATTAGTTGGTATTTTGGGCAGGTGGTTGCTTAAAGCAAGGTGAAAGTAAAACAGAACGCTCCTATAGGAGCGTTCTGTTTTACTTCCACCTTGCTTTAAGCATCCACCTGTCTTTAACACAAAATACTTGATGAAATTTAGTGGTCGTTATAAAGAGGTTTTACTATATATATATAACTCTGGTTGTATTGCAATGACTATAGATATTAACCGATGTAGACGTAGATCAGCCCTCAGATCAGGGGCTGCACTGTTTGTCATGCAGAATCCACTAACACATTTAGACTCAATGGAAGTCAGCTTTGAACGGGTTAAGATATACACTGTAATTGATAAAAAAATATAATTAAAACAATATTCACCTACTTACATGCTTAAATAACACAGCTGAGACTCATTTTAAAAATACACATGAAAAGAGTTGGCAAATAAATATGCAAAAATTAACCCTGCAATTCATATAAACGCCTTTTCACACATTTTCAAACAGGATAGATCCAGATCAGACGGCTCCTAGAAGAGCCATCTAATCAGGGTCTGCTCAGTTTGCTCATGGGATAACATAGATAGGATTCTACAATTTCTGCCATGGCCAAAATGTCCTGTGTTCATATGCCATAATAAAGTGATCTAATTGATATTCATGATGTCATTATTTCTTAAATGAATATTGAACAGGTAAATGGCTATAAACGATTGCAGTGTGAATAATGTATTCAAGAACTTATGATTTTATGAATATTGATTCACTTAATTTTTATAATGACATGTGCAGAAAAAATGACAATGGAAGTAAGAGAAAGGAACATACAAGTATCTACAAAACTCTATTTCATTCCGTAAATAAAGATAAAGCTCCTATAGTAGCTGTCTTATCTGGGTCTGCACTGTTTGTACATGAGTGAAAAAATTACATACAGTAAAATTCCTATCAAGCCACCGCTTTGTGAATAAACATTAAAAGCAGGTGGTTGCTTATATGGACACAAAAATAGTTGGCCATAGTGCAAACTGTAGTCTAGTTTATAAGCAAACAGGACAGATCCTTATGATGGTCAGACTGCATCTACAGGAGCCGTCAGTTTACAGTTTACTGTTTAAACATATTTTATTTCCATATTAGAGGAAATTGGGTCGGGTCACAAGTTCTTGCAACATTATATTTGACCCTCCCCATACAGAGCATTTATATATACATGTAATGGCAAACAAAATATGAACTTTAACAGAAGTTTCTATAAAACAGAGAGACAGAGAGAGATAGAGGGAGAGAGAGAGAGAGAGAGAGAGAGAGAGAGAGAGAGAGAGAGAGAGAGAGAGAGAGAGAGAGAGGGAGGGAGGGGTAACATGTATATTGCAGTACGATCAGAGGACACTTAGCATATGAAAATATCTCTGTAAGTAAGACATCTTAGCATAAGTTCAGAAAAAAAAATCATACTAGGAGTCGGAACAAATATCAATAGTTGTACTATAGGTGAAGCTAAAACCTCCGTGATACCTTTATAAAACAATGTACAGCAGCAAATATGTTTTTATTGTCTTCATCATTTAGATTTCGTTTGCCGAACAGAAGCATTTCGGTATTAAGAGGATGGTACCTTTGTGTTGCGCTAAATACAGGAGCCGTCAGATCTGGGTCTACTGTATTTGCAAAGGCTTAGTATTTATACAGCGATGGGTAATTTGTCATGTTCTTACTTTACTTTGTATAATGTTACTATGTATGTGTTCTATGTGGCTCTCCAAGACTTGAGGTTCTGCAGTAGAAAACTGTCTTAAAGCGGTTATCAAAGGATGTCAAATTATGGGTCTGTAAGACAGGTAGTAGCTTAATGCAGAGCAAAAGTAATACAAAAAAACTCATATGTGCTTTCTGCATTACTTTTGCTCTGCATTAAGCAACACCTGCTTTGTATGACTCCTATGTTCAATAAATGAATGGTCGCTTAGGACAGGTTCTACTATACCTATCATCCTGCATTCAGCAGCCGCCTGCCGAAATAGCTTTTAAGTATTATTAACTAAATGCTCGGATATGTAACAGTTCAATCGGAACTCCTCCTCCATACAGCAGGTGTGGTTAACCGATATTCACCGAGAGGAGAGGGGGTGCTTCCAGTGTTGACTTATACATACTAATAGTTAAGGCCACTCCAGGTGAGGATCAACCTTTTTCCACATGACGTATGCTGTTTGGGAGGCTGTTCCACATCAGTGCCACCTCATACATGAATGACTTCTTACCTTATTTTTTTTTTTCGCTGACGAATAAGTTCCGCTTGCTTAGGATATTGACTGCTTCCGGTTTCAAAGCGGAGTTTTCTCCAGTTGTTCTACACAAACATACTCAGAGAGTCCAGCAGTTTGGATACTAATAAGGCGCAAAGTTACTTGACATCTCATTTGGTTCGAAACTGTTTCGAAGGGTAATATGACATTAGTAGTAAGGGAGTTAAGCAAGTGTCCTTACATCTGTTTTTCAGCTGTTTTTATGCTTAACGCTTTCAGTGCGGGACACGACTCACTAATATCCCTTTGTGGTCGTGTGGTTAACCCTTCGCTTGCTATTCGCGTCAATATACCTACCTGTAAATAGTGAAGACCCAGGAGCTGTCTCATCAGGGTCTGCACTATTGACAAGTTGATTGTGCAACCAGTGCACTCCACAGCAGTGATTTCACAGCGCAATACTTGTACACAGTGAGGATATATGTAATTATACAACAGGGCATGGGTAAAGAGGGAGAAATGTATTTTAAAATTCAGCAAGAGAAGGGTTAAGCTCTTCGACTGACAACGACTTAGCCCCTCACCACTGTGGTTCGAACCCCAGGCTGACATTTTCCATGCGAGGAAACCTTCCAGCTGGTCTGTGATAGGTCCATGCGAGGAAGCCTTCCAGTTGGTCTGTGATAGGTCGATAGTTCCACTCAGGTGTTCTTATGTGTACGAAACAATGCAATTTGTTCCGTGCACAGACATACTTGCGGAGTCTTCCTCCAACTGTAATTAGCAGGACGTCGCGATATAACTGAACTATTGTTTAAGTCATGCAAAACCCCAATGCAACAATCCTTTGTAAACAATGTAGACCCAGATGAGATGGTTGCTAGAGGAGCCTTATCGCCAGGGTCTGCTCTATTTGCCATGTAACATTTTCACCACGGTAAGCCTAACCTGTTTGAATTTTGGAATTGTCCATCTGGAAATTAAAACGAATAAACAGCATAGGACTTGAATTGCACGAGTTCCGTGATACAGGGCTACTACAGTGTATAAAGACTTCTAAAAGTTTCTTAGTCTTTGTTCTGGAGATACGTACGGGTGACATATTTCCCATTTACGCCAGTTTCAATTATGGCATGAAACATATCAAGGCTGAATTGTATTTACTCATGTAAGAAATAATAACTTCATACATATTAATTAGATAATTTTGACAATGGCACACAAACGCAGTAAATGCTGGCCATAGTAGAAGTACAGAACCAGATCTATATTATTATTTAACCAGACAGTGTAGATCCTGATCAGATGGCTTCTACAGTAGCCGTTTGATCTGGATCTTCTCTGTATGCAAATGCGTTAAAAGGTGTATAATTATGGAGTAACGGGTTAAACGATTCATTGAAAGGGTTGGTTCTTTTCAAGTGTGGATTTTATGTCAGTTATTCATCACCTTCGTAGATGTAAGGAGCTGATGGATTTATAACAACAGAAATATATAACTCATAAAATTGTATAAAAGTAGCTGTCAAATTATAGAACATTGAGCCTTGAGGGACGCCCTCGATAATTTTCTGCCATGCGCACTGGTGCAGACATGTTTAACTTCCTGTTCCCCGTTACATAACCCTGTACTCCATGAATATTCAGAAATGATGTACATGTATGGAGGAATACAATAACAATCTACATGTATGTAAAATACTGTCTATGTACAATATTTATACATAGATTGTATCTGATTAGTAACACTTATTAACTTATATCTTAATAGCATACGAACAAAGAAAACTGCCCATGGAAGAGATCTACATTATATTTTTTTTAATTCAACAAGCAAACAGAGCAGAACCTGATCAGACGACTCCGACAGGTATGCCCTGTTTGCAAATCTGTTAAAAGGTGTATCTGTGGAGTAACTAGTTAAGTAATCATGTACAAGGGAATATACATCCTCACACAACCCATATCCGCCCAGCTTGAGGACTGTAAGACCACGGCTCAATGATAAGTGCTGCATATTCATTCTTGTCCTGTGCTATACAGTAGAGCGTGTCTGAAGTGGCCATAAAAAAGAGGTCTAATTATGGGCATGTAAGACCGGCGGTAACTTAATGCAAGTCAAAGGTTCTGCAGGAGATTTCTGTATCACTGTCGTCCTGTATTAAGCAACCACATACTGTTAAGTTTATTCATAAAGTGGTCGTCTCAGAGGAATTTATCTGTATTTGTTTCCATCCAAACTATTCGCACTCCTGAATAAGATGTTTCCGTTAAGTACAGAGCTACAAATAACGGTGCGTATCCAAATACTTCAATCGTCATCTCACCACCAAACCCTATACTGCGATCACTCTTTAGAATAGTGTCTTCGAAACGATTCTAAAAAGTGATCACAATATACTGTTGATGAAGAAAAAGGAGCTATTCCTGAAAACATTTGAATTTATGTATCTTATCAGGACCTCTGCTGGTACATACAGTAAAACCTCTCTATAACGGCCACTAGATTACATCAAGTATTTTGTGTTAAAGACAGGTGGCTGCTTAAAGCAAAGTGAAAGTAAAACAGAACGCTCCTATAGGACCACAATGGAAATAAGAGCATGCTCTTTATTGTGTTATCCTTGGTATAGAAAGCATGCCATGGTTTTTCACTATGCATCATTTTACGAATTATTATTTATTATGATGTGATACATGTTTGTGATCCATATTATGTTTTCTGTTTGCCGAAATAAATCTATCTATCTATCTACCTTGCTTTAAGCAGCAACCTGTCCTAAATATCAACAAATTAACATATTTTACTGTACTATACCTCTCTATTGCTTCCCTTTTATTTGATAAATGGGTAGCAATATAGAGGTACAGTACTGCGTCTTTAAAAGTAGATGCTTGCATAATGCAGATCAAAAGTCATGCAGAAAACTCCTAAAGGAGATTTTGCATGACTTTCATCATGCATTAACCCATTACCTCATAGGCTATTTTTAGATACAACCTCTTTGAATAAATCTACCGAAAAGGAGCATTAACTAGAGAAAAGGAAACTTTTAGAATTTTGTAGTTTGAAACCATTGTGATAAATAGAGCATTTGCTCCTAAATTGACTTTTACAGAGTCGTCAAAAGTCGTCAATATGAGGGAATGGGTTAAGATATCACATTCTTTAAGACCTAGAATTATACATCTTCTCGTTAGTTGCTTTACTGCAATATGACATTATTATAGTTGATGACACAGGAGTTGCGAAGTACGTCCCAGGAGTGTGTCAGGATCAGGGGCCGTCTTAAGGAATAGTTTAACCTAATTACAACTTCAAGATATTTGTTTTTAAAACTGAAGTTTAACTAGCGGGTGTATTAGTTAAATAAGTACAGTCTTGTTGATTTTACGATTTTCAGTAAACTTAGGCGATTTCAATATCAATATTTTATTCTACAAGATGCTTATAGCAAGAAGGAATTAACATAAATACAAACGTAGTAAGTAGGTCCCAATTCTCTCAAGGAGTCCGTTGATATGGGGTCTTTCATAAGAATTCGGGGTTCGAGTTCTTTAACCCTTTACCCGACAAATATACATGTATGAAATAATGACATGATGGATATTTATTGGTTGATTTTTTTTATAATGTTATATGAACTCGGGACTTTGTTCGTTCTTTAGACCATAAACTATACAATTACTCGAACACCTTCAGAAAGTTGTAATCAACGTTCAATATTGTATAAATATCAGTTTGGGAGACGGGTCTCAAAGACAGGTGGCAGCTTAAAGCAGGGTGAAAATCTGCAGAAAGCTCCTAGAATTTATTTCTTAATGCACACACTCGGGGCCAATCAAAGTCTTTTCTTCAGATGCAGCGTAAAACGTTAGTTGTAAATCTTGAACAGATACAACGGCCAGAAGTTCTGTGATTAGACTTTACTGATTTATTATTCAAAATTGAAAGGGCAAAGGGCAGGATCAGGGGCCGTCTTCATTAAGCGCCATAAAAGAATATTTTAACCTAATTACAACTTCAAGATATTTGTTTTTAAAACTAAAGTTTAACTAGCGGGTATATTAGTTAAATAAGTAAGTCTTGTTGATTTATCGATTTTCTGAAGTTTCTGAGTACGTTTTTTATTATATGATCAGTAATATCTCGAGTTGAACTAACAATGCAGGAAAACGAATTCAGATTCAAGTCGAATTCAGATTCAAGTAAAATGATTTTATAACCACGAGGCCTAGCTCTACATTGTTTTTACTTTTCCACGCGCTGCTTTTCCCATGAGGCTGGCCAGATAATCCATTAGTGCCGTCCGTGGACACATTTCCATTCGGTACAGTACAAACATTGGCTATATAATCCTTTGTGAGGCTGGCTGACTGAGATCAAGAATACTGCTATAGCGCGTGAGAAAAATCAACAGAAACTGAAAACCAAACGAGATGGACCTTCTTGTGTCATCTAACCTGACATTACCGTCTACTGGTACAAGTCACATTAGTTAGTATTTAACCCTTTCATTCTTATTGACGCCTTTTCACACTTTTGCAAACAGAGTAGACCCATCATGGTCTGCTCTGTTTGCTTATAGTATAGTATAGATTTGATTCTATAGTTAACCCTTCGCTTGCTGAATTTTAAAATACATTTCTCCTTCTTTACCAATGTCCTGTCGTATAATTACATATATCTTCACTGTGTACAAGTATTTCGCTGTGTAATCACTGCTGTGGAGTGCACTGGTTGCACACTCAATTTGTAAATAGTGCAGATCCTGATGAGACAGCTCCTGCAGGAGCTGTCTCATCTGAGTCTACACTATTTACAGGTAGGTATATTGACGTGAATAGCAAGCGAATGGTTAACACCACGTGCACACATGTCATCATAAAAAAACAGCTGATAAATATTCACAACGTCATTATTTCTCACATGAATATTGAACAATATTGAATAGGGGAAGGGTAAAATTTGCATTTTGATTTAGCCAAAAATGAATTTATTTTCTTGACAAATTTAACCCTTCGCTTGCTATTCACGTCAATATACCTGCCTGTAAATAGTGAAGACCCAGATGAGACAGCTCCTGCAGGAGCAGTCTCATCAGAGTCTGCATTATTTACAAGTTGATTGTGCAACCAGTGCACTCCACAGCAGTGATTGCACAGCGAAATACTTGTACACAGTTAAGATATATGTAATTATACAACAGGGCATGGGTAAAGAAGGAGAAATGTGTTTTAAAATTCAGCAAGAGAAGGGTTAATCATTATCCTGCAACCGGATTCGCATTTACACACAGCTTTGATCGTGGTTAGACGTCGAGTAATTTGGTAACTCTTCACACAGGACTCAAGTTGTTGGACATTGTGTCAATTGTCTCTATACTTGCAACGCGCTATTTGAAAATGCCTATGAATTACACAAATCATTTGTTTATATGGAAAGAAGTGTATTGCAAGAAAACCGACCGACCGAATAAATGCTCAAGTAAACAAAAAAAATCATATGTTTGATACGGAAGATGCCGACGTTATTCGCCAATGTATTAGTATGCATTCGGGTTACATTTTAGTTTCGTAATTGTTCGAAGTACCGGTTGATCGATATTACATGACTGTATGTTGTTGTACAACCAACCAAAAACGGTTTATTTTGTATCATACGGGCATTGTTCGATATAAATTCAAATTGACAATCTTCATAAGAATAACACCATGATTTATGATTTTATTGAAAACACTACATTTCACCCGTTTCTTCATATTCGCGCCTTTTGATGCCTCTGCAAAAGTCACTTTTTGAAACCATTGTGATAAATATAATGGTACACTGGTTTCAAAAGTACGCAGTTCTAAAAGTTTCCTTCTCTCTAGTAAAATGCTCCTATTCAATAAATTTATTCAAAGAGTTTGGGTCCAAAAATAAGTCTATGAGGGAATGGGTTAAACTCGTCAATCAGAAAAAAGTTCGGTGTCTTTTAAGGCAGATGATAGATAAATGCAGGACAAAGGTAGTATGCAGTCTCGTGTTTAATCTGCAAGTATTCGCTTAACACTTAACTGTTCTCTCTGCTACTAGACAGAAAATGTAAATTAAGTGTAAATTTGTGTAGAAAAAATATACATACATAATCATGGAGTAAATTAAAACTCCTATTCAAAAACAACAACAAATAAACAAACAAACAACAGCATCACCCTCCACAAAGGATTGCACTGCACCCCAAACCACACACCCCAACAACAACAACAACAACAAACCAACAACAACAACAGAAAACCCAACAAAAACAAAAACAACAGCAACAACAGAGAAAAACAACCCCCCCCCCACACACACACAAATAACAAAAAAATAGCCCAACAAAAAAGCACAAACATCAACAACAACAAAACAAAAATAAAAAATAAAACAAAAGCACCACCCAGCCACAAAAACCAAAAGAAAAACAAACCAAACAAAAATTAACAAAAAAAAGAAAGAAAGAAAGAAAGCCACCGAAACGACAATAGATTTTTCTTCCAGTTGGTACAGCTTTCACCATTACCGCTACAATTACAATTCCGAGAGGATCCATTCAAACAATTGCAATCAATTTCCGATGATTAATTTGATAAGAAAATATTGGATCACACCAATCTCGTCATAATTCTAATTGTGCTAGTAACAGCAATGACACGAAGATCACCGTGGAGCTCCAACAGAATTTTCCCACACCCTAAAAAACTCAAGTTATCGATCATCAATATCATAATCTTCACAAAAATATCACTAAACGGGCGGTTTTGTTTAGAAAGTAAGAAGTTTCTTAAGTGCGTTCTTGTTTTATATTTAGTCATAATGTTCCACGGTTCTTGTGTGAAAATGCTGGAACGTCTCAAGGAAAACCATAAAGAAAATCAATTCACAAAGGCTGTCAGCTTTTGTCATGTTTTATAGGGAACTTTCTAACGTACTGTCTGCTTATATGAGGCCATTGTCGTCTTCAATTCTAAAGTACAATTTCGCCCATTTCTTTTTAAACCTTTCCCTGTTCTATGTTTATTTCAAATTTGGATACCCACTGCATATTCATGGACAAAACAGTTATAATGAAATATGGAAGGTGGAGAACATTGTAGCCATTTCAGAAACATATCTGCCAAATTCCATTGACAAACAGAACAGACTCTGATCAGACGGCTCCTCTAGGATCAGTCTGATCTGGGTCTTCTCTATTTGCAAGTGCGTGAAAACGCGTTTATTTGAAGAAAAGGGTTAATCCATTACACCATAAATACCCTTTCCTATGCCTTTTGCAAACAGAGTAGACCCAGATCAGACGGTTCATGTAGGAGTCCTGTGGTCAGGGTCTGCTCTGTTTGCTTATGATATAATATAGATATGGCTCTGCAGTTTCTGCCAATGCCAAATATCTCTGTGTGCATGTGCTATTATAACAGTATATCTAATTAATATTCATGATGTCATTATTTCTAAGAAAATATTCACGGAGTAATGGCATAACCCATTCCCTCATATTGACGACTCTGTAAAAGTCACTTCGTGAAACCATTGTGATAAATAGAGCATTTGCTCTATTTATCACAATGGTTTCAAACTACAAAATTCTAAAAGTTAACTTTTCTCTGGTTAATGCTCCTTTTCGGTAGATTTATTCAAAGAGGTTATATCTAAAAATAGCCTATGAGGTAATGGGTTAAAATCCATTCGGTGTCTCATCCGGATCCAAACTGTTTGCAAAGAGTATCCCAAATTCGCCAGTAGAGTCCTGACGGATATATCCAGAGCTCCAGATAAGATGTGTAAATTCAAACATTTTCAACAATAGCTTATTTATTTCTCCATCAGCCCCTACACTACGATCACTTTTTAGAATCGTCTCGAAGAGACTATTCTAAAGAGTGGTCACAGTATAGAGTTTTGGTGGAGAACTGACGATTGTAGTATCTGGGCACGCACCGTTATCTGTAGCTCTGAATTACCATGTACAGTGAAACCTCTCTATAATGACCACTAAATTAATCAAATATTTTGTGTAAAAGGCAGGTGGCTGCTTAAAGCAAGGCGAAAGTAAAACAGAACGCTCCTATTGGAGCGTTCTGTTTTTACTTTCACCTTGCTTTAAGCGGCCACCTGCAATAAATACCAAATAATTAACACACTTTAGTGGTCGTTATAGAGAGGTTTTACTTTAGTCAAATAAAGTGATAATGTAATATACACGCACATTCCATTTGCTGGCGATTTATAAATGGGGCCATATGGCACACCGTTTGCACAATAACTTTGCGACCTTGGGTTAAGAAACTTGATTCTCAATACACAGTGAATATGAAAACGTAGGATCGACTTAGGTCAACTCGAGATCTCTGTATAGACCTATGTCGATAACATATCAGAATCCAAATCTGAAATCAACAACTTATCTTCTAAATTCTTATAATCATTTAAATTAAGATAAAAAAAACTGAAAATGGATGATACAATTTGCTCACCGGCAATATAGGGAGAGTTTCCGCTCTTCTTTCTCTGAAAACTATGTATCACATACATATATTTATAATTAGCATGTACTTCACAATTTTCACGAATTCGATATTGGTTATATATATACATATGCTTAATCCAATTTAATGCAAAATAAAATATATGTTATGTTATATAAGTACAACCGTCTGTCTTTAAATAGGCGAGTACTCAATGCCATGTTAACCCTTTCCCGCTTAAATACGCCTGTCTATGCTTCTGTAAAAGTCACCTGATGAAACATTATGATAAATAGAGCATTTGCTCCTATACGAGCAAATGCTCTATTTATCACAATGGTTTCAAACTACAAAATTCTAAAATATGCCATTTCTCTAGTTTATGCTCCTTTTCGGTAGATTTATTCAAAGCGGATGGATCTAAAAATAGCCTATGGGGGGGGGATGGGTTAAGTCATGCTTAAAACTCCCAAATGAACTTACTGCTTGACTATACCATGCATTAAACAACTAACTGCCTGCCGAAGAATATCTCATTCTTCTTTAGTCCCATATACATGTAGTACTGGGACGTACCAGGAATGGCACAAGAATGGACACGTGCTCACACTTTGCATGATTGTAAGAGGCGACTAATAAGGGTTTAACCCTTTCCTTCATATAAACGTGTTTTCATGCATTTTGAAATAGAGTAGACCCAGATCAGACGGTTCCTGTAGGACCAGGATCTGCCCTGCTTGCTAATGGATTTTGATAGATCTGTTTCTTTACTTTCTAAAATGGCTACAACGTTCCACCTTCCATATTTCGTTTTAACATTGTTGCCATGAGTATTCAGTAGGTATAGAAACTTGGAATAAACTGAGAACAGGGAAAGGGTTAAGATAAACTGGAGTTTCTACTTCTCTGATTTTCCAGCAGGTGTTTAGTTTCTAGATCCAAATACCATATCTTATCTCGATGTAAATGAGATATAGACGAGGCAACATCTCTATTATCTCGGCGCCATATAATGTATGTAGCAGTGTCGTAAAACCCAACTCACTCACTCTTCTTTAGTTAAAGTGTGGTTTAGAGAGGTTTTATTGTGACCATATATGCCATCACCAGACATTTCAAGAATAAATTTAATTGTTAATTATTTAACTCACCCCTTCCTACCGGCGCATATTGACTCCTCTGTAGAAGTCACCTTTTGAAACCATTGCGATAAATTTGCTCTATTTATCAAAATGGTTTCAAAACTACATAATTCTCTTTTTTTTCCTTTTGTCTAGTAAATGCTGCGTTTCGGTAGATTTATTCAAAAAGACTGGGTATAATAAAGTACAGGAGAGAATGGGTTAACATATTTTATTCGAAAACGTATTATATTAATCATGATAACCACAGAGTATCACTATAGGATTAAAACGAAAGCTAAAAACTTATTGAGTTCTTCTCCTCATATGGTAAAGTACATTCACTTGGTGCAGTTGTTAACAAAAATACAAAATGATCTCAACATATTCACATAGTAAAGTATAATTATAACATACAAAACATTAAGTATTTGGAAATCAAAGATAGAAGAACAGTTAGAAAGGAGGGAGGGGGCAGTCTGTAGAAGGGGTTGATTTATTTAACTTGGTGTAGGTTGAGTTTAACCTTAATGTTTATCGCCAATAATTACATGTATTTCAAACTATTTTTAATATTTTCAAAAGTGATGGGAACCAATAAATTATTACATAATTAATCTGTATAAAGAAGTTTTTGTAAAATCATTCCATGTGCTCTTTGAAATATGAACTTATTTATTTATTCAGTTCATATATAGAAGTGGTTATTATTTCTTTGTAAACGCTATCTCTATCGTTTACACTGTAAACAGAGTGAAATATATGTATGAACTTATTACAAATCAAATCTATTAATAGAAGTTTTTGGTAACTGCATTCCCTGCATTCTGTACATTAACCCTTTCCCTGTTCTACGTTTATTCCAAATTTCAATACCTATTGAATATTCATTAACAAAATTGTGAAAAAGAAATATGGAAGGGGGAGCATTGTAGACATTTTAGAAATCAAAGAAACAGATCAATCAAATTCTAATAGCAAACAGAGCAGACCCTGATCAGACGGCTCCTCTTGGAGCCGTCTGATCTGGGTCTACTCTGTTTGCAAATGCGTGAAAACACGTTTATATCAGGGAATAGGTTAACATATTTACAGAAGTTTTCAATAAATGTATTGCATGTATTCTATACACTAAGTATGGATATAATTTTAAGAAAATTCACAACATTCAGCTTTGGACAGTCCTCGGTGATTCATCGATTGTCCAAATGCTAAGTTACACATACAGCTACAGTAGAACCTCTCTATAACGACCACTAAATTACATCAATTATTTTGTGTTAAAGGCAGGTGGCTGCTTAAAGCAAGGTGAAAGTAAAACAGAACGCTCCTATAGGAGCGTTCTGTTCTACTTTCATCTTGCTTTAAGCAGCCACCTGCTCCAAATACCAACTAATTAACACAATTTAGTGGTCGTTATAGAGAGGGGTTTCTGTATATAAATCTGATTTATTATTTGTTGGGTTATTTCCTTTGGCAGGGCGGATGAAGATCTTAGGGAAAATATTTCTTCTTTATTTAGATGTACATGAACAATGTATGTGAACATATTTCTGTTTCGTATAAACTAAACATTACTCGATGTAATTTCAAAACTTTGAGAATAAGACTACTCTGATTTAATTTTACTGAGAAATTTGATAGTTGGTATCAATTCTAATTTAACTTTATCAACGGAAGGCAAGAGAAAAAGAGATCGTCAATATTCTATCTGTTTTAATCAAGTTTAAAGCTGTATTGAAGTCCTTCTCCTTCCCGTCGCCCACAGGAAAGTGCCCTGGGGTCTTTGCTACTCAACTCAGTAACACAATAAGCACGGAAACATCAAACCAGAAAGAATAAATAATTATACAAGTATCTTACGCGAGAAGAAAAAAAGAGACCTAGCTAGATAAATAATAACATTAATTCGTCGATTCTCCTTTTTCCCTGCGAAAACCCTTATACCATAAACACTAATGTCGTCCAATTATCGCTTCCGGGAATGTCCCAGAATTCCCTAGGCGCGTGTTTCCGTGGGATTTCTATTGCTCCGCAGTAAAGACAAAGTGGAGTAAACTCATAAAACCATTACATTAATTGATACTAATTAACACTAATTGGTTCTTATTAAGTTAGTAGCAAAACCTTCTTGTATGAGAAAGACAGGAGATTCTCATGAAAATGGAAGAATATTCATCATATTCCTAAACGGGTTTTCTTCTTCCGTATCATGCGAATGGGAAAGACGGGAACCAATAACACGTGACGCGAGATAAAAAAAAAAAGCGACAAAAACTTTGCGCAATAATTTGGAAACCTTTGGCTCTGTCTGTCAAATGGTTGTTTGTGGGTAATTGTCTTTTTGATGCGACTTTACAGCAGGAAAATGCGCGCAGTTGCTGTGCCTGCAAAATCATGCAGGTTGTATTTTAGAAATACTGAATGTTCCGCTATGTTGGACTTGACAGGCGAGATGGGGAAAAAAAAGAAGGACGTTGTAGTATATGAAGAACGGATAAAGAGATGGAAAAATAAAATACTCAATGTGTAAAAGGTTATGTTCAGTATAATAAAAACACGATTATAGAATTATCTATATACATACAAAAACACACTGAAAAAGAAAAAAAAGAAGAGAAAGAAAGAGGAATAAAGAATGAGCGAGAGAGAAAGAGAGAAAATACAAGAAAGAGCTATAGCAAGAGAGACAGTGTGGGAGAGAGAGAGAGAGAGAGAGAGAGAGAGAGAGAGAGAGAGAGAGAGAGAGAGAGAGAGAGAGAGAGAGAGAGAGAGAGAGAGAATGCAGCCTGTGGAATTGCAGATACTCTAAACAGAATACCAGAAGGTGCATGTCAAGATAGCAGTTCTAAACGCAGATTCGCCAGTTAACCCTTGACACAGTCGGAGGGAATTCACATAAAATCTAGCAGTCAGTATTGGTTCTCATGCGACGAGAGTAACTCGGTATCCCGTCAGGATCCAAACTGTTTGTGACTATGTTCGTTGTTTAACAAAGGAACGAAAACATACAATTGAGAAATTTTCTTGAACTTATCTGCCGAGAAGCACGTGCTCAGCGAGAAAAAGGTTAATATGTACGAGATATAATACTGTCACAATTTATTGTCCTAATTAACCTTTATACTGTCGTAAAATGACGTGTGATAAAACTCCGATCTGTTGTGAGCTTTTTTACTTTCTTGAAACTTTTAGAAGCTATTGAGCGAGTGCCAAATAGCTTGGATCCTGATGAGACGCCGAGTTACTCGGCAGAGATGCCGAGTTTCTCGGCGTCTCAGCTCGATCCAAGCTGTTTTCAAATGTAAGCCAAATCACGTGTAGCAAGATAAGGGTTAATTAATTTATTAATTTATCACTATGTTAACGGTAGCTCTTGTACTTATCTAATATACGAGGAATATAGCCATGTTTACTAATTATACAATTTGCCTGTACGACAAAACATGAGAAACAAAGGGGAACTGTATCTTTCAAAATGATTAAGCGAGATTTTATAAAGAAAACTCACTCTAACAAACACCAGCTTATAAAACATCAACATATTAACAAAGGGAGCATATGAAAAATAATGTAAACAGGGTGTAATTGCAAGATTCGAATTTACACTCTCTTCAACACTGGCAACTAAAAATTGGTATCACTGTCACAGCTGGCCTTATATATGAATGCAGGAAATAATGACACCTTGAATAAATGTACATGTATTAAAAAAAATTCGATGGCACATGACAACAGAAAAAAATCGGTTATGGCAGCACTCAATATTTTATACATTCCATAAACAGAGTAGATCCTACAGGAGTCGTCTGATCTGGATCTTTTCTGTTCGTAAATACAGTAGTACCCCGCTAATGCGACCACTTAATGAATAAACATTGGTATTTTTAGAAGCAGGTGGTTGCTTAATACAGGATAAAAGTAATGCAGAAAGCTCCTCTAGGAGCTTTCTGCATTACTTTTATCCTGCATTAAGCTACCACCTGCATCTAGCACCAAGAGTTATACCTCTTTTAGGTGGTCGCATTAGCGGGGTTCTACTGTACATCAAAAGACGTATCCAGCAGGTAAAGTTTGGTTAGTTGAACTTGCTGTCCTCTGACAGCTCTTGCTAATGATCAATGTGAATTTCTGTTAAAATCTGGGAAATGATTTTTCATAAAACCAATAACAGGGCTGGCTAGAATATGTATTCTGTCAATCTATGGTTAAGTTTGGAGAAACCCGCATATTACAGATTCATATTCAATTGATTTAGAGATTAACAATGAACCATAATGTGAAACATAAAATATGGGCCGCATTCACCGTAAAACCACGCTGCTACTCTCCCAAACCTTAGCACTGCGACATGGCTGGTATTTACAAATAGCTTGGGTTCAGAGGAGACGCCGAGTAACTCGGCCTCTGATCAGAAATCCAAGCTGTTTGACACACAGTCAGCAGTTTCTCATATGCTTGATCGAATAGGAAGTAAATACAATAATCTTCCAGATCAGAGTTTGAGCAGAGATCATTTTTACAGCAAGATACATGCACTTTGTAATTGTAAACTCTTTCATTATTATGCACGGCCGTCTGCAACTTTGTCGTCTGTTTAACTGGACTTCCCTGTTTAACCGTTACCCTGCTGTGGGCGGATGAGTGATTACCTATGCAACAGTTTGGATCCAGATTAGACGCCGTGTAACATGAAAAGTAGGACAGACCCTGATGAGAGAGCACGTGACACTGTAGGAAGTTAGAGTTGAACGAGGTCAAAGAACTATTGCCCTGACAGTGACTGATATAATTTTTATACATGTATATTACTTAATAAGCAAACAGTTGATAGTGATCATAAAATGACCCGATTATACTCTAAACCCTTTCCCTCATATTGACGACTTTTGACGACTCTGTAAAAGTCACAATGGTTTAAAACTACAAAATTCCAAAATTTCCCTTTTCTCTAATTATTGCTCCTTTCGGTAGATTGATTCAAAGAGGTTGTATCTAAAAATATCCTATGAGGTAATATGTTAAAGGAAATGCGTAAATTTGATTCTGTGGCAACCGTGCAACTCTTTTGGCGCCAAATAACTGTCGTCTGTACACACTCTCGTCTGGTTTATGTTCCAGAATGGACTTTCCTCCAGTTTCTTCTCTAGTATCGAACAACTAGTATATTGAGTTACTCGGCGTCTCATCTGAATCCAAACTGTTTTCACGGTGTCCATAAATTCGTCTTGTGAGTCGCTTTCCGGCGACTTTGACTATGAAATAATTAATTTTAAAATACATTTCTCCTTCTTTACCCATGCCCTGTTGTATAATTACATATATCTTCACTGTGTACAATTATTGCGCTGTGCAATCACTGCTGTGGAGTGCACTGGTTACACAATCAATTTGTAAATAGTGCAGACCCTGATTAGACATCTAGGTCTTCACTATTTACAGGTAGGCATATTGACGTGAATAGCAAGCGAAGGGTTAATATGTTGCCGCGTGCTTTAGGACTTGTTTATTTAGTTACATTTAATATTTTTAACATTTCCTCTAAGCCTTTGCAAACAGAGTAGACCCAGATCAGACGGCTCCTATAGACCTGTTTCCTTAGTTTCTAAAATGGCTACCATTTTCCATCTTCCATATTTCGTTATAACTATATTGCCCATGAATGTTCAGTAGGTATTAAAAGTTGGAAACAATAAAGAACAGGGAAAGGGTTAATGTATGCAAAAAAAGGAAATGCGTGTCTTTATCAAGTAAACAATAGCAACCAGAGTCTCTGTATAATATGGTACCACATTCTGTAAACGTCTTTTGTTAGTTACATCTTAATCCTTTCGCTGCCAATGCCGGATCTGTGATTACCTATGCAAACAGTTTGGATCCAGATGAGACGCCGAGTAACTCGGCGTCTCATCAGGACCCAAACTGTTTGTTACTATTACTATTACTATGTTTTTGAAACAAAAATGAAGAAAATCAAAATAATGAAAATTTGTAGCAGACGACAAAGTTAGCAGACGACAGAGTTAGCAGACGACAAAGTTAGCAGACGACAGAGTTTGGCAGCGAAACGGTTAATATTGTAACCCTGACACCCCTGAAAAAAATAATGTATGCTTAAATTTGGATCTGCTGCAATTTTGATAACTTCCGGTTCGATCCAGCTATTGACCGAGTGTCAACAGCTTGGATCCAGATGAGACACCGAGCTACTCGGCGTCTCATCTGGATTGAAGCTGTTTGTAAACGCGAGATAGTGGGATACAGGTTAATATCTCATCGAAGGGATATCACTAGACCTGTCAATAGGTTGGAATAGAAATTGGTTTAACCCTGATCTTGTTGAGAAAAAAATGCTGTCTTCTCTACTCTGATCTGCTACATTTTTACTTACATTCGATTCTTTAAAACTTTTGAAAGAAACTGTTGACTGACTGACTGTCAAACGGCTTGGATCCAGACTAGACGTCGAGTAACTCGGTGTCTCATCTGGATCCAAGCTGTTTGCAAAAACGGATCAGCTCGCGGATAGCAGGAATAGTGTTAAATGTTATCGTTATCGCAACTAGCTCTCAAAGATTCAACAGATCTCAGATTACAAGCGGTAGTCTCACAATGCTCCCTCATTGGAGACGAAGAATGATTTCATGAATTTTTAATGACTGATTTGCCAAGATTACAATGTGTTGAAGGTGTCAGATTTGTGGTTACTGTAAAATCTCAAAATAACGACATACGAGTTTTTGCCCTTTACTCCATCCATAGATACGCCTTTAAATGCCTTTGTAAACAGACTAGACTAAGATCAGATTGATCTTGTGATATTTATAGATCTGAATCCAAAGTTTGTGTCATGGTAAAATATTTGCCCCAACGCCATTGTAAAAATTCGGTCAATTAATCTTCACCATGTCATTATATTTTACATGAATATGCATGACGTAAATGGTTAATGCAAGTGTTAGCAATACTTCATAGGCTATTTTAGATCCCACCTCTTTGAATAAATCTACCGAAAAGGAGCATTAACCAGAGAAAAGGAAAATTCTAACAATTTGTAGTTTGAAACCGTTGTGATAAATATTTATCACAATGGTTTCATAAAGTGACTTTTACAGAATCGCCAAAAGTCGTCAATATGAGGGAATGGGTTAATGCAAGAAAACAGTTATTCAGCATGTTTCCTTGTGACGATTTGACATTACAAAACCTGTCTTAAGCGGGCATTCATTTATTGAACACTGGGGTCTTAAAATGCAAGTGGTTGCTTAATGCAGGGCAAAAGTAATACAGAAAACTCCTATAGGAGCTTTGTGCATTACTTTTGACCTGCATTAAGCTACTACCTGCCTTACATACCCATAATTAGATCTCTTTTTGATGACATGTTCTACATTGCTTTCGTTCTTACCTTTGTTCTGCATTAACCCTTTCCCTCATATAAACGTGTTTTCACGCATTTGCAAACAGAGTAGACCCAGATCAGACGGCTCCTAGAGGAGCCGTCTGATCAGGGTCTGCTCTGTTTGCTATTGGAATTTGAAAGATCTGATTCTTTACTTTCTAAAATGGCTACACTGTTCCACCTTCCATAATTCATTATAACTATTTTGTCCATGGGCATTAGGTAGATTTTGAAAGTTGAAATAAACATAGAACAGGGAAAGGGTTAAGCAGATACCTACTTGTATTGAGTTAGTGTCCCTTTAAAGAGACCCAACTGAGGTTTTTATAGTCATACGGTGAGTAGATTATGTAGGAAGTAGCATAATGAATGTAAATATTAGATTATTGTTTCATAATGGTGTGTGAACAGTTGTGTGTTTCTTGCCTTGACATAAATCATAGCAGTATATCTATATTATGTCTTAAAGCATTCAAATCACTCGTTAAATAGTTCAACAATAACATTGGTATAAATGTGTATTACATGTATACTACATTGGTAAAACTGTGCATTATACTACAATGCCATTGGTCAAATAGTTCAAATTGTGCTTTGTACTACAAGAACATTGGTAAAATAGTGCATAATATTACAATAACATAAAACAGTGCATTACATTATAGTAACATTAGTAAAACAGTACAGTACATGTATATTACAATAGCATTAGTAAAACAGTACAGTACATGTATATTACAATAGCATTAGTAAAACAGTACTGTACATGTATATTACAATAGCATTAGTAAAACAGTACAGTACATGTATATTACAATAGCATTAGTAAAACAGTACTGTACATGTATATTACAATAACATTAGTAAAACAGTACCGTACATGTATATTACAATAGCATTAGTAAAACAGTACAGTACATGTATATTACAATAGCATTAGTAAAACAGTACAGTACATGTATATTACAATAGCATTAGTAAAACAGTACTGTACATGTATATTACAATAGCATTAGTAAAACAGTACTGTACATGTATATTACAATAGCATTAGTAAAACAGTACAGTACATGTATATTACAATACCATTAGTAAAACAGTACAGTACATGTATATTACAATAACATAAATTAAAACATTGCATTATATTACAACAACTTTAGTAAAACAGTGCAGTATATTACAGTAACATAGCATAATTAAAACACTGCATTATATTACAATAACTTTAGAAACACAGTACAGTACATGCATATTACAATACCATTAGTAAAACAGTGCAGTATATTACAGTAACAATGCTAAGACCATGCAGTATATTACAATAACACAATTAAAACATTGCATTATATTACAGTAACAATGCTAAGACTGTGCAGTATATTACAATAACACAATTAAAACATTGCATTATATTACAATAATATTAGTAAAACAGTGCAGTATATTACAGTAACAATGCTAAGACCGTGCAGTATATTACAATAACACAATTAAAACATTGCATTATATTACAATAATATTAGTAAAACAGTGCAGTATACTATAATAACTTTAGTAAAACAGTTCAGTATATTACAGTAACAATGCTAAGACCGTGCAGTATATTACAATAACACAATTAAAACATTGCATTATATTACAATAATATTAGTAAAACAGTGCAGTATACTATAATAACTTTAGTAAAACAGTTCAGTATATTACAGTAACAATGCTAAGACCGTGCAGTATATTACAATAACACAATTAAAACATTGCATTATATTACAATAATATTAGTAAAACAGTGCAGTATATTACAGTAACAATGCTAAGACCGTGCAGTATATTACAATAACACAATTAAAGCATTGCATTATATTACAATAATATTAGTAAAACAGTGCAATATACTATAATAACTTTAGTAAAACAGTTCAGTATATTACAGTAACAATGCTAAGACCGTGCAGTATATTACAATAACACAATTAAAACATTGCATTATATTACAATAATATTAGTAAAACAGTGCAGTATACTATAATAACTTTAGTAAAACAGTTCAGTATATTACAGTAACAATGCTAAGACCGTGCAGTATATTACAATAACACAATTAAAACATTGCATTATATTACAATAATATTAGTAAAACAGTGCAGTATACTATAATAACTTTAGTAAAACAGTTCAGTATATTACAGTAACAATGCTAAGACCGTGCAGTATATTACAATAACACAATTAAAACATTGCATTATATTACAATAATATTAGTAAAACAGTGCAGTATACTATAATAACTTTAGTAAAACAGTTCAGTATATTACAGTAACAATGCTAAGACCGTGCAGTATATTACAATAACACAATTAAAACATTGCATTATATTACAATAATATTAGTAAAACAGTGCAGTATACTATAATAACTTTAGTAAAACAGTTCAGTATATTACAGTAACAATGCTAAGACCGTGCAGTATATTACAATAACACAATTAAAACATTGCATTATATTACAATAATATTAGTAAAACAGTGCAGTATACTATAATAACTTTAGTAAAACAGTTCAGTATATTACAGTAACAATGCTAAGACCGTGCAGTATATTACAATAACACAATTAAAACATTGCATTATATTACAATAATATTAGTAAAACAGTGCAATATACTATAATAACTTTAGTAAAACAGTTCAGTATATTACAGTAACAATGCTAAGACCGTGCAGTATATTACAATAACACAATTAAAACATTGCATTATAATACAATAATATTAGTAAAACAGTGCAGTATACTATAATAACTTTAGTAAAACAGTTCAGTATATTACAGTAACAATGCTAAGACCGTGCAGTATATTACAATAACACAATTAAAACATTGCATTATATTACAATAATATTAGTAAAACAGTGCAGTATACTATAATAACTTTAGTAAAACAGTTCAGTATATTACAGTAACAATGCTAAGACCGTGCAGTATATTACAATAACACAATTAAAACATTGCATTATATTACAATAATATTAGTAAAACAGTGCAGTATACTATAATAACTTTAGTAAAACAGTTCAGTATATTACAGTAACAATGCTAAGACCGTGCAGTATATTACAATAACACAATTAAAACATTGCATTATATTACAATAATATTAGTAAAACAGTGCAGTATACTATAATAACTTTAGTAAAACAGTTCAGTATATTACAGTAACAATGCTAAGACCGTGCAGTATATTACAATAACACAATTAAAACATTGCATTATATTACAATAATATTAGTAAAACAGTGCAGTATATTACAGTAACACTAGTAAAACAGTTCAATATACGTGTATTACAGTAATATTAGTAAAACAGTGCAGTATATTACAATAACATAACTAAAACATTGCATTATATTACAATAACTTTAGTAAAACAGTTCATTATATTACAGTAACAATACTAAAACAGTACATTATATTACACTAGCATAATTAAAACATTGCATTATATTACAATAACTTAAATAAAACTGCACTGTACTACAATAACATTGGTAAAACAGTGCATTATATTGCAATAACATCGGTAAAACGGTTTATTATATTACAGTTACATTAATAATTATTGGGTCTCCAGACGATGCTATAGCCAATTTACTCGGTGATAGCTATAATAAATTCTTGAAGGCAGGAGCAATACATATTAGTAAATTATTGTCTAGTTTCATGTACTAGTTTTATGTTTAGAGCTACAGAAGAGCATCGATGTAGACAATAATTTCAGCATTCCCCCGTTGCAAATAAAAGCAGAATAAGAAATTATTGCGGATTGTCTGTATAATGTAGTGTCCGTGTTTGACTGTCGAACTTCCAAACTAAATGTTTTTAACCACGGCTTACACTGACGACAGTTTTGTAATTAATACCGTATACATGTATACACACCAATAGTGCTCATACATGTAGTATATAATGCGCTCAACATACATACATTACATTGGTAAATTGTGAGGTTGACATACCATTGTCTGATTGTGTATAATAATAATAATAATAATTATTATTATTATTATTGTTATATTATTATTATTATTATTATTATTATTATTATTATTATTATTATTATTATTAGTAGTAGTAGTAGTAGTAGTAGTAGTAGTAGTAGTAGTAGTAGTAGTAGTAGTAGTAGTAGTAGTATTGTGCTAATTGTCACTCTGTATATAATCATACTGCAGCTTGAATGTTATCTGTACTCTTCAGTGTCGGAGGAAATAAAGAAAACAACTACAGTTGCATTACAATTACATTATAGTGCAATATATGAAAATACCACCAGTCTAGGTATACATGTAGTATACTGTAAAGTCTCGACAACACGATCACTCAAAAAGTATAATTCTTGACTTTTAAAACTGACAGAAGTTTAATGCAGGGCAAAAGCTATGCAGCACGCTCATATAGGGTCATTCTGCATTACTTTTGACCTGCATTAAGACTATTTGCTTTTACAGACACATGTGTCAATGAATGATGTGGTCGCATTTGCGATACGTCACTGTATTATAGTTTTGTGAAGTCCATATGCGCACTAGATAAGCTGAAACATCTAAAACATAGATTAAAAAAGAATATTAAACCATTAAGATACTGGGGTCCGTCTTACAACAGATCGCAAGGCCACAAAATCGTAAATCATAATTTATGACAACTGCTGCTACTCAAATAACCAATTGCTGCTACTCACATAACAAATTGCTGCTACTCACATAACAAAGTGTTGCTACTCACATAACCAATTGCGACTACTCGTATAACCAATTGCTGCTGCTCATATAACCAAATTGCTGCTACTCGCATAACCAATTGCTGCTACTCAAACAACCACTTGCTGCTACTCACATAACCAATTGCTGCTACTCACATACCGGTAACCAATTGCTGCTACTCGCATAGCCAATTGCTGCTACTCACATTACCGATTGCTGCTACTAACATAACAAATTGCTGCTACTCGCATAGCCAATTGCTGCTACGCAAATAACCAATTGCTGCTATTCACAAAACCACTTGCTGCTACTCACATAACCAATTGCTGCTACTCATATAACAAATTGATGCTACTCACATAGCCAATTGCCGCTACTCGCATAGCCAATTGCTGATACTCGCATAAAAAATTGCTGCTACTCATATAATCAATTGCTGCTACTCACGTAACCAGTTGCTGCTACTCACAAAGCCAATTGCTGCTACTCAAATAGTCAATTGGCACCACTCACATAGTCATTTGCTGCTACTCACATATTCAATTGTTGCTACTCTCACTGCCTATTGATGCTTCTCACATAGCCAACTGCTGCTACTCACATAGCCAGTTGGTGCCACTTGCATAAACCAATTGCTGTTACTTACATAACCAATTGCTGCTACTCGCATAGCAGATTGCTGCTACTCAAATAACCAAATTGCTGCTACTTACATAACCCCTTGCTGCTACTCACATAATAAATTGCTGATACTCGCATTACCAATTGCTGCTACTCATATAACCAATTGCTGTTATTCGCATAGCCAATTGTTGCTATTCAAATAATCGATTGCTGCTACTCACATAACCAATTGCTGCTACTCACATAACTAATCGCTGCTACTCACCTAACCAATTGCTGCTACTCGCATAACCAATTGCTGCTACTCGCATAACCAATTGCTGCTACTCACATAATCAATTGCTGCTACTCACATAACCAATTGCTGCTACTCACATAACAACTGCTGCTACTCGCATAGCCAATTGCTGCTACTCAAATAACCAATTGCTACTACTCACATAACCAATTGCTGCTACTCGCATAACCAAATTGCTGTTACTCACATTACCAATTGCTGCTACTCACAAAGACAATTGCTGCTACTTAAATAGTCAATTGGCACCACTCACATAGTCAACTGCTGCTACTCACATATCCAATTGCTGCTACTCACATATCCAATTGCTGATACTAACATAGCCAACTGCTGCTACTCACATAGCCAATTGCTGCTACTTGCATAACCAATTGCCGCTACTCACATAACCAATTGCTGCTACTCGCATAGCCAATTGCTGCTACTCACATAACAAATTGCTGCTACTCACATCACCAAGTGCTGCTACTCACATAACCAATTGCTGCTACTCACATCACCAAGTGCTGCTACTCGCATAGCCAATTGCTGCTACTCAAATAACAAATTGCTGCTACTCACATCACGAAGTGCTGCTACTCGCATAGCTGATTGTGGCTACTCAAATAACCAATTGCTGCTACTCACACAGCCAATTGCTGCTATTCAAATAGTCAATCGGCACCACTCACATAGCCTATTGCTGCTACTCACATATCCAATTGCAGCTACTAACATTGCCAAATGTTGCTACTCACATAGCCAACTGCTGCTTCTTACATAGCCAATTGATGCTACTAACATAACCAATTGCTGCTACTTGCAGAGCCAATTGCTGCTACTCATATAGCCAACTGTTGATACTCACGTAGCTAACTGATGCTACTGACATAGCCAATTGATGCTACTCATATAGCTTATTGCTGCTACTCACATAGCAAAGAACTTCTTTTCGCATAACTAATCGCTGCTACCCGCATAGCCAATAGCTGTAACTCGCAGAGTCAGATGCTGCTACTCACATAGTCAATTGCTGCTACCCGCATAGTCAATTTCTGTATTTTAAAGCGCATATCTCGCGTAGTCAATAGCTGTAACTCGCTTTGCCAGTTTCTGCTACTCGCATAGTCAATAGCTGCTACTAACATAACATTCTATTGAGTTATGACGCCAGCTTACATAGTAAAGCACACATTATCGTGCGTTCTATAGTGTAGTGACTAGACTAACATATCGTAAGACGGAGATTATCGTGCGTTCTATAGTGTATGGACTAGGCTAACATATCATAAGACAGAAATTATCGTGCGTTCTAATGAACGACTAACGCATCTTCTAGTTGCATGTAAAGACATTTAAGAGCTTATAGCTAGGCCAATCTTTTTCAAATTGATAAAACATTTTAACCCTTTTTCTTATGAATATCCATGTAAGAAATATTGACATCATGGGAATTAATTAGCTGAATTTTGTACTAGCATATGGACACAGGAAAGTTTAACCATAAACGCCAATGCTTACGTGGGCCAAACATGTCGTATCTGGAGATTCGTACGTAAAACAAAGACTTTGTTCGAAATCTACAAATCAAAATAATTATATACCCTTAGTATTCGGACACGCAACATCCTCTCTATATGGATGTGTGATGCTGAATAAGTCCATTTGGCACTTTAAAGTAAATTGACGTGGTAGCAAACAGCGAAGATCCATATCAAAATAATGCTTCGGGAACAGCCTGATCTGAGTCTGCACTATTTTTCTAAGCGTACCTGTCTGAATAGTTAGGATAATTAGGGAAAAAGAACCCTCATGAAAAGCTAATTTTGGAAAGATGGTAGGCAACCACATACGAGTATTAGGTAGTTCAAATTTGCCGAAGGGCTTCAGCCCAGAACCATAATTGTTATAGGGGTATTTCTGTCGGTTTTCATATACAGACTAACACGCTATTATATTGGCTTATTACTTCGGGTAATACATATTCACAGATCGTTACGCAAAAATGTCTGTATTTTACGGTTACTGTTGTTTACGTCATAATTTTAACACCCGACACATGACTTTTCTCTGTGATAGGCACTTTAATATGTCCTGTCGCACGCATTAGCCTCTTATAGCGCATTTATTCCGCGCCTTGCTATGAATTTTTAATGGATTTTCACGCTTTTCGTTTCATTTACTACGCTGGCCGCCATGATGCTGCAGCGGAAGTGCTACCCGCACGCGCTAAGACGATAAGTTATTTATAGATTAGAGGATGGCGTCTGTAGTACATATGTTTGATGTTGCACAATATCGTAAATCGGTGGTGGGTGATCTTTTGTGGTAAGTATTCCCACTTAAGCTTACATATTACAGAACTTCACGCCTTTTCATCGTAAATTTTACAATACTTATGACGTGTAATACTAAGTATGGTAAACAAATCTAAAGAGCTGTCCAGTGCAAGACGCGGAACATCTGTCTCTGTCTACTTAAGAGAATAATCAACCATACAATCTAGTGACAAGATATTGAATATTCAGGTGAGAAGTAATGGCATCACGAATATTAATTAGATGAATTCTTATGACGACATGTGAACACAGGATTTTTTGGTCATGACAGACACTGTAGAATCATATCTAAATTATATAAACGAACGAACAAAGCAGACATCTGATCTGGGTCAGGAGCCATCCGATCTAGGTCTGCTCTGTTTGCAAAGATGTTAACCCTTTCCTCCATTAATACGCCTTTCTGCGCCTCTGTAAAGTCACCCGTTGAAACAATTTTGATAAATAGAGCATTTGCTCCTATAGGAGCAAATGCTCTATTTATCACAATGGTTTCAAACTACAATTTTTTTTCTAAAAAATCCTTTTCTCTAGTTAATGCTCCTTTTCGGTAGATTTATTCAAAGAGGATGGATCTAAAAATAGCCTATGTGGGAATGGTTAAAAGGAGTATCTATGGAGGAAAGGGCTAGGTGGATTTCTGAATATCTACTCTTATTGGCTTTTGTTTTTAATCTTATGCAACTATCTAAACCAAGATGTGAGATTTCTTAATTAGAACAAAAGCACTTTGACATATTAACAATTACAAAACAAGCACATATAATAGGTTAAAACGGAGGTGTAATTTGTACTATAATGAATGATGCGGATTTCCCAACTTTACTATTTACTAATTACACAGTAGAACATTTCTTAAGCTGTCATCAACAAGAGGCCCAATCATGGGTCTGTAAGGCAGGTGGTGGTTTAATGCAGGTCAAAAGTAATGCAGAAAGCACTTATAGCAGTTTTTCTACATTATTTTTGCCCTGCATTAAGCAACCACCTGCTTTTTAAGACTCCCATGTTATATAAATGAATGGTCGTGTAAGATTGATTCTACTGTAGTATTTCACGATTGCATCTGCTGGTAATGATGTCAGTTAGGTAAATAATCATTAATCAGTAGATTTAACCCTGGTTCCCTGTTCTATGTTTATTTCAAATTTCAATACCTATTGAATATTCATGAATAAAGTAGTTATAATGAAATATGGAAGATGCAACTTTTTAGCCATTTTAGAAAGTAAAAAAACCAGATCTTTCAAATTCCATCAGCAAACAGAACAGGCCCAGATCAGACGGCTCCTCTAGGAGCCGTCTGATCTTGGTCTACTCTGTTTGCAAATGCGTGAAAACACGTTTATATTAGGGAAAGGGTTAAGGAAAGAAAAGGAATGAGTATCAAGGACCATATGTGTAGAAAATTGCATCAAGTTGGATATTAATCAAATATTGTGAAATGAATACATTGTACATTTATATGATTTGGGTTCTGCCAATTAGATTCAACCTGGATTGTATGCTATTCTTCTGTTCGCGAGCTGACTCGCATTTGAAAAAAAACAAAACCTTTATTTAAATGAGACACCAAGTGGCTCTGGGTCTGATCAGGATCCGAAATGTTTGACAATCTAGTCAATAATCTCTTAAAAGTTTGATTGAATCATAAGCAGTCAATAATTCACCTTATCCATTTTGAGCAGACATCATTTTTCACAGCTGGATAACGGTTAAGTACTACATGTAGTAAGAAGTGCGCGTGACGTAATGCTCACTGACATTTTCTGTTATTACATACATGTATTTAGATGTCATTTTTATGGGCCCGCACGTATCTATCTCTCCCACTATCTCATATCGACGCCTTTTGACGCCTCTGTAAAAGTCACCTTTTGAAACCATTGTGATAAATGCAGCATTTTCTCCATATGCTCTATTTATCACAATGGTTTCAAAACTAAAAACAAAGTACCCAGTTATAATCTACTTTCAATCCGAATGACCGCTCAGCCGACTGTACATTTACTCCCCTGGTCATTGGCCTACATGTTGAGCACTGCTAACATATGGCACAATCATGCAGCCGCAGTACCGGCGAGTGGCCCTCACAGGTACCCATTTTAACCCCTTGGTGGAGAGGATGTACGGGTGGGAGACACGGAAAAGCGTCTCTGAAATTTCCTGGAGGGACCGGGATTTGAACCCCGGACCTCCGGACTGATAGTCAAGCGCGTCACCACTAGACCACCGCCACCTGCTACAAAAAAACTACACTGTTCTAGAATGTCTCTAGTAAATGCTCATTTTCAGTAGATCTATTCAAAGGCTGGGTCTAAAAATAGCCTTTAAGCCCATCTTGACGCATTTTCACTACCCGTGTGCCTCGTTTGCATTGGCCAATTTATTCCCATATTTTAAGGGAGAACTCGCCCAGGTATTGTTAAGAACCTGTCCATATTTCATGGGGGGGGGGGGGGGGGAAGCACACATACTATTTGCTGGTATAAGCCATTAGTATCGATTGATTCAGCAAGCAGTCCATACCCTGATCACATGATTGTTATAGGAGCTGTCTGATCTAGATTCTCGTGTGCTAATATTGCTTTGCCTGCCCTACCCTGCCCCGCACCGCACCGCCCCGTCCAGGAGTTTTACAATTGTGAACTTAGTCTACGTAACAACTTAGCTAAAAGACAAGCTAAGTAACAACTCAGCTAGAGGACAATCTACGTAAGAACTCAGATAGGGGGCAATCTACGTAACGAGTCAGCTAGGGACACTATAATTGACAACTCAGCTATTGGAAATCTACGTAACAATTCAGCTAGAGGAAATTTACACAACAACTTAGCTATTGTACAATCTACGCAACAACTCAGCTATTGAACAATCTATGTAACGATTTAACTAGAGGATAATCAGAATCTACGTAACAAGTCAGCTAGAGGAAATCTACATAACAACTCAGCTATTGGACAATCTACGTAACAACTCAGCTATTGAACAATCTACGTAACGATTCAGCTATTGGAAATCTACGTAACAAGTCAGCTATTGGACAATTTACGTAACAAGTCAGCTAGAGGACAATCTACGTAACGATTCAGCTATTGGATAATCTACGTAACAACTCAGCTATTGCACAATCTACGTAACAAGTCAGCTAGATGGCAATCTACATAACAACTCAGCTATTGCACAATCTACGTAACAACTAAGCTATTGGACAATCTACGTAACAAGTCAGCTATTGGACAATCTACGTAACAAGTCAGCTAGATGACAATCTACATAACAACTCAGTTATTGCACAATCTACGTAACAACTCGGCTATTGGAAATCTACGTAACAATTCAGCTATAGGACAATCTACGTAACAACTCAGCTATTGGAAATCTACATTACGATTAAACTAGAGGACAATCTACATAACAATTCAACTAGAGGACAATCTACGTAACAATCCGGATAGAGGACATCTACGTGACACCTCAGTGGACAATCTACATGATAACTCAGCTAGAGGACAATCTACGTAAGAACTCAGATAGAGGGCAATCTATATACATGTAACAACTCAGCTATTGGAAAATCTACGTAACGACTCAGCTAGGGGACACTCTACGTAACAAGTCAGTTAGAGGACAAACTACATAACAACTTAGCTAGAGGACATCCACGTACCAATTCAGCTATAGGACAATCTAAGTAGCAACTCAGCGAGAAAACAATCTACGTGACAACTAGTACATTGTCGACATGCTTGACGTATACAGGCCGCGCAGAGAGTTAAGGTCAGCAAGCAGATCATTGTCGTTGGTTGTGCCAAAAAGTCGTAAGGTAAAATACGGTGAGAGAAGTTTCATGCATGCAGCTCCGAAACTTTGGAATGCTCTACCTTCAGGCATTAGAGACGCAAGGTCACTGGCATGTTTCAAAAGGTGTCTGAAAACGCACTTTTTCAACATTTGTTACTAGGACAGTTTTGTTCAGAATAGGAATGGCTTTCAGCCAACCTATTAAGCTAACAGATTACCCAATAGTCATGTACAGTGGCAACTAAGCTAAGGATAGGAATGGCTTTCAGCCAACCTATTAAGCTAACAGTTGACCCAATAGTCATGTACAGTGGCAACTGAGTTCAGGATAGGAATGGCTTTCAGCCAACCTATCAAGCTAACAGTTGACCCAATAGTCATATAAATGGAATGATTTTCAGTCAGCCCATTTATTCTAATCTATGATATTGATGAACATGGCTTTCAGTCAACTTGTCTGTATCAAGTTTGTTAATATAGATTATTCTAATTTGTGATATTGATGAGCATGGCTTTCAGTCAACTTGTCTGTATCAAGTTTTGTTAATACAGATTATTCTAATTTGTGATATTGATGAGCATGGCTTTCAGTCAACTTGTCTGTATCAAGTTTGTTAATAAAGTTTATTCTAATTTGTGATATTGATGAGCATGGCTTTCAGTCAACTTGTCTGTATCAAGTTTGTTAATACAGTTTATGCTATTTCTTGCGGATAGTGATTTTATATCTATTGTATATCTTTTGCTTATCTTTCACTGACCGGGTGGAAAATCATGTAGTTCCTTCCGGCTAGCAATTTCATATATATTGTACATCTTTCATTGTCTGGATAGATAATCATGCGGATGGTTCCGGTTAGTGATTTTATCCATGTGAAGCGCTTTTGAACGCACATATCCAGTGTGAAAAGAGCGCTATATAAATGTGGTATAATAATAATAATAATAATAACTCAGATAGAGGACAATCAACATGATAACTCAGCTAGAGACCAATCTACGTAATAACAAAAAACGTCTCAACTCAGCTAGATGACAAGCAACGTAACATTGTTAGGTAGATATCCTCTAACTCAGTTTTCAGCTCAGTTAGAGGACAATCTAGGTAACAAATTTTCAAGAGGATAATACAGTAAAACCTCTCAATAACGACCACTTAATTACATCAAGTATTTTGTGTTAAAGGAAGGTGGGTGCTTAAAGCAAGATGAAAGTATTTTACTTTCACCTTGCTTTAAGCAGCCACCTACCCAAAATACGAACTGATTAACATAATTTAGTGGTCGTTGTAGAGAGGTTTTACTGTATACGTAAGAACTAAACAACTCAGCTATGTGACAATCTAAGGGACACTTGTTATTCGGTAGGTCTACAGACAGTTCTATATTTGATAATACCGTTTCAGACATAAAACCTAAAACCAAATGACTAGTTATGTCAACATATTCTATCGACCCTATTTGTAAATAAGAATAATGAGAGCAATTTTCAATTCCTGAAGGATGTGTCACCTGTCGGCAGAAATGTGACGAAAATAAGTATGGCGCAAGGAATGTGACACACGGACAGACAGATGAACAGACGACAGACACATACACGTACATGCCTTATTAACCTACTCCGATATCGACACTATTTTTTATCACATAAATGTCAACGAATGCCTAATTCAAATGCACAACAATTGCTTGATTTATATGTATACACTTTTCTTTAGTGATTATCTTACATACTAAATGGATCGTTTGAACAAGGAAATATCAAGTAGGCGACCCAGTGTGCTATTCAGTTGCTTGTTCTCGGTGCGTTTCTTTGTCTTGTAGGCCAGGTGGTAGATATTCCAACATATTCAATCATAAAATCCCTGTGCACGTGACCCTTTATCTGAAACCGAGGTTATCATTCTGTCTAACGGGACTAATTATCGCGGCGGAGGAATCTGCAGACGTTCGGCGGAAGTAGCAGCGCGTGCCGTGAAATGAGTTTGAATTAGTCGTGTTTACTAGATTTAATATCTTTTGACAATGAATAACTTTTACAATTGATAGCCTGATCCTCGTTGATGAATTAGCTTTAACTTGAAATTCATCGTTGAAATTTAATAGGAATATGTACAAAGAGCTTCCATCCCGAATGGCGACCTCTGGACACTTTGCAATTGAAATTCGGCAGTGCGCGTGCGCATGTATCAAGACACGTGACTTGCGTGGGGTCCTCTTCAGCTGCAAGACTCGGAGTAAAAAGTTTTTGCCGAATTGACAAATATTAGTTGAACGCAATAGATATAATCCATTCCTAGATGGAATCAGAAAAACTATGGCAGATTTCCGAAGTTGGGCGAGAATTAATTGATGAAAATTGTGTTTTGTTGACGCGCTTTGGCGCCACTAGCACGTGCGCGGCGTGCGTTCGCGCATCTGTCCGCTTACTTGCCCAATGAACCGTATGAAATGTGGAGTCATCAAGGGCGCCTTTGTGTTAGATCATAGTTGATGAGCTAGATACTCACCAGTGGCCCGTATATAGGCATATATTCATTGGTACTTAAACATTGAAGGAAACAAGATTGCAGTGGGGTCCCGCACGGCACTGTCTGGCTTATTTCGTATTCATTGGCATTTTCTTCCGTTTACATGCATCGTTCAAGACATTTTTACGGCTCATAAAGCCTGCCTAATTTTTGGGTTGGGTCCAAACGTTAACCCTTACCCCGATGCAAAAAAATGAATTCTAAGTCACGACTAAAGCGATCATACGCAAAAAATGTGGTAACTCAATACAGGCAAAATGATACAGAACGATCCAATATTAAGCTATCACCTTCTTTAACCCTTTCTCTCATATTGACGACTTTTTACGACTCTGTAAAAGGTGATTTTGTGAAACCATTGTGATAAATAGAGCATTTGCTCCTATAGGAGCAAATGCTCTATTTATCACAATGGTTTTAAACTACAAAATTAATGCTCCTTTTCGGTAGATTTATTCAAAGAAGTTGTATCCAAAAATAGCCTATGAGGTAATGGGTTAAAGATCCAGAATTAGACTTCTCTTGACTGGACGTATAAGGGAGACATTATTCTATTAGCTCGTTGTGTTTTAGTTGTGTTCGCCAATGATCTAGTTCATAGCGTGTTCGTCAATGATTAAGTTCTCAGCGTGTTCGTCAATGATTCAGTTCACGATATGTTCGCCAATGATCTAGTTCACGGTGTGTTCGTCAATGATCCAGACCACGGTGTGCTTGCGAATTATCCAGTTCACGGTGTGTTCGCCAATGATCTAGATCACGATGTGTTCGCCAGTGATCCAGTTCACGGTGTGTTCGCCAATTATTCAGTTCACGGTGTGTTCGCCAATTATCCAGTTCACGGTGTGTTCGCCAATTATTCAGTTCACGGTGTGTTCGCCAATTATTCAGTTCACGGCGTGTTCGCCAATTATTCAGTTCACGGTGTGTTCGCCAATTATTCAGTTCACGGCGTGTTCGCCAATTATTCAGTTAACTCCAATGATACAGTTTACGATGTGCTCACGTTGAAGACTGTATGCTGTTTTCAAATGAGAAAAAGGGGGTTACTGCATAGTCAAATCCCTCTAAAGCTACTATTTTATGAATACACATACGTGTCGTTTAAAGAAGATGGTTAATTACTCAATTCAGAGCGAACGTAATGCAGAGATCTTCTTCAGGAGTTTTCTGCATTACTTTCGTCCTGCACTAAGCTATCATCTACTTTTTTTTTAACCCGTTCCTTCATATGAACGTCTTTTAACACCGCTGCAGACAATACAGACCCTGATTAGACAACTCCTGTAGGAGCTGTCTAATCAGGGTCTGCACTGTTTGCTTATGGAATTATATAGATCTGATCCTATATAGCCAAAAAATCGCTGAAAGTTTTTCATTATGAAAAAATAATTTAATGTATAATTATTCATGAAGTGACCAGTTCAGACATAAGTGTTCATTAGGGAAATGGTAAACCCTTTCATTCATATAAACGCGTTTTCACGCATTTGCAAACAGAGTAGACCCAGATAAGACGGTTCCTATAGGAGCCCTCTGGTCAGGGTCTGCTCTGTTTGCTAATGAAAATATCATTTTCTTTACTCTCTAAAATGGTTACAATGTTTCACCTTACATATTTCATTATACATATTGTGTCCATTAATATTCAGTAGGTATTGAAATTTGGAATAAATACAGTATAGAGCAGGGAAAGGGATTAGTCGCAGAATTAGACCTAATTATGGTGGTCGCTTTAGAAAAGTTTTACTGATAGAACCTGTCTTAAGCGACATTATATTGATTAGATGCATGCATCTTAAATAGCAGGTGGTTACTTAATGCAGGGCAAAAGTAATGCAGAAAGCTCCTTTCTGCATTACTTTTGACCTGCATTAAGGTACCACCTGCCTTACAGACCAGTAATTAGACCTCTTTTTTGGTGGTCCATAGAGAGCAATTTTACTTAAACATGTATATAGTCAGCTTCTCAGTATGTGGATGGAGACAAGGTAGGTAGCTAAGAACTGCCATACAAAGTAAGTCTTGCAAGCAACGCAGACTGGCAGGAATCAGTTTCCATCGTATACACGTATATGCTTCCTCTTATTTATTGCAATACTCACTTTGTCTGTTTTTGTCCTTTGTCTGAAAGATACAGTAAAACCCATCTAATGCGACCACCAAAAGTGGCATAACTCACAATGGAAAAGGCAGGGGGTAGCTTAATGCAGGACGAAAGTTATGCAGAAAAGTATAGGAGCTTTCTGCACAACTTTCGTCCTGCATTAAGCTACCCCTGCTTATGAAGACAGCCATGTTTGTTCATTAAGTGGTCGCATCAGAGGGGTTTTACTGTACACCTTTTCATGTATTTGCAAACAGGGTAGACTCATTTCAGACGGTTCCTGTTGGAGTCCTCTGATCTGGGTCTCCACTGTTTACATCTGAGTTAATATAGAGCTAAACAACGTGTTCACGTGTCATTATAAAACGGTCATTATTCTTACACACAAATATCCATGGAGTAAAGGGTTAAACATCAGTCTGGAATTCAAACAATATGATTCCTGCTAATACACCGAGTTACCCAGCGTCTTATTTGGATCCAAACTGTTTGTAAGGGACGTCGCAAACTTGTCCATAGTGTTGAAAGAGTTGAACTCAACAATCTCAGTAATTGTAGTTGACGCTTCACATTCGTTCAGACCCTGTGGGCAATTGTCGGATCTATTTTTTATTTGTCGCGCAGTAATGTAGTAGTTTGAGAGCTGCATTTTACTGATGACTGATAACTTCAAAAGGAGCTTAAATGTGCGAAATTATATTCTCTAGCTAGCTTTAAGACAAAATCTTTGGAAAATTATACCCTTACACGACGAAACATTTGAATTTATGACGTAATCTCCTATGCATACGTTCCGACACGTGCAATTCACGTGCGCACACATCTGCCGAGCATAAACACAAAGTAGTTCCGAAGTCTCAGTCCAGTAATTTATTGACGTGTAATGTAGTTAATTTCATTACCAGAAAAACGATGACTTGAATCAAGACGATGTAATAATTATAAAATCAACCCTTATCTACTAATCAAATAGTCGTACGCCGAATACGATGTTTGGTGGACATTTGACATGTTTATATGTTTATCATAAATATGTTAATACTGAGCTACAGATAAAGGTGCGTATCCGAATACTAAAACCGTCATTTCTCCACCAAACCCTGTGTATGTCCACTCTTTAGAATCGCCTCGAAAGGGGTTTGGTTGAGAAATAAGGGAGCTATTCTTGATTTTTTTTAAACATTTACGCGTCTTATATGGATGTCTGTAAAATATACATACATGTATATACATGTACATGTACATGAACATGCATCCTGGAACATGCTCCATTGTTCTTTGAAGGGGTACAAATTGGATTCGACCATTTTTGAAAGAGTTGATAGCAGTCATGGATAATTATTTTCTCTCTTTTTTTTGTTGAAAAAAGTATATACATTTTTTATTTTATATCCGAAAGTCATCAGATTCTCCACAAACCCTATGCTATGACCACTCTTGAGACATCGACTCCCTGAGCCCTGTGTACGATCTTCTGATAAAGGGTATTTTCTGTTTGCTTATGGAATCACACAGATCTTCCTTTGTTCATATAATATTATAAAAATCAGCTACTACTGTATTTAAAAATAAACATGAAGTCAGTATTTTTACAGAAATATTTCTGAAGTAAAGCTGGAGTCTAATCTGGACCATAGTCCGAAACTCTGCCTCGTAAATAATACTGCATTGCTTCAAACTCTGCCTCGTAAATAATACTGCATTGCTTCAAACAAGGAAAACCCAAAAGTTAATGCCCCAACCCCACCATAAATAAAAGAAGAAACAGTAAATTCGTAGTCTTTAAAAGCATATGTGCACGTAGTTGGAAGCTTAATGCAGGATGAAAGTAATGCAAAAAGCTCCCATAAAACTTTTCTGAATTACTTTCTTCATGCCTTAAGCTCCTGTCTGTCTTAACCATTTACAAATAATGACATTATGAACATTAACCCTTCGCTTGCTAATCAAGTCAATACGCCTACCTGTAAATAGTGAAGACCCAGATGAGACAGCTCCTGCAGGAGCTGTCTCATCAGGGTCTGCACTATTTACAAGTTGATTGTGCAACTACAGCAGTGATTGCACAGAGAAATACTTGTACACAGTGAAGATATATGTAATTATACAACAGGGCATGGGTAAAGAAGGAGACATGTATTTTAAAATTCAACAAGAGAAGGGTTAATTGTCAGTATTTTTATAATGGTATATGAACTGTAGGCTTAGACAGTTCCATATGCGATCAGAGCAGGGCCTGATCAGACGGATCCCACAAGAGCCGTCTAATTTGGGTCTACTCTTTTTGCAGAGACGTAAAAGGCGTATATACGGAGTGGATGGTTAATTCGTGATGTCATTACATGAATATTCATGGCGTTAAAGGATTAAACCTATGCCGTAATGGACCCCCCCCCCCCCCCCCGGAGACCGAGACAATGGGTATCCTCCGGATATCTTGATCAAAATATTGTCTATATTGTCAATGATCCCATTATATTCGTTAATTTAAGTTTATTCTTAAAATCCCACAGCGCCAAAAGCACTCGGCGAATCATTAGGATCCAGACTGTTTGTAACCTAGATTGTGTTTTTAAACAAAAAAGGAAGAACATTCAGAAATGAAAACTGAAGCAGACGACAAGTTTTGCAGATGACAAACGTGTTGCAGCGAATGAGTCAGGACTTCTCCAGGTAATGGCTACCCGACTCGCATTTGCAAACAGCTTGGATCAAGATGAGATTTCAAGTAACTCGGCGTCTTATCAGGACCTAAACTGTTTGACACTCTGTCAATAGTTTCACAAATGATTGAAAGAATCGGAAGTCAGTGATTTTTTTCTTCAGAAAATCCGAGACTGAATATCATTTTACTCCGTGAATATCCATGTGAAGGACAGCGGCATCATGAGAGAAAAAGACGATCTTTTAAAATACAAAATACTACGTGTGTACGTACATATACAGTAAAACCTCTCTATAACGACCATTAAATTGTGTTAATTAATTGGTATTTAGGGCAGGTGGCTGCTTAAAGCAAGGTGAAAGTAAAACAGAACGCTCCTATATTCTGTTTTACTTTCACCTTGCTTTAAGCAGTCACCTGCCTTTAACACAAAATACTTGATGGTCGTTACAGAGAGGATTTACTGTATCACATGAACACAAAAATTGTAAACGTTTGGATTAGCTAGATGTTACTGTGTTTGAGTTCAATAGAAACTGCAGCGGCCATTCATTTATTGGACATAGGAGTCTTAAAAAGCAGCTTTCTGTATTACTTTTGTCCTGCATAAAGCTACCACTTGCCTTACAGACCCATAATTAGACCTCGTTTTAATGACCGTTGAAGACATGTTCTACTGTACATGTATATGTTTCAGAATCATGCAGTAGTGTACATGTACATGTATTAGGATTTGTTTACTGCTTATAACCCGCTACTCCATAACTCTTTACCTCACACACGCACGCACTATACACACACGTACGCACACACGCACACGAACACTTTTGCTGAAACTTTGATCATACTTCCGATAGTTGCATGTTTTAGAAGCTACTGCCCGAGTGTCAGACAGTTTAGGTTCAGGTAATGTCGGGTTACCCGGTGTCTGATCTGGATCCAAATTGTCTGGATGTGACATCTAGTCCACGATCAACAGGATAAGGTTAACACTTCAACTCCAGTATTCATTAGGTAAACTCGTCCTTATTAAACATTTAAAACCCCATCCATTATTCCTGTCGAGCAACCTATAGCATTGACTGGTATAGCATACAGTGTAGACCCTAATCAGATACAGTGAATACTTTCTAAACCGGACGTTTGAATGAGTATGAATATCGGTCTTGGAGATAGGTGGCAGCTTAATGCAGGGTGAAAGTCATGCAGAAAGCTCCTCTAGGAGCTTTCTGCATGACTTTCACCCTACATTAAGCAGCCGCCTGCATGATAGTATCTAAATTCTTCTCTACTAGAATTCCGGTTTAGAGGGGGTTACTTATTCATGGCCCCTCTGATCTGGGTCTACATTGTTTGTCTATGTCCAATATACAGGATCACGGATGTAAATGGATTTAACAAGAGATTTTTTATTAAATCCAGGAAGTTAAATTTTCCAAATCAATCCAAAGCGGAAAACTATATGCAGTAGAACATGCCATAAGCTGTCAGAAAAAAGAGGTGCAATTATGGGTCTGTAAGACAAATGGTAGCTTAATGCAGGCCAAAGGTAATACTGAAAGATCATATAGGAGCTTTCAGTATTACTTATGACCTGCATTAAGCAGCCACCTGCTAGTTAATACAGTAAAACCTCTCAATAACGACCACTAAATTGTGTTAATTAGTTGGTATTTTGGGCAGGTGGTTGCTTAAAGCAAAGTGAAAGTAAAACAGAACGCTCTTATAGGAGCGTTCTGTTTTACTTTCACCTTGCTTTAAGCGACCATCTGCCTTTAACACGCAATACTTGATGTTATTTAGTGGTCGTTATTGAGAGGTTCTACTGTACTTCTACGATAAATAATTGAATGACTGCTTAGGACAGGTTCTACTGTATACTAATCGTCGTTTGTGTACCCTTCTCATGCTGGCAAAACAAATGTCTGCACAATCTCTGATTTTCTCAACGTTTCACTGATCAAAGTTTTGAGAATCTATTGACTGGGTGTAAAACGGATTGGATGCTAATGAGACTCCGAGTTACTCAGCGTCTCATCTGAAGACAATCTGTTTGCAAATGTTAAGTCAATACGCGCCTAGCACGAAAAGAGTTACTTACAGAGAGTTGACAGTCAGATACCGGTACAGAGAGTTGACAGTCAAGTACCGGTACAGAGAGTTGACAGTCAGGTACCGGTACAGAGAGTTGACAGTCAGGTACCGGTACAGACAGTTGACAGTCAGGTACAGAGAGTTGACAGTCAGGTACCGGTACAGAGAGACAGCCAGGTACCGGTACAGAGAGTTGACAGCCAGGTACCAGTACAGAGAGTTGACAGTCAGGTACCAGTACAGAGAGTTGACAGTCAGGTACCAGTACAGAGAGTTGACAGTCAGATACCGGTACAGAGAGTTGACAGTCAGGTACCAGTACAGAGAGTTGACAGTCAGGTACCGGTACAGAGAGTTGACAGCCAGGTACCAGTACAGAGAGTTGACAGTCAGATACCGGTACAGAGAGTTGACAGTCTGGTACCGGTACAGAGAGTTGACAGTCAGGTACCGGTACAGAGAGTTGACAGTCTGGTACCGGTACAGAAAGTTGATAGTCTGGTACCAGTATAGAGAGTTGACAGTCAGGTACCAGTACAGAGAGTTGACAGTCAGGTACAGGTACAGAGAGTTGATAGTCAGGTACCGGTGCAGAGAGTTGATAGTCTGGTACCGGTTTATACAGGTACCGGTTCAGAGAGTTGACAGTCAGGTACCAGTATAGAGAGTTGACAGTCTGGTACCAGTATAGAGAGTTGACAGTCAGGTACCAGTATAGAGAGTTGACAGTCAGGTACCAGTACAGAGAGTTGACAGTCAGGTACAGGTACAGAGAGTTGACAGTCAGGTACCGGTACAGAGAGTTGACAGTCTGCCATGGTACCGGTACAGAGAGTTGACAGTCAGGTACCTGTACAGAGAGTTGACAGTCAGGTACCGGTACAGAGAGTTGACAGTCAGGTACCGGTACAGATAGTTGACAGTCAGGTACAGAGACTTGGCAGTCAGGTACCAGTATAGAGAGTTGACAGTCAGGTACCGGTACAGAGAGTTGACAGTCAGGTACCGGTACAGAGAGTTGACAGTCAGGTACAGAGAGTTGACAGTCAGGTACAGAGAGTTGACAGTCAGGTACCGGTACAGAGAGTTGACAGTCAGATACAGAGAGTTGACAGTCAGGTACCGGTACAGAGAGTTGACAGTCAGGTACCGGTACAGAGAGTTGACAGTCAGGTATTAGTATAGAGAGTTGACAGTCAGGTACCAGTACAGAGAGTTGACAGTCAGGTACCGGTACAGAGAGTTGACAGTCAGGTACCAGTACAGAGAGTTGACAGTCAGGTACCAGTACAGAGAGTTGACAGGCAGGTACCGGTACAGAGAGTTGACAGTCAGGTACCGGTACAGAGAGTTGACAGTCAGGTACCAGTACAGAGAGATAGTCAGGTACAGGTACAGAGAGTTGACAGTCATGTACCGGTACAGAGAGTTGACAGTCAGGTACCAGTACAGAGAGATAGTCAGGTACAGGTACAGAGAGTTGACAGTCAGATACCGGTACAGAGAGTTGACAGTCAGGTACCGGTACAGAGAAACAGTCAGGTAACAGTACAGAGAGTTGACAGTCAGGTACCAGTACAGAGAAACAATCAGGTATCGGCACAGAGAGACAGTCAGGTACCGGTACAGAGAGTTGACAGTCTGGTACCGGTACAGAAAGTTGACAGTCAGGTACCGGTACAGAGAGCTGACAGTCAGGTACCGGTACAGAGAGATAGTCAGGTACCCGTACAGAGAGTTGGCAGTCAGGTACCCGTGCAGAGAGTTGACAGTCAGGTACAGACAGTTGACAGTTAGGTACCAGTATAGAGAGTTGACAGTCAGGTACCGGTACAGAGAGTTGACAGTCAGGTACCGATACAGAGAGCTGACAGTCAGGTACCGGTACAGAGAGAGTCAGGTACCCGTACAGAGAGTTGACAGTCAGGTACTCGTGCAGAGAGTTGACAGTCAGGTACAGAGAGTTGACAGTCAGGTACCGGTACAGAGAGTTGACGGTACAGAGAGTTGACAGTCAGGTACCGGTGAAATTTGGATCCATAATAGTAAATTGACATTTTTCTATGTATCACGACAAATTTAAGTGACTCAAATTTAAACAGTCTGTGAAAAGTTTGAAAAATAATTAAAACTATTAGCTACACTAGACGGCTGATGAAGCAAACGAACGACAGAGATCAGGGTAATTTGTAACTAATAAATGGCTGTGAGCCGTGTTGTATTTTACCCAAGATGTTTCCAATCAGAGATAACCGCGTCATCAATAAAATTTTCTACTTTGATTTCCCAGGAAATCTGCGATTGGATAATCATTCCTCTAATAGAGGCGTTTTGACGTCTGCTTGAAATTTGTCGTCTGCTGTAATAAAATTTATATCCGTGGCTTATATTTGTCTCATAAATTGTTTAGAAATGAGTAGAAATAGTGTGTATCTTGATTGTTAGCTGGATTAGTCAGTGCCTGATTTGAATCTGGAGTATGCAAATTCTAACACACTTTATGCCAGCTCTTCAAGGGAGGTAATTCTCATCAGAGTTAGCATCATGATTGACTAATTTCACTAATTTATTAACCATTACCTCGCTGTAACAAAAATAATGTCTGCTCAATTTTAGACCTGGTGCATGTATGACTACTTCAGACTCGAACAAACTTTTGAATAATTATTTACCGAGTGTCAAAAAGCTTGGATCCTGATGAGACACCGAGTTACTCGGCGTCTCATCTGGATCCAAGCTGATTGCAAATGTAAGGGAGTTCGCGGTGAACGGGATAAGGACAAAAGGATTGGCGAATTGACTAGGGTACAATAATCTGTACGTAATTTCCAGAATTTTCCCATAAATCTCCCTGCATTACAAGACAAAAGACCGTGTTTTTATCGTACAAATTACTTGTGAAAGAAATATGAGACAGAAAATAGAATGGACAGCGCATGTTTTTATCATTTAAAGTTTCAATATTTTTTGTACTGCTGCTGTTTTGAGTTCTTTTTTACGATCTTTTGCATAATGTTCAAACATAATTCAAATTGGAAAATGTCTTGTTAAAAGCACCAAAATTCTAATTACATTTTCAAAATATAATACACGTGTGGGGTTTTTTTTCTCGAGAAATTTTACAAATTTATCAGGTAGACGTAAGTCAGCTAACCCTTACTGTGTGGGACACGAGCCACCAATATCATTTGCAAGCAGTGTAGACCCAGATGATTGGGCTTCTAGACGAGCCATATCATCAGGGTCTGCACCGTTTGTCATGTTACACTTTTCTTTAGGAAACGTCCCTAGATATTCAACAAAGGGTTGATTTGTTTGAATTTTGGAATACAGTAAAACCTCTCTATAACGGCCACTAAATTTACAAAAAGTATTTTGTGTTATAGGCAGATGACTGAAAGTAAAACAGAACGCTGCTATAGGAGCGTTCTGTTTTACTTTCACCTTGCTTTAAGCTGCCACCTGCCCTAAATACCAGCTAATTAACACAATTTAGTGGCCGTTATAGAGAGGTTTTACTGTAGTCCATTTAAAAATCCAGTGTTGAAAGGATTAAGATCATGATCAGATCACCGTATCAAGGTGTAGATAAGATGCATACCGATCTGTCAAAATATCCTGCTTCTCATTCAACCCCATTTTTTTTTATAAATAAATAAAAATATTATATACCGCTACTCATTAGAATCACATCTCCGAGACGATTCTAACAAGTAGCAGTAAGATAGGGTTTGGTGGAGAAATAGAAAGAAAAAACAATGAATTTTTATAATGGCATAATTTATGTACACATGCTTATAAAAAACAGTACCTAGTTATAGTCCGACTTTCAATCCAAATGACCGTTCAGCCGACTGTACATTTACTCACATAGAGTCATTCGCCTACAATATTGAGCACTGCTAACATATGACGCTATCATGCAGCCGCAGTACCTGCTAGTGACCCTCAAAGGTACTCATTTTAACCCCTGGGCGGAGAGGAGGTGCGGGTTGGAGACACTGAAAAGCGTCTCTGACATTTCCGGGAGGGGCCGGGATTTGAACCCCGGACCTCCGGACTAGTAGTCAAGCGCGTTACCAATAGACCACCGCACATTGTTTCATTGTTTGGTATTGATAAAAACAGACTCAGATCGATTACGATTTCACAAGAAACAGGTCAGACCCTGATAAGACGGCTCCTACTCTATTTGCAAATGCATTTATATGAGGGAAAATGTTAAAATTCCATCAGTGTCAATAATTCGGATCCCATACTGCAATATGGCTGAGCATATCTCAAACGATGTCTCCTACTCTCGATCTACAAGCTGTGAAACTATGAGCTCTATGGATCAGACCAAATTAGATATGTTTCCTTCAGACTTTATTGCAAGTTTCGCTCTGAATTCCATTCAAGACAGGAGAAATCCCAGCCATGTCGCAATGCAAAGATAATTCACGATTTCGACGGCAGTGCGCTAAAGAAATAATGACGTCATGAATATCAATTAGATTTTTATAATGGTATATGAAAAACATATCTTTGACTGTAGACTCAGATAAATAATCATTTTATGAGTAAATACCGTAGACCCTAGTCAGACGATACCTGTAGGAACTATCTGGGTCCATGATTGGTCAGATTTGAGTTCTCAAGCTTTTGATTATTCAGATTTGAGCCAAAGGCTCAAATCTGACCAATCAAAAACTTGAGAACGAACTACAGTTTGCAAAGGCCTTAAAAGACGTCGCTCTCAGGTAAAAAAGAAAAGATAAAATGATCTGGGTCTTGTCTGTTTACATAGGTGGCTTAAAGGCGTCTCTATCAGGTAAAGTGTCGACAAAAGAACCGATGGTAGAATTTCGCATATCCTAGTCATTTTTCGTGATTTAGGCGTGACTATGTGGGACAAAACTTGCCGACAGATCACGTAGATTGCCCGCTGATAAGGCAGATCACTCCATATTCACATTAATAATTTTCAAAAAAGTTCTTATCAGATTTTGGCGTTGTTCAAAATGTTTCACTTTTTGCATCACTTGTAGACATATCAACTTTTTTCCTGAGCAATGCTTGCGGTTCCAGCTCTCACGTTTTCGGTTTTTGTACCCATGCTGTAGAACATTTGCGGCGAAAGCAGATTTCAAAACTCTGAAACGGATACCTGTAGATCTAATAACCACAATACAGAGGACGACAACACTACGATGTGTAATATTGGTTCGTGTACTCTGTACATGACCCATGCTGAAATTGTGACGAAAAGGATGTCAATCCGATCACAATCTTAGTTTGAAACGGCTACCTGTGGATCTACGACTACCTGTGGATCTATATACCATAGTACAGTAAAACCTGTCTTAACCATTTACCTGTTCAATATTTATGTAAGAAATACTGACGTCATGGATATTTATTAGCTGAATTTTTATAATGGTACATGAATACATAATTATTTTTACCTTGGTAGAAACTTCAAAATCACATCTACATGAATATAAGTCCACAGGAAAACAACACAGACGGCTCCTACAGACACCGTCTGATCTGGGTCTACACTGTTTGCAAATGTGTGAGAATGCGTTTATATGAGGGAAAAGGGATGTGACCATCCATTAAAAAGAAGTCTTATTCTCTAGACCGTATATGCAGGTGGTAGCTTAATACAGGACGGAAGTTATACAGCTTTCTGCATTACTTTCGCGCTGTCGTAAACAACAACATGTTCAATCAATTAATGGCCACTTCGTACAGTTTCTTTACAGACGATGAGAAGCATAATGTGTGTAATTTTGTTGTATAAGAGGCTAAAGATGCAAGTACAGAGGACGAGGAGCATACTGTGTGTAATTTTGTTGTATAAGAAGCCAAAGATGCAAGTACAGAGGACGGGGAGCATACTGTGTGTAATTTTGTTGTATAAGAGGCCAAAGATGCAAGTACAGAGGACGGGGGGGGGCATAGTGTGTGTAATTTTGTTGTATAAGAGGCCAAAGATGCCACTACAGAGGACGGGGGCATAATGTGTGTAATTGTGTTGTATAAGAGGCCAAAGATGCAAGTACAGAGGACGGGGAGCATAATGTGTGTAATTATACCTCATTGGGTCAAAACTTGCCCCGCCCCAGGGAGGCCTTGTTTTCTATAGAAACATATAGTAAAACTTTGAAAATCTTCTCCTGGAACTGGAAGGTTCCCAGCTTTCATATTTGGCACATAGCATCATGTTCAAATCCTCTACAAAAGTTATGACCCTAGGGTCAAAATTGGCCCTGCCCCAGGGGTAGCCAGTTTTCAATGGAAACATATAGTGAAAACTTTGAAAAGCTTCTCCTCTGAAACTGGATGGTTCTCAGCTTTCATATTTGGCAGATATATTGAGATAGCATGATGTTCAGGTCCTCTACAACAGTTATATAAATTATGCCCCTTGGGTCAAAATTGGCCCCGCCCAGGGCCGGCTAGTTTTCAATAGAAACATATAGTGAAAACTTGAAAATCTTCTCCCCTGAAACTGGAACGTTCTCAGCTTTCATATTTGGCAGATCGCATCATGTTCAGGTCCTCTACACAAGTTATATAAATTGTGCCCCTGGGTTCAAAATTGGCCCGCCCCAGGATCGGCTAGTTTTCTCTTGAAACATATTGTAGTGAAAACTTTGAAAATCTTCTCCTCTGATTGTCTGGTGAGCGATATCAGGGCCATTCTGGCCCTCTTGTTCATTCAAACAATGGTGTTTCATTCCACTTTGAAGACCCGGCATTCAAATACCTCTTATAGGCTTCTGTCCTCTTTACTTGTCTTATATAGGCCTTTAATACAACAAAATTACACACATGCCCCGTCCTCTATACTAACATAGGCCACTTATACAACAAAATTACTCATTATGTTCCCCATCCTTTGTACTTTGGCCTCTTATACAATAAAGTTGCACACATTATGCTCCCCGTCCTGTGCACTAACATATGCCACTTATACAACAAAATTTCACATTATGCTTCCCGTCTTCTGTACCTGCATTTGGCCTCTTAAACAACAAAATTACACACATTATGCTCCCGTCCTCTGTACTGACACAGGCCTCTTATACAACAAAAGTACACGCATTATGCTCCATGTCATCTGTACTTATGTTGGTCTCTTATACAACAAAATTACACATTATGCTGCCCGTCCTCTGTACTAATATACGTAGCGTGATCGTTATATAGCGGACATAGAGTATGCGTTATAGAGAATATTTTAGCGTGGTCGTTGGAAAATGGTCGTTGAGGAGTAGTCATTTATAAAAACTCGTAATAAAGTGGCCTTTATAGTGTGGTCATATATAAAGAATCGTACTAAAGTGGCCTTTACAGAGTAGTCATAGAATTGTCGTTATAGAGTAGTAGTTATATAATACATGTAGTCATTATAGAGTTGTCGTTAAAGAGTAGTAGGTACTGAGTAGTCATTATAGAGTGGTCGTTATATAGGTGTCGCTAAAGAGTAGTAGTTACAGTATAGTCATTATAGTTCTCGTTATGTTGTTGTCGTTATAGTTCTCGTTATAATGTTGTCATTATAGTTCTCGTAATAATGTTGTCGTTATAGTTCTCGTTATAATGTTGTCATTATGGTTCTCGTTATAATGTTGTCATTATAGTTCTCGTTATAATGTTGTCATTATAGTTCTCGTTATAATGTTGTCATTATAGTTCTCGTTATAAAGTTGTCATTATAGTTCTCGTTATAATGTTGTCATTATAGTTCTCGTTATAATGTTGTCATTATAGTTCTCGTTATAATGTTGTCATTATAGTTCTCGTTATAATGTTGTCGTTATAGTTCTCGTTATAATGTTGTCATAATAGAGTTGTAGAAATTACAGAGTAGTCATTATAGAGTAGTCGTTAAGATATACTCATTATAAAGTTATTATAGAATAATAGTGACAGTAGTCATTATAGAGTTGTCGTTCTAATGTTTTCATTATACAATTGTCGTTATAGAGTAGTAGTATCAGAGTATTAATTATAGAGTTGTTATTATGTAGTCATTATAGAGTTGTCATTATGATGTAGTCATTATAGAGGGCATAATTTATATAACTTTTGTAGAGGACCTGCACATGATGCTATGTGCCAAATATGAAAGCTGAGGACCTTCCAGTTTCAGGAGAAGATTTTCAAAGTTTTCATTATATATGTTTCTATTGAAAACTGACCACCCCTGGGGTGGGGTCAATTTTGATCCCAGGGGCATAATTTATATAACTTTTGTAGAGGACCTACAGATGATGCTATGTACCAAAGATGAAAACCCTGTAGATTCAGAGGAGTAGATTTTTAAAGGTTCAAATTGTTGATGACTGACGACGGACATCAGGTGATCACAAAAGCTCACCCTGAGCACTTTGTGCTCTGGTGAGCTAAAAACAGTGCTAGGAACCCTCTGAGATGAGTCTATACTGTTTGCAAAGGCGTGAAAGGGACGTTTATATGGAGGACAGGGCTAAAAACAAAATAAACTTCTCCCATTTGCTGTTCAAGGAAAAGTGTCCTCCCTAAAGAAAAAACTTTTCTATTAATAGTAACACTGACCCTGACCAAGACCCCTTAGATGCAATATCAAGCTATCTCCATACAAACTACATGCACACCAAGTTTGATCGTAATATGTCACATAATGCGAGTCCTAAGGATAGTGATTTTAGTAATCAAGACCTTGACCTTGTATAAGAGTTATATCATATACAGTAAAACCTCCATAAACCGGACGTTAAATTCAGTATAACTATCGGTTTTGGAGACAGGTAGCAGTTTAATGTAGGGTAAACGTCATGCAGAAAGCTCCTAGAGGAGCATGACTTCTACCCTGCATTAAGCAGCCTAAAAGTATCTAAATTCTTCTCCACTAGAATTCCGGTTCAGAGGGGTTTTACTGTACTCTATACTCGATCAGATACAATACCAAGCTTTGCCTCCATGAACTCCAGCTGTACACCAATGTATGCCATAATGTCATTCCTAACAATGGACAGTCTAAATATGCATGGGCATAACTAAATGACAAGATGGCATCAGGCAGCAAGGAATTATCAAACTCCCTATCTCCCTAAATATAGTTTCACTTCCACGGTTTACACTGGGTGCATGTCCCCTTTCTAACTCGAAAGAGAATGGATTACCCATTTCAACTTTGAATGTTCAGTAGAATAGTCCATCAGCGTTTAATCCTTTCCTTCATATAAACGTGTTTTCACGCATCTGCAAACAGAGTAGACCCAGATCAGACGGCTCCTACAGGAGCCGTCTGATCAGGGTCTGCTCTGTTTGCAAATAGCATTTGATAAAGCTGTTTCTTTGCTTTCTAAAATGTTTACAATGTTCCAACTTCAATAATTCTTTATAACTATTTTGTTAATGAATATTCAGTAGGTATTGAAATTTGGAATAAACACAGAATAGGGAATGGATTAACCATTTAACTTTGAATGTTCAGTAGACTAGTCCATCAGTATTTAACTATAGAGTCCACTCAGTATGACAGGCTTACACTAGCTAGAGGATTTTGAATGACTAAGCGCAGACCCTGATCAGAGGGCTGTTCTATGAGCCACTGATGTGGATCTATACGGTTTCCAACATTCAAAAGGGTTAAAGTATAAATACACAGTGTTTATATACAAAGAAAACTTGATCGTTTTCCTTTTATTTCCCTAAAATCACAAAAAAAACTTGTATAATAAGTATCATATCATTCAATACAAACATCGACAGGTCTATCAAAACAGACAAAAGATGTACACAAGGCCAGACCTAGACAGCAAAACCAACAATCCACTATATCTGATATTAACCCTCTACTCCATGAATATTCATGTAAGAAATAATGACACCATGAATATTAATTAGATAATATTTTATAACGGCACATGCAAAGAGAAATGTTTGGCCATGGCAGAAACTGGTGAATCATATCTATATTAGATGTACATGTATATCATAAGCAAACAGAGCAGGCCTGGTCAGACGCCTCCTGTAGGAGCAGTCTGATCTGGGTCTACTCTGTTTGCAAAGGAGTATTTGCGGCGGAGGTAAACTTCTATTCCGCTAAGTGTCACCTGAATTGCATCTGTAAACAGTTTGGATCCAGATAAGATATACAGTAACTGCAAACAGAGAAGACCCCAACCAGACTGCTCCTACAGGAGCTATTTGATTAGGATCTGCTGTTGGCTTGTGACATCATATAGATCTGGGTCCATGCTTATAAAGCTTTTAGTTGAGTCTGAGTTTCGTTCTCAAGCTTTTGATTGGTCAGATTTGAGTTCTCAAGCTTTTGATTGGTCAGATTTGAGCCAAAGGCTCAAATCTGACCAATCAAAAACTTGAGAACGAACTCAGGCTCAACTGAAAGTTTTATAAGCATGGACCCTGATTCTCCCAATTACTAACACTGGCGATTAGCTGATAAATATTCACGACATACTTATTTCTTACATGAATATTCATCAGGTAAAGGGTTAAAAGTTTGAATTAATGAAGCAAAACTATTCAGATCAACATCAATATTCAAACAGAAAAAAGGTTTAGTCCTCTACACCTTTCGCAAACAGAGTAGACCCAGATCAGATGGCTCCTGCAGGAGTCGTCTGATCAGGGTCTGCTGTTTATAGAATATCTTAACCATTTACTCCACAAATACACCTTTCTACACCTTGCAAACAGAGTAGACCCTGATCAGACAGCTCCTATAGGAACCATCTGATCAGGGTCTACTGTTTGCTTTGGATGTAGTATAGATATGATTCTACAATATCTGCCATTGGCAAAAATTCCTGTGTCCATGTGCTAGTTTAACAAATTTATGTTATATTATGTAATATTCATGATGTCATTATTTCTTCGATAAATATTCATGGACTAAAGATTTAACCGACTCAATACTATTTGTCACAGCTATTTATTCACTGGTTTTACACATTATAAGGAAATAAGTTAATTAATATTCATAATATTCAGAGTCTGCCATGAGTATTCATCAGATTGAATGGTCTAATCATTATGCATGTGAGAGTAAAAGATCTATAGCACTTCATTTATAGCACTTTATTTATAGCACTTTATCCATAACACTTCATTTATAGCACTTTATTTATAGCACTTTATGTGGCAAATATGATATCTCCCACGTTTGTAGCACATTTCATTAGTAAAATAGAAAAAGCAATGGCCGACAAAAGGACTGCGTCTGGGTCTTAAAGTTGGTGGTAGCTTAAGGCAGGACTTAACTTGTTAATTTAACTTGTGCAAAATGCTCCCAAAGGAGCTTTCTGTTTTACATGTCCTGCATTAAGCTACCACTTTGCTTGAACTCTTTATCTCTCAGATATTCCTTTTAAAGACATAAGACATCGCAAACAGAGCAGACACAGATCAGACACAGATCCTGTACTGACAGAGTGGTCAGTCTGTTCTGCTTTCTTACGAAATAAAAAACTTCCGGTTCTACAATTTCTGCTACAAGGGTAAACACATCCCTCCCTCATGATGCAATTTAACTTCATCTAATGAATATTCATACTACTTCCGATATGGATATTCATTAGATAAAGGTTCAATAATCCATCAAGTGCTTGCTTAACCCGTGCCTTCATATAAATGTGTTTTCACGCATATGCAAACTGAGTAGACCCAGATCAGACGGCTCCTAGAGGAGCCGTCTGATCAGGGTCTGCTCTGTTTGCTAGTGGAATTTGAAATATCTGTTTCTTTATTATCTAAATTAGCTACAATGTTCTACCTTCCATATTTCATTATAACTAATTTGTCCATAAATATTCAGTAGGTATTGAAATTTGGAATAAATATAGAACAGGGAAAAGGTTAACCCTTTCTCTCATGAACATTTATACATGAACTGATCACTTCAATATTTTATAAAATAAAATTTAAGAGAATATTGTCTTTGACAAAATCTGTAGGACCAGACCTATATCATTTCATAAGCAAACAGAGCAGACCCTCATTAGACAGTTCCTATAGGAGTTGTTTGACCTTGTCAGCTGTTTGCAAAGGGATGAAACGGCGAGGATTAACCCATTACTGCATAGGATATTTTTAGATACAACCTCTGAATAAATCTACCGAAAAGGAGCATTAACTAGAGAAAAGGAATTTGTTTTTAGAATTTTGCAGTTTGAAACCATTATGATAAATAGAGCATTTGCTCATATAGGAGCAAATGCTCTATTTATCACAATGGTTTCACAAAGTGACTTTTACAGAGTCGTCAATATGAGGGAAAAGGTTAAGAGAGGTTTTACTGTAAGTCATCTGAAATGCCCATGATGGTACATGTATATAGGAAACAAATGCAATCTATGCTAAGAATTTTAAACCTGAAATTTTGTAAAATGGATTGTCACTGCAAAGAATGAGTCTTCAAATTACGTATCATATGCTCTTTCAGGCCTTGGCAAACAGAGTTGACCCAGATCAGATGGCTACTGTAGGAGCCGCCTGACTAAGGTCTGCAGTTTGCTAGTGGATTTATATAGATCTGATTCTACAATTTTGTATCAGGGCCAAAACATTACTTACGCTAATTCCCACATGAATATTTTCATTGAGTACTGCACATGATACAGGTTTTACAACAATACACCATCAAAAATGACTAACTTTTCAAATCAGGATTCAGTTGTAGCCCATGAAACAAAACAAAACAATTCTATGCAAAGTATCAAAGTAATACATGAACAAAGTCAATAAGTAGAAGCGGCAAACAAAGAAGTGAAGAAATCAATAAATGACAACACATGTAGGGGTATCAAATTGGCCTCGTCATGTATCTACTTGTGGAAAATCATACTCCACCCTGCTGAACTGACAACCCCCCCCCCCCCCCCCCCCCCCCAAAAAAAACAACAAAAAAACAACAACAAAAAAACAGTGTATATGGTGATTTTGAAAATCCAATCCAATTTACTGTATGTATAAAATGGCTAATTTCTCACAACCATCAAAGGGAAATTAAAGTTTTACTTGTTTTTATTGATTTAACCCATAAGTGGTCAAAATAGAAAAGTAGAAGTTATTTGATCTCAGTGTTGGGTACATATATGCAGGTAAATTGTATGCTTTACCTTTCCTAACTCTTTACCCAATGAATATTCAAATGAGAAAAAAGAGACATCATGAATATTAAATAGATTAATTTTTATAAGTCCACACAAGACACATATGGAATTTTGGCCATGGCAGAAACTGTAGAATCATATCTATATTATTTTATAAGCAAACAGAGCAGACCCTGATCAGACGGCTCCTACAGGTCCAGCTAATTACAGGTGGAGAAAGACCCCAGAGATTCTTCCGTTCATGGAACAAATTGCATTGTTTTGTGCACACAGAACAGCCGAGCAGAACCACTGACATACCACAAGCCAGCTGGAAGGCTTCCTCACATGAAAAATCCAAATGCCCAGACCGGGATTTGAACCACAGCGGAGAGGGGCTAAGCGATTGTCAGTCAAAGACCATAACCACTCAGCCATGGAGGCCCTGCTGCTGCAGGAACCATCAGATCTGGGACTACTGTTTGCAAAGGCATGTTTATGGAGTACGGATTACTATTGTTTGTAAAGTCTTATAATGAGCATATACAGCCAGAGTGACTTTCTAGTGAAAATCTCCCTATTTAGTTTTGAAATATTAGCAGTCACCTTAGTGATACTATTTTTAACCCATTTTTTATTTTAGTTCATACTGTTAAACCAAACGACTGTATGCTGTATGCATTCAAATTTTTGACAAAGATTGAAGTTAACCTTGTTCTAGGACCAATGTCTACTCTGATCAGGGTCTACTCTGTTTGCAAAGTCATAGGAAGGCGTATTTATGGAGTAAAGGGTTAATAGCTATACATCAATCATATCTTCATAAATAATGATCAGCTAACAGCTTCTGTAGAAGTCAATCAACATTGATATGATGTGGCTGAAAACTCAAAACCATTTTTATTTCATATTTCGCAGGAGTGTATCATCTCAGATCTGTTTTGACACTGTATTCTAATACTCAGAGCAAAAAATAACAATTTACTAAAAAACATTTATATGGAAAAACTTCATGAAAGGGGTCTAATTGGCAGTCTTAAAGACTAAAGTAATGCACAAAGCTTTTTAACCCGTTACCTGATAATCCTCACATTTAACCCTTTCCCCGTTCTAGGTTTATTACAGATTTCAATACCTACTGAATGTTCATGAACAAAAAGGTTATTATGAAATATGAAAGATGGAGCATTGTAGCCATTTTAGAAAGTAAAGACAGATCTTTGAAATTCTATTAGCAAACAGAGTAGACCCTGATCAGACGGCTCCTCTAAGAGCCGTCTGATCTGGGTCTACTCTGTTTGCAGATGCGTGAAAAAACGTTTATATGAGGGAAAGGGTTAAAAGCCTTTGCAAACAGGACAGACCCAGATGAGACAACTTCTATACAAGCTGTCTGGATCAGGGTCAGCTTAGTCTGCCAACATGTCCTAGATCTACTGTTTGCAATGGTCCTAGATCTACTGTTTGCAATGGTAATACAATTTCTGTTACATTTTTAATATGGTAGAAACTGTCTTAACAACCATTCATTTATTGAAAATTAGGTGGTTGTTTAATGCAGTTTCTGCCATGGTCTAAACTCGTGTTCATATGCCACCATACAAATTAATCTAATTAATATTCATGATGGCAGTATTTCTTACATGAATATTTATCAGCTAAAGGGTTAAGGGGGTGTACTATATCACTTTTAACCCTTTACTCCATAAATACACCTTTCTACACTTTTGCAAACAGAGTAGACCCAGATCAGACGGCTCCTGTAGGAGCCGTCTGATCTGGGTCAGCTATGTTTGCTTATGATGAATTATAGATATGATTCTAGTTTCCATCATGGTCAAAACTTCCTGTGTCCATGTGCTATTATAACAATTAACCCTTTCCCTCATATAAACATGTTTTCACGCATCTGCAAACAGAGTAGACCCAGATCAGACGGCTCCTCTAGGAGCCGTCTGATCAGGGTCTACTCTGTTTGCTAATAGAATTTGATAGATCTGTTTCTTTGCTTTCTAAAATGTCTACAAAGTTCCACCTTGCATATTTCTTTATAACCATTTTGTTAATGAATATTCAGTAGGTATTGAAAGCTGGCCTAAATACAGAACAGGGAACCAGGGTTAATCCAATAAATATTCATAATGTAGTTACTTCTTGCATGAATATTCATGGAGTAAGGGGTTAAATACAGTCAGCATTTTGTCCAACATTTTGCATCTATTCCACTTTCATTGCTTACATTTCCAAATGTTATACAAATTCAATCCATCACATCTTACACTCATATCTGGAATTACAAGTAGTTCGCCATTAATTAACACTAGCTTTCAGATTTTATCCACCATGTTGTCATGACAAAATCAGCTGGTATCCATGACGATTGTATCCGACGACGATGCTAATACATCCTTCTGAATGGTTTCATACATGGCCATAAGGTCAGAGTTGGATTTGATCTGTTGCATAAACTCATTCATCTGTGGACTTTTATCTGTAATATAACCAACAGTAACATACAATACCACATGAGCTGGGCCAAGCAAAATTTGTGTTTTGCAAGAGGTGTAGAACAAATCAAAAACCAACTTAGACAACAGTCTTATTTGTTTGAAACCACAGTGGACAGAATAGTTGTGTTTCTGACCTGGGGAAAAAGGGTGTAAGACTCTAAACACAGCAGCAGCTGATCTGGATTATCACTGCATCACCACAGCATCCACACTGGGTCTACACGATTTAAAAAGACACATTTTCCAGAGCTCCAGATAAGATGCATAAATTAAAACATTTTCAAGAATAACTTCTTTATTTCTCCACCAAACCCTATGTTGTGACCACTCTGTAGAATCATCTCTTCCACATATGGTTTAATGGAGAAATGATGATTTTAGTATTTGAGTACGCACCTTTATCTGTTGCACTGGGCAAAGATACGTGCTAATCTTTATCAGTTGCACTGATTTTCCATAACTTGGTACATGTATTGTAATTTCATCATTAAATAATTTTAAACAATCAACAAACTATATTCTTAAACTCTTTCAAGTGGTCCACGTATGTTTTACAATAAGAGTTTATTCTTTGTGGAATGATCAGATTTGCTAAAAGCTTCTGAATGACAAACAGTGCAGAACCTGATCACTGAACTCACCTAGGAGACCTCTGATCTAGGTCTACACTGTTTTCAAATGCATTTTAACTTACTTATTGCATTAAATGTTACATGATACAGATGAAGATCTATACCCAAATACTAAAATCTTCATTTCTCCAACAAACCCTATACTGTGAGATGCTTCTAAAGAGTGGTCACAGAATAGGGTTTGGTGGAGAAATAAAGGAGCTATTCTTGAAAATGTTTAAATTTATTGATCTTATCTGGACCAGTGATGATATATACAGTAAAACCTCTCTATAATGGCCACTAAATTGTTTTAATTAGTTGGTATTTAGGGCAAGTGACTGCTTACAGCAAGGTGAAAGTAAAACAGAACACTCCTATAGGAGCGTTCTGTTTTACTTTCACCTTGCTTTATACAGCTACCTGCATTTAACACAAAATATTTGATGTAATTTAGTGGCCGTTAAAGAGAGGTTTTACTGTTGTTTCATGGTGCAGTGACACTCACTGTTAAACTCTTTTTTTCTAACTGTTATATGCAAGTAAAGGAAAATAGTGACTAAGACTTGGTCAGTGTGTAATGTTCATACCTGCATCAGGTACAGCCAACAGAGCAGCCACAGCTCTCATGGCAGATCTCTTCAGCTCATCTTGCTTCTCAAACTCCTGCTTCACCGAGTTGGCCTTTACCTTGGTGGTGCATGTAGCCCTCAGTGGCTCCACTAGACGGTCCAGTCCTGAAATTAGCATGGAAATATGTATACTGACATAAGCATGGGTTATGTATATACTGAAACTAGACCTATCACTAAAGGTGATTAATACCCCCACCCATAAGAACCAATTAAATCCTTTGTGAAACATGTGAAAAGAAGATTTTTAAAGTCCAATCAGGGAATGACTCAAATGAAAATTATATCACAGACATCTACACATCACAGTGTTCTCATTAGGATTGAATTTTACCGAGTCCCTGGGACCCAGGGCATCAGCAAATGTTGCGTCCCAAGCAAATACAACTGAGTCCCAGATAATTTCACTCCTGCTTTTGTAATGGAGATTTTTTGCACCATTAAATGTAAAGGGGTAAAATTATTTAAGACTTACACTGATGTATCATTTAACATCAAAAAGATAAGTGATACAAGCACTGTATAATAAGGTATTTCTTGATGCTTTGATTTGAAGTGCACGACGACGAGCATAGTGAACTGAGCTGAGCATCACTGTATCCGCTGGTACCTAAAAGCGGTTTTCTCTTCATTTTCAGTGCATACAAAGCATCACATGGTAATTCTATTGGTTTCAGGGCTAACATCATTTACTTATAAGTCTTTAAACTCTCGATCTTGCACCCATAACGCTTTAAAGTTCCTGGCGTGTTCAACTTTTTACTAGCAGACGCCATCTTTTTTCAGCACCCAAATGTCATTTACTACGCGACAGAACGGTTCTCGTAGGATTACATAATTCTAGATGTTGACATTAGGGTGGAAATCGTAACCAGTCAATGCAGGTGCCCTCCTTCGTACCTGGAATAACCCAGGACTCGATATTAATAGATGCGTTGCAATTTCGGAATAAAATGTCAAGAAAACGGAGTGAGAATCACTTTGTTTATTGATCCGGATTGATGTAAGACCAAGTTTCAGTTGTTAATTTACCTGGATTCATTTAAATCGGTAAAATTTCGATCATTGATCTTGCGTCCCATGGACGCAATGTACTTGACTATTTTGCGTTCCAACGATTTTCGGTGCGTATTTAGATATGATTACGCCGTAAACGGGAACACTGCATCATTATAAATGCATATGCAAAATTTGAGGTTCATTGGAGAAGAAATGTAGAAGTAGAAGTTGCTTCTGAAAAGTAACTAAGGGGAATAACTTCCTTAAAATGAATTTTTTGTAACAACCCTTGTTGACTGCACATCCTCTCATCACCCGCTATCCATATATTAAAATTCAAAGTTGTGCCAACAACATTTGAGAAGTTATGCTCCGGACAAAAAATTGCTCTGAAAGGTAACTAAGGGGAATAACTCCCTCAAAAACAACCCAGTTTTTTACAAATATGACCATGACAATTATGATCCGGACCACCTGGACAGACGGACATCCTGACTCCAGTATATCTCAACCCCCCCCCCCCAAACTTTGTTTATGGGGGTATAATAAGCATAGATTACGTATACACTGAAATAAGCATGAATTAGAACTGTCACTAAAGGTGATGGAATACCCCCGCTCAGCTGCCTTGATCGCAAATCAAACAAGATTTGTACCAGGTTGTGTCACAGACAGACAGAACAACTGATTGACCAACACACTGACTCCTATATTCCCACTCTCAAACTTCGTTTGTGGGGTTATAAATATGTATACACTGGAAATATTCATTAAGTAAAGAGTTAAAACCATTTTCCTATTAGCTGGTTGACATGTACACAGCAATTACTTGTTCTTACCTAGCCTTAAAGCACTTTCAAAATATGCATGCATCATCATTTGGAGTTTCTACTTACTTTGTAATACTGCACTTGGACAGAGGTGCGAGAGACGCACTAACATCAGATATGTCAACATCTTAATGTCATAGTGATCTTTCAGACCATCTTCAACATGGTTCAGGAACTCAAAAATGTCTATACGATCCAGACAGGAATCTAATAATGTGTACATACACTCAAATGCTGCCTGAAAGAAAGAATAAAGCATAACTGTAAATCCTTATGACAAGGAAAACTGACTGTAAAACCTCAAAATAGTGACCACTTAATGAACCTGTTTTAGGCCGCCATCAAAAAGGTCTAATTATGGGTCTGCAAGGCAAGTAGCTAAATACAGGTCTAAAGTAATGCAGAAAGCTCAAATAAGAGCTTTTTGGATTACTTTTGCTCTGTATTAAGCAATCACCTGCTTTTTAATACAATGTACTCCTATGATCAAATGAACTTAATACAGGCTCTACTGTATTGAATTTTCGAATGGATTATTCCAAAATTCAAACCAGTTAAGCTTACCATGAATATTCAGGAATTTTTTTTAAAGAAAAACAGTGCAGACCCGGATGAGAGGGATCCTGTAGGAGTTCTCTCACCTAAGTTTAAACTGTTTGCAAAGAACAGTAGTGACTTGTGTCCCACACTGAAAGGGTTAATGCAGAGTGAAAGTAATGCAGAAAGCTTCAAAGGTTAAAATTCATGAAAAGAAGAATGACACAACTAGAGGTTTTTGTCACAAAAACGGATGTCTCCCCTCTAATAAAAACAATATGTAAAGGGAAATCACTAAAAATGTTATGGACCTGATGATTGATACTTCCCCTCATTATGCACTTTCCAAACAAAATGATAACAGCTAATAACTCCAAAAATATTGATACCAGAGTTATGGCCCTTGTGCATGACACTTACTTTCATCATGCCCTTTCCATAAATAAAATGTCATTCCAATAGCATCAGTTGAACAGGAATTATCGGCCAAAAATGTAACAAAGGGCAATAACTCCAAAAGTATTGAAGCAAGAGTTATGGCCCTTGTTCATGACACTTTCTCTCATCATGCTCTCTCCATGTTTGAAGTTTCAATACGATGGCAAGAGCCATGTAGGAGTTATCGTTTGGACAAGAAAGCGTTAAACAAATGTACAAGGGGCAATAACTCTAAATTTATTGAAGCCCCAGTTAAGGATCTTATGCATGACACTTTATCGTATTATGATCTTTCCATGTATGAAGTTTCACTCCAATGGCATGTGCCATATAGGAGTTATCGTCATGACAAAAAATTTTGATTTTTTTTACAAAGGGCAATAACTCCTATATTAGTGAAGCCAGAGTTATGGACCTTGTGCATGACACTTCCTCTCATCATGATCTTTCCATATATGAAGTTTCAATCCAATGGCATGAGCCATATAGAAGTTATCGTCTGGACAAAAAAGTGTGAATTTTTTACAAGGGGCAATAACTCCTATATTAGTGAAGCCAGAGTTATGGACCTTGTGCATGACACTTCCTCTCATTATGCTCTTTCCATATATGAAGTTTCAATCCAATGGCATGAGCCATATAGGAGTTATAGTCCGGACAAAAAAGTGTGAATTTTTTTACAAGGGGCAATAACTCCTATATTAGTGAAGCCAGAGTTATGGACCTTGTGCATGACACTTCCTCTCGTGATGATCTTTCCATATATGAAGTTTCAATCCAATGGCATGAGTCATATAGGAGTTATCGTCCGGACAAAAAAGTGTGAATTTTTTTACAAAGGGCAATAACTCCTATATTAGTGAAGCCAGAGTTATGGACCTTGTGCATGACACTTCCTCTCATTATGCTCTTTCCATATATGAAGTTTCAATCCAATGACATGAGTCGTATAGGAGTTATCGTCCGGACAAAAAAGTGTGAATTCTTTTACAAGGGGCAATAACTCCTATATTCGTGAAGCCAGAGTTATGGACCTTGTGCATGACACTTCCTCTCATTATGCTCTATCCATATATGAAGTTTCAATCAACTGGCATCAGGCATATTGAAGTTATCGTCCGGACAAAAAGTGTGATGGACAGACAGACAGACAACTCTCACGAAAACAATATGTCTCCCCCATATAAATATGGGGGGAGACATAATGATAAGGGTTAATGCTCCCATGATGAATTTTCATGGAAGGAATAATGACATAATAATTTACTGTAAGGTATAAAGACATGTTAATTTACTACATGAAACTCCATCTTTATGATTGCATATGAAAACATGGCAGAATCTGTAGAATCGGGATATAATTCCATGAGCAAATTAACCCTTTCCTTCATATAAACACATTTTCACGCATTTGCAAAAAGAGTAGACTCAGATCAGACGGCTCCTACAGGAGCTGTCTGATCAGGGTCTGCTCTGTTTGCTTATGACAGGATACAGATCTGATTCTACAGTAACAGTTTGTCAAAATACTTCCTTCAAAAGTTTACATTATAAAACTTCAGCTAATAAGTATTCATGATGTCATGATTCCTTACAAGAATATTGAACAAGGAAAGGGTTAAAGAACTTAAGTGAACTTTACCCAACGCTGCCACATGACAGAATCCTCTAAAAATCAAACTCATCAAAGCTTTTATTCATGACAATTCTTTAAGCAAATTTGAGTAAAATTGGTCAAGAAATGAAAGTGCTAGATGAGCAACAATGTATTAGGATACACATACGGACTGACTGATGGATGGATTGACAGACAGACGGGTAAAAAACTATATACCCAAACAACTTCCTTGTGTGGGTATAACAAGGCAGATGTTCATCAGATGATCTTACAGGAGCTGATTAATCTGTGTCTCCTCTGTTTTCTAAGGCATCAATAGGTGCCCTCTATCTGGTAAAACATTCTAACAGTCATATCAAGACAATCTTACCTTTCTTATATCTAAGCCATCATCTAATGTATGTTTGAAAGGACCCATCTCAACTTCTCGAATCAACTCTTTCTGTAAATGAAGTTGAAAGTAGCATTCAGTTTGATGCACAGTAGAACCTGTCTAAGGCAGCATTGAAAAGGTCTAATTATCGGCCTGTAAGGCAGGTAGTAGCTTAATGCAGGTCAAAAGTAATGCTCCTACATGAGCTTCTGTAAAACATTTGCCCAGCATTATGCAACCACCTGTTTTTTCTTTTTGATTTCAATAAATGAACAGGTTCTACTGTAGACACAATTAGAAAGGTTGGCATACACCCATACACTCTTATATGGATCAATAAATCAACTAATGTATTCTAACCCTTTACTCTATGAATATTCATGTGAGAATTATTGACTTAATGAATATTAATTAGCTGAATTTTTCAAAATGGCATAAGAAAATAGAATATTTTAGCCATGACAGAAACTGCAGAATCATAGATATACATAAAACAAACAGAGCAGAACCTAAAATCAGATGGATCCTTCAGGAGCTGCCTGATGTTTGTTTACTCTGTTTACAAAGGCATAAGAATGTGTATATATGAGGTAAAGCATTCAATAACACTGTGTGTACTTTACCTTACATGGAATCTACGTAACAAATATTAGTGAAACCCTCAAGCTCATATGGAAATAAGCGACTGGGTATATTCTTTATAAGAATTGATTTTACTGACTACCATACTCAGAAGTGAAATTTCACCATTTATGAAACATCTGCTTTCCAAGTATTTCATGCTGCTTGCAAATGAGATTTATTCAAAACCGAAAGTACACAACTCAATTCAAGGTCTTTACATTGAATACATAAGATCATGTCACAATGATACCATATACAATGTACAAGATTGAAAAGAAATTCTTGTGGAAACTGTATATCAATGGCCGGGTACCTGTATACAGAAAGTATATGACCTTCATGTGAGACTGACTGACAAATGGAATAATCAGAAACCAGTATGAGGTATTTAAAGATAAAATCACTTTTATTTAATGAGATTACTTTTCACAAAGGCATATGAACACAGAACAGTTTGGCTATGGCAGAAGCAGTGTAACTTCTGTGTCTACTCTGCTTGTATAGACATTAAAAGGTCAGTTGTTTATATCTGAAGTAAAGGGCAAAATTAGTATGATAAAATAGCACTTACCCTGACTTTGGTTTCATTATACAGATGGGGTAGAACACTGTCTAGGAGATCTCGAATCAGCGCTGGTTTATTATGGGCTGCAGAATTGAATGTAACCAAGGCAACACGACGCACATTCAAATCTGGATCTTGTAAAGTCTTTAGGAAATCTCCAATACAATTCCGTAACAACTGGTCTATAACTTGTGGCTACAGTAACATAGAAATGTAAATTAACTCTTTCCCTGTTATATATTTATTCCAAATTTCAATACCTCCAGAATATTCATGGACAAAATAGTTAAAATGAAATTTGGAAGGTGGAACATTGTAGCCATTCTAGAAACTAAAGAAACAGATCTATCAAATTCCATTAGCAAACAGAGCAGACCCTGATCAAACAGCTCCTATAGGAGCCATCTGATCTGGGTCTGCTCTATTTGCAAATGCATTAAAACTTTTTTATTTGAGGGTAAAGGTTAATCCATAACAGCCTAATCTGTTAACCTGAATTATCTGATAAACTGTGTAGAACCTGATTAATAATAAGGCAGTACCTCCGGTTCTACATTGTTTCAAAAGCCTAAAGACTGATTTTTGTATATTTAAGTTTTTTCAGCAAATATGTGAGCTCGTTTGGTCAAATATGTAAACTGCTTAAAACCCTTTCCCTGTTCAATATTCATATAAGAAATAATGACATCATGGATATTTATTATCTTAATTATTTTCTGTATACTTTTCAAGGAAACATTTTGCTTCGACAAAACTGTAGAATCCTTTATAGAATCCTTTATCATGTCAAAAGCAAACAGAGCAGACCCTGATCAGACAGCTTCTATAGAAGTCATCTGATCTGGGTCTACTCTGTTTGCAAATGTGTGAAAAGGCATTTACATGAAGGAAAGTGTTAGCAAGTATGTAAAGCCCTTTAACAATAATGTATTACTTATTTAAATACTTGTACATCAGAAACAACTTGATATCTCATGAATATTCATGTAAGAAATAATTAATGCATGAATATTAATAAGCTAAAACTTTATAACGGCATTATGCACAAGGGAATTTTTGACTACAGAACAAACAACAGACCCTGATCTGAAGACTCCTACAGGTGACATTGTTCTCACCTGATCAGATATAGTGAACTTTATCGCCGTGACAACTGTGCTCCTTGTGAGGGCTGACTCTGATGTGAGGTACTGTTTAAGTCCTGTCAACAAGTTCTGGGGATCCATCAGTGTAAGCTTGCCAAGACACTCAGATACTACATTCCTTGTTCCCTCCTCTGGGCATTCACAGTGACTGAATAACATGTTCCTGAAAATAAACAAACATGTTTATCAACTATTTCGAGTAAACTTTTTTGTGTAACCATAGTAAAATCAGCTTTAACCCTTTCCCTCTTCCAAACACCTTTTCAAACAGAGCAGACCCAGATCAGATCAGTCTTCCCTGTTTGCATATTGAAGTATAGAGAACTTACCCCACAGTTTTTGTCAAAGCAAACTCCGTTTAATTTTTTTTTATATTGATATAAAAATCAAGTTTAATAATGAATGTTCATGAAGTTTCCTATTATATATAAATGTTCATTAGGGAAAGAGTTAAGAAACCAATTTAGGTCCTGCAATCAGTTACCACCTGTCTAAAAGACCTACAGACTTATTTTATAGTTCTAAAGACTTCTTTTGACACAGAATTCCATTGATTAATTTCAGAAGTTATGCATCATACAAAACAAATCAAACCAATCAGTCAATTCTTCTGCACTAGAATTCCAGTTTAGAGGGGTTCTACTGTATTTACATGGATGTCCTTAAAGCAGGTGGTGGTTGTTAGTAAAACAGTAAGCTCCTATGGGAGCCTTCTGCATAACGTTCATCCTGCATCAAGCTATCATCTACTTGTAAGACCCAGGATTATATCTCTTTTTGATCTGGGTATTCTCTGTTTTCAAAGATGTTGAAAGGCATAAATATCTATGGAGTAAATATTTAACCCTTTCCCTCATATTAACACATTTTCACGCATTTGCAAACAGAGTATACCCAGATTAGACGGCTCCTATAAGAGCCGTCTAATCAGGGTCTCTCTGTTTGCTAATGAAGATCTGTTTCTTTACATTCTAAAGTGACTACAATGTTCCATATTTTATTATAACTATTTTGTTCCATGAATATTCAGTAGGTGTTGAAATATAGGATACATACAGCACAGGGAAAGGGTTTAAATAATGAGTAGTAATCAGTATTTCTTACACATCACAACTTGTAAACTGAAGAGCACAAAATAATTACAATACTTACCAAATAGTCTGAACATATGGCTTCAAAGTGCTCACTCCTGCTGGAGAACCGGATTCACAGCTGATAATCTGCAAACATGAAGCATGTAAGGTGTACACACACTTGCAAGCAAATAAAATTCTTCACATTAGCAAATGAACCTATTACCACTATTACTGTAATAACTCAAATTATTCAGACACCCAGTTCTGACCTCTGTCCATGGGTGTGTAAAGCTGAATTAATCAATTTGGCTTATTCTGATTACTTTAAATTAAACCTAGCAGCAAATAGTGTAGACTGATAGCTATCAAATGGCTCTTCAGAGGCTGTTTGATCTGGCTCCACAAAAAAAACTCTCTAAATCAGGGTCAGCAGTGTATGCCATTTCAATTTTTTCTCAAAGTTTTGGTTGGACTTTTACTGTATACTATGATAAATCACCCCACTCTGAAAACTCAGAAAGTGTAGTGTTAACTAAACTAAATGCTTTTTCATGCCTTTGCAAACAGAGTAGACAGGACCTGTTCTGTTTGCTTATGGATTTAGAAAACTGGCTTATGGAATTATATACATCTGATCCTACAGTTTTTGCCAAAGCAAGCAAAATATTTTTACATTTAACCCTTTCCCTGTTCTATGTTTATTCCAAATTTCAATACCTACTGAATATTCATTCACAAAATAGTTATAAAGAAATATGGAAGGTACTACATTGTAGACATTTTAGAAAGCAAAGAAATAGATCTATCAAATTCTATAAGCAAACAGAGTAGACCCTGATCAGACGGCTCCTTTAGGAGCCGTCTGATCTGGGTCTACTCCATTCGCAAATGCGTGAAAACATGCTTATATGAGGGAAAGGGTTAAAAAGAAATTCAGCAAGTGGCCAACTCATACATGAACCCTTTACTCGATCAATATTCATGTAAGAAATAATGACACAACCAATGTTGATTAGATTAATAGTTACAATAGCACATGGACACATGAACTTTTGGCCAAGGAAGAAACCATAGAATCATATCTATATTATATCATAAGCAAACAGCAGACCCTGATCAGGCCGCTCCTACAGAAGCCGTCTGATCTGGGTCTACTCTGTTTGCAAAGGTGTAGAAGGGTGTATTTATGGAGGAAAGGGTTAAGGAAAGGATTAAACAAGTCTCAGTTATGGTGCAGTACATCTATATGCTGTCTCACTCTCATTATTTCCTTTCCCCTGTCCTTTCCTTCCATTTCAATCCTTTCCCATTTTCCCTCCCTTCTTTCTTCCTCTCTTTACATCCACACTTAGCTTACCTCTTTCAGAGAATGCAGAAGTAGGTACTGTCTTCTGGGCTGACTTTCAATTTCTTTCAGCACAAATGGCAAAAATTTGTTCAGGTTACCGACACTCACATTACCTAAAGAAGAGAGAAGTCAGTATAAATCAACCTTGCTGGAATGTTTTATAACCCTTATTACGCAGTAAAAAAATGTCTGCTTAACCTTTAATCTGCTGCAGTTTTTACCATTTTCGACTAATTAACCCTTCCCTTCATATAAACACCTTTTTACAACTTTGCAAACAGAGTAGACCCAGATAACATGGTTCCAGAAGGAGCCTTCTGATTTGGGTTCGTTCTGTTTGCTCATGACATCATACAGATGTGATTCTACAGATTTTGTCAAAGTAAAAACTGCCGTTGAAAGTTTTATATTATAACAAGATGTGTTTGTGAAAGTTTCTATAGGAGTTTGCTGCATTACTTTTGCCCTGCAGTAAGCAACCACCTGCTTTTTAAGACTTCAATGTGCAATAAATGAATGGCTGCTTAAGACAGATTCTGCTGTATTTCTATGAACAAGCTAATCTAAGAGAATTTTCTTAATTTCTCTTGTGAAAGAATCCTTAGACCAATGCCTGTGTGTAATTATTTTTCTAATTAATTTACATGCATCCAATTCGTCAGGTTTTGACCAATCATATGCTTGAAAAAAGATTAAGACTTGAAAACAGATTAAGACAGATAATGACGGTGCCAACTAAAGTAGTAAACTGATAATAATTTGGTATTATTTTTTATCTGAGTCAGGTTTCAAAGCTAGTGAGTATTCACTTACCCAATGCATAAGAAGCTGCAGCCTTGACCTCTTCATTCTGTGATGAGAAAGCATCGAGAACCACTGTCTGTATCTCTCCCTGCCCACTCAAGTCTCTGGAAGAAAAAATACATTCTTTTGTCAGACACAAATTTGTGAAGTATATAACATGCACTTCCTCCCCCCTTTCAGATAGGTCAAAGAAATCTAGAAACATCTATTAATAGCACAATATAACAAGGCAACACTGGAAAAAATAATAAATTTCACGCACTATTTGTTGAATATTTATGTCAGAAATAATGACATCATAAATATTTTTTAGCTCAGCTTTTTTAGTGTAAAATTTGTAGAATCAGATCTATATCATGTAATAAGCAAACACAGCAGACTGATCTGGGTCTACACTGTTTGTAATTCATGAAAAAGCGTTTATACGAGGGGAAACAGTTAAATATCAATAAATATGCACTTCCTCTCCTCTTTGGGACAAATCAGAAGAAACCTAGTAACATCACAATATGAAAATATTTTGCAATCAAATAAATATTTCAGGTTATGCCTTGTACATCACTGTATATTTTCATGAATTCAAATATTACTACAGAGTCTGTCGGCAATATGACAAATAGGAAAATATGAGATATTGACATTTATTCGGGGAAATAATGGTGTCAAATCCGTTTACCACTGACTGGATACTTACATGTGTTTTCCAACTTCACCTAAGGCCAGCAGAGAAAACAACCTAATGGAGTCTGTTGATTTAGAATTCTGCAAATAAGACCAAATTATTAACCATTAGAATGCTGAAAACAAGAGCACCGCAAGCGGGTGCAACGCTCGTCTGTCGTCATTGTCAAGATGAACATGTATACCAAAAATGAAAGTTGTAAATGAAAAATTGAAGAAGTTAAGGTCAATGTTAAGATTTCGGACAACGGCGACGACAACGCGGACGCCGGGGTTACGACAATAGCTCGTGATTTCTTTGAAACAGATGAGCTAACTAGTCCTGGAGGACCCCCTGATCAGGGTCAGCACTGTTTGTCATTTAAAATCTTCTACAAAATTGAAATGCCAAAGTTACATACTGTATGGATTCTACAGTTAACCCTTTACCCAATAGCCTGTTTCTAGTTTTGAAGACATATGACCACTTAAAGCAGGTTGAAAGTAAAGCAGAATGCGCCTTAAGGCGCATTCTGCTTTACTTTCAGCCTGCTTTAAGCTACCACCTACTAGGATATAGAAAATATTTATTATGCAATATGTTCATGACTGTATGAATTTGAACTATTTTCTTCAGCGGAGGAATAAATCAAACACGCTAAAAGCCGCTTCTATCAGGTAAAGGGTTAAACACTGATGGGCAATTACACTTAACATAAAGACTATGGAAATATAAACCATAAACTATCCATTTATACATGTATATCTTATAATGACTTCACCATTCTTACTCATGCTCATTTAACCCATTCCCTGTTCTATATTTGTTCCAAATTTCAATACCTACTGGGTATTCATGGACAAAATAGTAATAATGAAATATAAAAGGTGGAACATTGTAGTCATTTTAGAAAGTAAAGAAACAGATATTTTAAATTTCACATGCAAATAGAGCAGACCCTGATCAGCCTAGGTCCAGATCAGACAGGCAGGCTCTCTCTCTCTCTCTCACCTTTACGTCATTGACAAATTGGTTGACAACATTTGGCGCTTCGCTTTGTGACATCACAGTAAGTGCAGCTACACATTTGGCAATAGAATGGAACGCCTGGAATAGGAAAGAATTAGGACTACACTTACACTGCATGGACAACATCAATATAATACATGTATTGAAACTTTAGTTCATTAGTAATATGGGTATATGCTATTAGAATGATTTTTAACTCATCTTCTCCTATAAAGTGCAGCCTGACAGGCATTTGCAGGCAGTTAAGATCCTGATGAGACACTGAGTTACTCAGTGTGTCATTGGTTGAATCTGAAGAAAGTACAACTTGCAACAGATCCGAGTTTAACCCATTACCTCATGGCCTATTTTTAGACCGAACCTCTTTGATTAAATCTAACGAAATGGAGCATTAACTATAGAAAAGGAGAATTTTAGAATTGTGTAGTTTTTAAACCATTGTGATAAATAAAGTATTTGCTCCCATGGAGCAAATGCATGATTTATCACAATGGTTTCAGAAAGTGATTTTTTACAGAAGCATCAAAAGTCGTCAATATGATGGAATGGTTTATTAAGCAGAGTTGTTAAAGGTAGTATCTAAGATAAGGTCAAAATAATGTGTACAAAGGCAGTGTTCATCAGCTTGGAACCTTATCTTCTGTTGCATTAATTCTTTCTCTTCCAATATCACATCTGTGATTATCTATGCAAACAGTTCAGATCCAGATGAAACTGGTTTGGTTTGGGTTTTATTGGGTTTTACATCGTTTTAACAGTATTTCAGTCATATCACGTCCAGCTAATTACAGGCAGAGGAAGACCCCAAAGGTTCTTTTGTGTACAGAACAAACCAGATGAGACTGAGTAACCTAGTATCTCATCAGGATCCAAACTGTTTGTTACTGTGTTAATGTTTTTTTAAAAGAAATAGGAGAAAATAAAAGAAACGAAAACTGTGGCAGAAGACAAATGTTGCAGACAACATATTATGTAGCAGTGAAAGAAGACAACAGCTTATCAATGACAATGGTTCAACCTGTATTTGATGAATATACATGCAAGACTCTGCCCAGTAATGAATACATTCATCAATTTTATTGTTGTGGTAAAATATGATAAACAAGGAAGTTATTGCCACTGTAAACAGAAGAAAGTAAGATCTGGAGCATAGAAGCAAAAAGAGTAGACCTTGATTGGTCAGATGTGCATGTACATAGACCAATATTTTCGTATTGTATTGAATGTACAGCCTACCTGTTTGTGAACTGAGAATGCCTGGTTTGGGTGGTGGCTACTTGGGCTGTAAATGGGTTTTATCAACATCTGAAAAAAAGGTGAAGGAAACTAAACATCACAGTATAAAGTAACACATCCTACAAAATCAACCCTATGTGTGTTCATATTTCATTCTCAGTGTTGTTATATTTTCTGGTCCTTCGGGATCATTAGTTTTGATGTTATTAGTGTTGAAAATTGAATACTGCCTAAGCCGGTACTGGGGGACGTGAGTAGTGTTGCACTTTTAATTACTACTCATGAACAGACTCAATAAAACCGAGCCTGCAGTTTTCTCTTTGCATTTCTACTTTTGCTTTCGAAGGATCACCCATTTTCAGCTATTAAAATGCTTTTTGTAAGGCATTTTGTTTCAAATCTTAACAAAAGTATCTAGTATAAATAAAATAATAACACTAAAGACATAAAAACTCCTGCATCCAGCACATAGAGACTGACACATGAACATAGAAATGTATTCCTTTACCCTTTCTGCATGAATATTCATGTAAGAAATAATGACATCAAAATATTAATTAGATGAATTTTTTTTTTAAAATTGCATATGAACATAGATTTTTTTGCCATGGCAGAAACTAAAGAATCAGAACTATATCATTCCATTAGCCAACTGAGCAGACCCTGATCAGATAGCTCTTCTGGGTCTAATCTGTTTGCAAATGCGTTAAAAGGAGTATTTCTAGAGTAGAGGGTCAAGTCTTCTAACTTATTTAGATGTCTTTTGACATCTTTGCGAAATGAGTAGATAGAAATTCATACAGTGCTCCCTCTCTACAACGACACCCTTTGGGATACGAATATTGTATGTGTTGTTCAGAGGGAGTTGTTATAGGGAGGGAAAATCAAACATAATTAGCTTGTTTGCAGATACCCAGATAAGGTGTATTTCGAGAACTAAAACCGTTATGCCTCTATCAAACCCTATGTTGTGACCACTCTTTAGAATCGTCACAAAGTGACGATTCTAAAGAGTGGTCACAACATAGGGTTTGATGGAGGCATTAAGAAAATAAAACGGAAAAAGTTTGTTTCTGGAGCCTTGTTGTTTTGGAAACAGTGACATGCGTTGTTGAAAGGAGGGAATCGTTATTGAGAGGGCCGTTGTAGGGAGGGAGCACTGTAGTAGTATTTGTTTAACACAATCTGTTTGTACCTGTAACAGGTCTTTGAATCCAAGCTTTGGCAGACCTACGATGGCTTGGAAAAAGTCCAGCATAGCATGTAGAGCACCTCCTTGTAACAGTGGAGACTGGATCAGCACAAGGATCTGTGGGAGAATCTCATTGGGAATGGTTGCCATGGACGCTTTGTGGATCTTCGAGATGGAAGTCAGAAGGTTCAAGGTGAGCTGTAAAATTAAAGAGTCATCTGTAACAATTCTATAATTAACTCTTTGCACGCTAAGTAATTTTTTGTCTGCAACAATTGTCGTTTACTTCAATTCTTAAAATAACTTTTCTCTAATTTCTTTGCAAAATTATGATCAAGATGACACAGTTTGGATTTTGATGAGATGCCGCATTATGTGGCGTCTCATCTGGATCCAAATGTTTGCATAGGTAATCACAGTTTCGTCGCTAGCGTGCCAAGAGTTAAGACAATTTGTGTGCCATGAAAAATCCACCCTTAGTAATCTGATGCTAACGTTGTTGATCACTGCCCCCTCCCTAATTTTCAACATGTACGTCCGGACGGCCCAAGATGTCGTGGAGGGAGGTGGTAGAGAGATTGTAGAGAGTGGAGGCTCTCTGCCATCGACCCACATGATAGAAAAACTTGGAGAACAGGAGTGAGATCTGCCATGCTTGCAGCTAGCTAGCTGTCTTGAGGGGGGCCCACTAGTGTGGTATAACACCCCTGCACCTGCACGTTAATCTAAGGTACCCGATGATGAATGATGATCCGAACTATTTGCAAAGAGATCAGACATTTCAGTGAGCTTACCTGTGAGACATGGAGGTCATTCTCGTTGATCAGTGCTGGCATCTCCTTCATCATGTCTCCTATCATACCAGCGGTCAGAGCTGAGCCTGAAAGACAGTCATCATTTATTCATTGAAGTTTCATTTACACAAAGGCTAAACAACTCTGGAAACCTCACATTGCAGATTCTTGAAATTAACGCATTACTCCATAAATAAGCCTTACTACGTCTTTGCAAACAGAGCAGACCCAGATCAGATGGCTCCTATAGGAGCCGACTGATCAGGGTCTGCTATGTTTGCTTATGATATAATATAGATATGGATATGATTCTACAGTTTCAGTCAATATCAAAACACCCAGTGCCCATGTGTTATTATAACAATTACAGTAAAAACCTCTCTATAACGACCATTAAATTGTGTTAATTAGTTGGTATTTTGGGCAGGTGGTTGCTTAAAGCAAGGTGAAAGTAAAACAGAACGGTCCTATAGGAGCGTTCTGTTTTACTTTCACCTTGCTTTAAGCATCCACCTGCCTTTAACACAAAATAGTAAATGTAATTTAGTGGTTGTTACAGAGAGGTTTAACTGTTACTCATTATTTTTTATATGAACATACATGAGGTAATGGGTTATGATGTGAGTTGTAGGGTAGGGCAGAAACAAAACTACAGAAGTATTCATTATCATAATCTTGAAGATATCGGCCTGGATAATATGCCCCACACATATTCAGGCTATGGTTAACATATGTGTGGAGTATTTTGAAAAAGGACAAGCATGGTAGAGTCATGAAGATGAAAAGAAATAGAATTAAATTTAGTAAAGCGTATCAACCTCTGTTGTGACCTTTATAAGATATCAGACCAAGTCATATATGACAAACCTTCAAATTATGGTTAACATTTGTGTGAATATTCAGACTGAACATGGGAGCTATGAAGTTGAAACAAAATTGGAAATAAATGGAAAATAAAATTGTATCAACTAGATTGGCCTTACAAAAGTCGGCCTAAGGTACATGGGCAACCCATCTTCAGGTTATTTTTAACATTGTAATAAAGTATTTTGAAAACCTGATAAAGTTTGGTGGATTTATGGAGCAGACACAAAATTGCACAAAAACTGACAGTAAAGTTATATTGACCTCACAACTAGGGGTGACTATTGAGTACAATTTTACCATTGCGATAGTATTGCGATAGTCAGAATGACTATTGCAATAGTATTGCAATACTGACAAAACTATTGCAAATAGTATTGTGATAGGTCAAATTATAGGGGTTTCAAGCTCATTTCTGTTTATTTTTAGCCTATTTATTTCCATTTTTATAAACTACAGTTTAAGAATTTAGCTTTTAAGATTTTAGTGTTGATACAATATTTGGTATTGAAACTTTACAGTTCAACTTTGGGCTGCCCTGCTTACCTACACCATGACCACCAGTAAATATGAGGATTCAATTAAAACTAGAACTACCACTAGAGGTGATGAATACCCCCACTAGCACATTTGACACAGAGATGGAGGTTATAGAAATAAATAACTACAATATCTGCTACAATTTAGAAAAAAACTCCGGAAAACCTGAAATTTCCTAAAAATATTTAAGTCAAAATGTTGTAATTCTGTTAAAAATCAATGTAGTGTAACAAAAGTCACACTTGATCTGTAACTCATTATAATAAAGCCACATACCAAATATCACTTCAATATCTGTAAAGGCTAAGAAAAAAACTCCGGAAAACCTGAATTTCTGGAAAATTTCTAAGTAAAATCACTGCATTTCCGTGAAAAATCAATGAAGCGTAACGAAATTCAACCTTGATCTGTAACTCATTATAATAAAGCCACATACCACATATCACTTCAATATCTGTAAAGGTGTAGAAAAAAACTCCGGAAAACCTGAATTTCCGGAAAATTTCTATAAAGCAAACTCACTGTATTTCCATGAAAAATCAATGAAGCTTTAACGAAATTCAAACTTGATCTGTAACTCATTATAATAAAGCCACATATCACTTCAATATCTGTATAGGTTTAGAAAAAAACTCCGGAAAACTGAAAAATAACCAAGGGCAATAACTCCAAAAATACAGAAGACAGAGTTACAAACCTTGTGCACTGCACTTGCCGTCAATGTGATCTATCTATATATGAAGTTTGAAGTCAATAGCTTCTATAATTTGGAAGTTATGATCAGGACAAGGCGGACGGACGGACAGACGGACTAACAGACAGACAACCGGACGGACATGGTAACTCCAGTATACCCCCCAAAAACTTCATTTGTGGGGTGTATAACAATAACATGTTGTGTTCTTGTGAAGCAGTTAAACAACCGTTATCGTCCTAGCATCACTGATTCGAATTCCAGTTTGCTCAGAAACGCAATGAAACTCACGTCAGTTTAGCGAACTTCCTATGAAAACTTCCCAAACTAAATCCACATGTTAAATCCCTAAAAAATAATGTGTCAACTCATACAAAACTGAACAAAACAGTAATAAACGTCAGTAAATTCACTTATTACTATAAAATCTCAACCTATCAAATGAAAATTGAAGCCATTCTGAAAATGAAACCAGAAGCCTAAATTTGGACTGTAACAATTTCGACCCAAATCGACACTTCCTTCTGCCATATTGTTAGTTTCGTACACAAAGGGACGAATCAAGGAAATATTAATGTGGCTTATTGCTTTTGTCAATATAGCCCTGATTATTTTAGCAAAACTTTGTGGAGTTATATGCAAGGGAGATAAGTGCATCACAATAATGTCAGTAGTAAAAGTGGAGTTGTCTATCTTGGTTCCACTCAAAGACAGGAAGTTATACAATAGTTACTTCCCTTTATTCAAGAACACATTTACAGGCATTGCTTGGAAATTTTTTGAGAAATACCCACCCGCCACACCCTTGTTACTTGTAACCTTTGAATAAATCACTAATTTTACTGATATCAATATAAGTTGTATTGTTACTGAAGAGCTATGTTACAGTTTTTTCTGCTTTGGAGTCCTTTATTTCAGGACTGTTAGCAACCACATGAACAATCAATCACGGGCAGTGCTACGAAGGCAGACAGCCACAAAAACCATAAGCATGGAAATTCTGGATGATATAAACGTTACTGCACAAGGTCATAGATGGAAGAATAGATGGACGATACACTATCAGAGATTATTCGTGTAACGTGTGTGCCTGTAGGACAATTAAGTAATGCTGGAACTTGTTTGACTTGAGGAATTCAATAATGTTGGGATTAATCCTGAATTTAATGGAAATTATAAACATTCAAGAAGACATTGGAAGACTGATTTAACAAATGATGCGATATGATAACTGTTGTGGCTGCGGACAATGAGATAATATTAGATTACTATAATGTGAATCGAATGTGATTGCACATATAAAGATGCCCACTTTTCATGTGTTTTAGGTGCTGCATTGAAAATGCCTTAACATCGTGTGTCACGGAAAATTCTAGGCCTGGCGATGAGATGGTGCCACTCTCTAATTTTACAATTATTTTACAAGTTATTAAGTGGTATGCAGCTTTTCACTTAGGTGTGGGTGGTTTTATCCTCTCTACAATGTGGCTCAAGGAATACCTGTATTCTTTGAGAAAACCAGTTTGGAGGGATGCCATCCTTTAATTTGTTACTTCATTTTCTAGAATTTGTTCATAGCATGCTTTGGGTCTGCTCGGAACAGGTGGGCCTAAAGTGGAGATAAATTATATGGAGATTAATTATGATGGAAATATATCATATGGAGATTTATGGAAATATATCATATGGAGATATATGGAAATATATCATATGGAGATATATAGAGTAATGGAAACAAATATGGAGATAAAATTGGATGGATTAAGAGAAATAAATTTTATGGAGACATTGGAGATGGAGAGTAAATTTATGGATATAATGGAGACCATTTTTATGGATATAGTATAAAATTGATAAATTTGATCAGGGTGGCACCGTTTTGTCGTCAGCGTCATACATTCCTTTTATAAGATTCCATGTGGCAATTAGTTGATAACCAGTGGAATCAATTATTGCGGTATTTTTCAATGCGGTCCAATCATGCCATATGTTTATGCTATTTTGACAAATGCTTTGACATTAGGGCTGTTCCAGGAAAAAAGGCCAGGGAGGGTCGGAACGGCGATGAATTAAAATTTTGTGGGTGGGGGGTAATAAAGAGTTAAATTTGTGTTGGTTGGGGCGATTTTTTCAATTGTAATTGTGTTGTATCGGGGGTTATTGAATATTTCTATTCGGAGGGGGGGGGGCATTTAGCACGGTAATTCTGTTTAAAATTTCCCAAAAAAGAAAAAATCGTCGCCGTTCTTTCCCGTGTTCAAGTAAATCCACGTTGATAACGTATATCACGTCAACAGCGAGATTTCGGTTCGGCTAATCGAATAACGAGAGTCTTGTCCTACAGCCAATCAAAACGCTCGTATTATCGAATGTTCGTTCAACAAATCCAATATGGCGTCCGTTTATGAAATTCGGTATCTGTACCTGCCAATTAATGTGAATATAAGACAAAAATGAAAAGCACAGACCGAGATTACGATAAGAGTGTGAAAATTAAGTTCAGCGCAAGATGACTAGAGTAAGAAATGACGTTGACATTTAGTAAAGAAACAAGAAAAGTGATAGTTGGCGATTTCGTGAAAGTGAAAGTAAACCTTCCCGGGAGAGAGTTCCTTGTTTGATATTGTAAACAAACAAATTAATTACGGAAAACGCGGCTGTGTAGACTTTGGGAACCATCTGAAAACCGCAAGACATGTCCAGTTATTGAAACAGCGTGTTCAAGTCACAGGTAAAACCCTGTAATATTGAGTATTCACCAGAAATTTGTGTCTGTCAATATAGCTTTGTTAAAGGAACTAGTCAAAATGTACCGATTCAGAAAAATTATAAACCAGTTTAATGAATTAGATCTGAAGATGGTTTATAATGACATAAAGAGTTTGAGTTTGAATGTAAATATGATTAGAAATTTTGACTATAAATGTGTATAAAAAGGTGAACTATGTCTAGTAAGTTACCTAATTGTTAAGTGTTATAATACCATGCTGACTTTTAAAATCAAATTTCATATCTTTTAACGTGTGAGTTTTAATTGCTTGTGTTTTACAAGAAATTAATCTGGCAATATTGAATAGATCCAGGATAAACTGAATGTAAATTGTATGGACATGCACTGCAACCAGTTTGTTTGAAATACAGCTAACGTATGACATGCAATCGGAGTATAATTGTAAAAAAACACATGAATGTCCATTCAATGAAAGACCCAAGTGAAAATGCAGGAGAAGACTCCTGAACTCAGGAAAGCTATACTGGTATTTCATGTGTCCGAGGGGGGTGGGTGGGGGGGGGGGGGGGGGGGCTTACCCCCATACAAGCAGGCTCCCTTTGACCCCATCAAATTTTCCTGTTTTTTTTTTTCACAAACAGCTATTCTCACCCATTTAACTGGTGAATGTGTAATATTTGCCTCCGTTATATAAGACCTGCTAAGAGATATATCCAACCAGAGGGCTATGCAAACAGTGTAGACACAGATCAGCTGTTGAATATAAATGAGGTATCTGATCAGGATCTTCCCAATTGCTTTCCAGACAAATTGGCAAACTAGAGATGGTGGTGGTAATTTGCAAGCAGTGTAGATCATATCATATTTTCATTGCACCAACTGAATTTAATGATCATATTATTGAACGTCTTGTGTCAAGGTAAAAGATGTTTATATACTAGGAATGGGGAAAAAAGCATTCCACACTAGAAACAAGATGGCAAATAGTTTATTGTTTCAGCATGCCAATGTAATGTGTACAAACTCAACAAAAAGCAGATGATTTCAATATTTAGCACATGGCTTGGAGCTCTCGGCCAATCAGATGCCTCAAATAGTGTCGACTATATCGTTTAGTTTGACACTTTTTGAAAAAAACATGGACTAACTGTTTAATTAGTCAATGGTTCCTGTCGACCAATCATTATTATGTTTTTTTGACGTCACATCCTAGGCTTTCACGTGATATTTCACCCCAATGCATCATAGCCTTGATCAGCTGGTTACACTTAAATACAGTAAAACTTAGGTTAATCGACAATTAAGGGAAATGAATATGCAATTTTAAAGACAGTTTAATGCATTACTAAAGGTATGCAGAAAGCTCCTATTTTGAGCGTTATGTGTTACTTTTAACCTGCATTCAAGCATAAAAAGTTGTCTTTAAAAAGCGACACAATGCATAGCGTATTTTATTGACCATTGTCCATAGGTTTTACTGTATACAATCTAATCAATGCATGAAAAGTTGAAAACAATCTTTATTAAAAAAAATTAAACAAAATAAGATAATAAAAATCTTAATAAAATGATCTAGATCTAGATCGAATTAATTCAATATTTAAAAGTAACTTTTATTTCAAATGCATCATATTGAAATCGAAATTATCGTTGAATATTTAATTGTACACAATTTTAAAATCTTGCCGTTAAATTTCCAGCTTTGTCGTTTTTCCTTCCTCTTCTTCCAAAATATTAATGGATTCAGGCGCAATCATGGTTTTCAATCTTGTGCGAAGAGAAGTGAGGGAAAATTAGCACGCGCCTGATGATGTGAAATTGCAAATTTGATGACGTTTATTTCTTGTTTTTCCTCAAGCCCAAGCCAGTGCTAAATAGGTTAGCCAATGGTTGAGCGTGACTAAATGAAATAGTTCTCGGGGGCTATGCCCCCTCGAACTATATCGTCTAGTCACGCTCAACCATGGTCTAACCTATACATAAACAATATATGCTGTCAATATGATTTGCATTCAGAAAACAGCACATTCATAGTAAAACTTGTCAAGCTTTGAGTGGTAAAGAAATCTAGAAAGTACTATTGAATCGGAAATTTCAGTTTTCTTGGTGGTGGGTGGCAAGTTAAATATAAATCTAGTGGTTGTGGGTATCTGACTTATCTTAATTCTCTTGTTTGGGGGGGTAAAAAAAATAAAATTGTGTTGGTGGTACCCCTATTTTTGGCTGACGTTCCTACCCCCCCAGGCCTTTTTTCCTGGAACAGCCCTTAGGAATAAATATATGTGAAATGGGAGAATTAGTATTAATCATCTTTTACTGGATTTCAAAGTTACGTCTTAAAATAATGCATCATTTGGGAGCAATTTAGGAGCTTTTTATCTTTAACATTGCATAGTTAAACTATCTGCAATAGTATTGGTTTCAAATTTTTGGATCGATGCATTGACATCGAGACAGTCGCTATCGGGATTATTCGATCCATCTTTACACCATTACTCACAACAATGACATGACAGATAATATTAGTCTGGGTCATATGTACAGCAAACCTCCAGATTATGATTGACATTGTGTAAGACTGTTTGAAAATCAGGCTAAGCATGGTGGAGTTGTGGAGAAGAAACCAAACTGCTAACAGATGGACACAAATCTCCATAATATTATACATCGCTCTGAGCCTATTAAAAAGGTCAATCTATTAAATAAAGGGTTACAGCAACATACAAATCAATATGAAAGTGCTTGACTTTCCCATCAATTATCATCCCCTAAAGTGTCCTGAAAATCAATATGTACAGATAGAAATCTCATTGCTATAGATCTTACCGTAATTTCTGACTAGGACATCCAGACAAGCCAAAGTGCTAAGTTTCAGAGCTCGCTGGTTCTTGCGTAGAAATGATGCCAAAATTGGTATACCCTCAGTCTGCAATGAATGTTAATGAAACAGTAATCTTAATGCTTATCATTCCTGTAACTCTACACTATTCTTCAATGAGAACCATCTAAGCTTTCATATGGAAAACAATTCTCAGTTTCTCGTACATTTAACGCTTTCCTTCACACTTTTGCAAACAGAGTAGACCCAGATCAGATGCCTCCTATAGGAGCCGTCTGACCATGGTCTGCTCTGTTTGCTATTGGAATCTGAAAGATCTTTCTCTTTATTTTAGGTGGCGGTGGTCTAGTGGTAACGCGCTTGACTATCAGTCCGGAGGTCCGAGGTTCAAATCCCGGTCCCACCCGGAAATTTCAGAGACGCTTTTCCGTGTCTCCTACCCGCACATACTCTCCACCCAGGGGTTAAAATGGGTACCTGTGAGGGTCACTCGCCGGTACTGCGGCTGCATGATTGCGCCATATGTTAGCAGTGCTCAATATTGTAGGCCAATGACTCAATGACCAGGGGAGTAAATGTACAGTCGGCTGAGCGGTCATTCGGACTGAAAGTAGACTATAACTAGGTACTTTACTTTTACTTTATTTTCCAAAATGGCTACAATGTTCCACCTTCCGTAATTCATTATAACTGTTTTGTCCATGAATATTCAGTAGGTACTGAAATTTGAAATTAACATAGAACAGGGAAAGGGTTAATAAGACAATGATTAGTCTTTGCTGTCTTTGAATGTCTTATCACTTACCAGTATAGGTCTGAGATCTATTTTCAGGGGTGACCTGCAAAATTTAGGAAAGAAAACCAATTTACAGAATCAATCATTTTATATGTAGTATCAGAACATTTCTGTAAGTTTTAATAATTAAGGAATATCTTAAGGGCATGTTAAAACCCTAATGGGGGAGCAATTACTTATAGGAAACTCTATATTTAATGGAGACAGTATGTTTATGACATGTAATACTATGTAAAACAAAGAAACATTACAATCAAATACTCTAAAAAAATTGTTTTGGGATAACTTACACATATACATGTTCTCTGATTGACTGAAGGGCAATTAATGAAAAACTTATAAAGTATAAAGCTTACAGCAAACTATAATTATCACTGAATGAGACAAGTACTTGTTGGAGTATGTGATATTGTGATTAATCAAGGGACCACAACTCTGAACTAACAAATTGTGTCTGTAAGACACAGCGATGCCCCTGTGGTGGTGCTAGACATAAAAAAACTGTGATAACCAACTGCACGTACAAGCGTGACATACAGACAGACAAGCGTGACACAGACAGACAGATGGACGGACAGGTGCAAAACATAATGCCCTGACTATCGTCAACAAGGGCATAAAAATCATCTGACCACAACAATGGCGTGCTATGTACATAACCTCTCCTCGTGCAGGTGTATAACTATACATGGGAAGAAACTAGAAAGTGCCAGACACTTCCAATCAAGTCCCTAACCTACCCAGCTATCATGGTCAAAGCCTTCACAGCTGTCAGTCGTGTAATCTCATTCTTAAGTCTCTCCAGGAATATAGGCAAACACTCCTTCAGCTCTGACGTCAGATGGTCACCCAGGTTTCTGATTATTTGTCCCCTGATAAAACAAGCAATACAATACAAAGGTTAATTTCAAATGTATCAGACAATTATCACACAGCTGACAGTACAGAGGAACAGATAAGATGCATACATACAGGACAGTACAGAGGAACAGATAAGATGTGTACATACAGGACAGTACAGAGGAACAGATAAGATGCGTACATTAACACATTTTTAAGAGCAGCTCCTATAATTTCTCCACCAAACCTCATGTTGTGTTTATTTTTAGAATCATCTCTTACAGACTCTACTAGAATTATCACTAAAGGTGATTGAATACCCCCGCTCACTGTGCCAGGGACGGACATGCCAGAGACAGGCAGACCAACCAACACACTGACTCCTATATACCCTCTTTGCGGGGCTATAAAGAGTGGTCACAATATTGAATTTGGTGGGGACATGATGATTCAGTATTTAAACATGCATCTTTGTAACTCTGACACTAACATGTATTTATTATAAGCAATGAAGACCATTCAAAGATGAAAACAGCTAAAACATCTAAAGGATTTCAAGTTTACAGGAGTCCTGATATAAAATCAGTTCAAAAAGGACAGTGCTCCAAGTTTGTAAACAAAAGTGTTCTACTGTGTATGAAAGTTTCATCTTCTCAACAATTCTTCAAAGAATGCCAGGCAATAAGTGTCAGCAACTTGGTTAGTTGCTGCTTACCAAAATGCAGTGTGTAAATAACCAATCTACAACATGTGTTGTCAATATATTTTATTCTGTTACCAAAATACATAAATATACAACTGTTTTAACCCTTGATTTGATTATCCAGCCAGTTTAAGTCTTTGCAAACAGAGTAGCAGCTCCTACACAAGCTCCTGATCAAGGTCTGCACCTCTTGGCTTTATGTTGCAGATCTATTCTTTACTGTTTATCATGACAAACAAAATTACCTTATTTTATAATATCTTTAATACAATAATTGATCAATAAAAAATAAAGGGACAGCCTTGCATTAATATTCATATTCATTTTTTTTTAAACACTATGCACCCAACCTTTGACCCTGAAGGACGACCTTGACCTTTGACCCATGGACCAGGGAGTTGAACACGACACATCGTCTTTGTGTGGTGAACATTTGTGCCAGGCTATTTTGAAATCCATTCACAGATAAAAAAGTTATATAGAAGGGATACGAAATTTGGGACGGATGGATGGACAGACAGACAATGCGATTACTATATGCCTGCCATTGGGGGGCATAAAAAATTCACAATATACTTTTTAAATAAAGACCAAAACAAAGGACATAAACTGCTTTCAAAGCAATAACTTCCATTCTGAAATCATTATGAAGTTTGGTTTTGGTTTTTATTGTTTTTTTACATCGTTTTAACAGTATTTCAGTCCTATCACGAAGTCCAGCTAACTACAGGTGGAGGAAGTCACCAGAGGTTCTTCTGTGCACAGAACAAATGGCATTGCTTCGTGCACAGAACATCCAAGTAGAACCACCAACCTAATTAAGACATGATTAAGACACATGCAACATCAACATACATGCAGGATATAGCCCTTTCTTTCACTTCCTGGTCAATGTCTGCTGCCTTCAGGCGAGTCAATGTACACCCATACAGCTCCCGTACATATGGCTTAAAGTCAAAACTCACTTGCACATCTGCAAAAGAAACAGTGGAAGCAATGTTAATGTAACACTAACCCTTGGTTATATGTCAGAGATACTACAGGAGTCATATCTCTATTACAAAGACTAGATAGGGTTATGGTCTTTAACCCTTTACCTGATAGAGACACCTTTGCAAACAGAAGGGATCAAGACCAGACGGCTCCTGTAGGAGCTGTCTAATCAGAGTTGGCTGTTTGTTTTAAAATAAAACTAGAACTATGACTAAAGGTGATGGAATACCCAGCTCAGCTGCCTTGATTGCAAATCAAACCAGGTTATGCCACGGATAGACATTGTCCCACGGGCAGACCAACCAACACACTGACTCTTTACACCCCCTCTAGACCTTTGTTTGTGGGGGTATAGTAATATTGAACTGATGCTACAGATTGTTCCATGGCCAAAATGTCCCTTGTTTATAATCTGTACAAAATTTACAGGTAATTGACCAATTGATGTTCATACATCGGCTAAAGGTGTTAAATGACCCATACCTGAGACTCAGAACTGGCAACTGCATGTTGATTTATTTTTTAACAACAATGAAGAACAGATAGTGACATTGAAGCTCTCAAACTATTTGCACAGATAATACAGATTCACCATTGGGCTATTGCAGAAGGGAGTTAATCTGTAACTTTGCAAACAAAGTAGACCCAGATCAGATGGCTCCCATAGGAGCCGCCTCCTCAAGATCTGATTCAACAGTTTCTGCCATTGCAAAACAAATCTTGTATTCATATGCCATTGTAGCAATTCAGCAAAGTAAACAGGGTCCATATGAAGCTTTTAATTGGTCAGATTTGAGTTCTCAAGCTTTTGATTGGTCAGATTTGAGCCTTTGGCTCAAATCTGACCAATCAAAAACTTGAGAACGAACTCTAAAAAGTTTTATAAGCATGGATACAGTAATATACTAAAGATATCGTTATTCATGGAGTCAAGAGTTTAGCTGGAGTACTCACCTAGTGGCCTTAAAACCTTCACCATTTGTTGGGTGACTAACAGTGCTTCTGATGTGATTTTATAGAAGGGGTCCCCAACTGCATGTACTATGGGCTGAAAAAAAGTCACTGAATTAAGCTGAGGTCATGAAGAAAACAGATATTAGGCTAATTGGAAACAGTATAGACCAAGTTCAATTGCAAAACTGAAACATAAAATTTTCCCCATGCATGTACTGTTATCAGTGGTAACATACAAAATATTGAACTACTGAATTACTTACAATTTAGCTTTAGTTCCAATAATATACTGTTATGTGTAAATAATTTTGTACTGATCCTGATGCATAGTTGCCTCAGCGAGAATGTTTCTTCAACAGATTAACTCTTTGCATGCAAGTTTAGAATTTGTGATTCCTTATGCAAACATTATGAATCCAGATTAGACACTGCGTAAATTGGCATCTCATAAAAAAAGGTGTTTCGACACATTGACTGTCAGTTTGTGGAGATATAGAACTTATTTTTGAAAATCATTCCAGATGACAAGTTTTTGCAAAAATTATATACTGTGCAAATAGTTTATGAATCAACCATTAACAGCAGTTGCATATGACACTTCTGTTTTCCAGAAAAGAAAACAAAATCTCTAGAAAATGAGATTTCACAATATAACATAATTACTTAAAAGTATATGGACACCAAATCTTAATTCTGATCCTGTTTGTATCCTTATTACCGTAAGTATTTGGACATCTACACGCCCCTCTCAACTGGTTTGTAAAGCTAAATAATTCAATTTGGAATTATTTGAAAACATTGAATCAGACTGACACAGTAGGCTAGCAAATAGTGTAAACCCTGATCAAACGGCATCGATCTTTGTCTGCAGTTTGCCCACGAGCGACTGTTCGAATACTTAGGATAATTACGATAGAACATGTCTGCTACAGTACTCACAGGCACAATAACTTTGACGTGTGGGTGGAAGACAACTGGGTTGTGGTTGCTGAGTAGACAGTTCAAAAAGGACAGTGTGTCAATCTTCATGTTGGATGTTGAGTTCTTGTCCCTGCAGAACAATGCAAAACAATGACTCACCGTTTACCTTATGATTATTCGTACCAGACTAGGAATACTAAGTAATTCTTTTATTAACCCTTCTCTTGCTGAATATTAAAATACATTTCTCCTTCTTTACCCATGTCCTGTTGTATAATTACATATATCTTCACTGTGTGCAAGTATTTCGATGTGCAATCACTGCTGTGGAGTGCACTGGTTGCACAATCAACTTGTAAATAGTGCAGATCCTGATGAGACAGCGCCTGTAGGAGCCGTCTCATCTGGGTCTTCACTATTTACAGGTAGGTATACCGACGTGAATAGCAAGAGAAGAGTTAAGAATTAATGATGAAGAAATGATTGCCAAAGCAAACCACAGAATTAAGTTTGTAACATATAAGCAGACTGATGGACAGCTCCTAAAAGAGGCATCTGATCTAGGTCTACACAAGTGAAGGGTTAATCCATTTATATCCAGGATCTTATTTATGACTATATATTTCCATAATAAACCAAAAATAGCAGACCCTGATCAGACGGCTCCTATAGGAGCCATCTGATCAGGGTCTACTCTATTTACAAAAGCATTAAAAGATGCATCTATGGAACAGAGGTTTAAGTACCTAAAATTCATACCTAATTAATTTGCACTACTCACCCGAGGGCATACTGTATACCTGGTACCAGCATGGGTAGGTGTTCTGTCAGAGCCCCAGGCAGAACGACAACCAGCTCTGTGAGGAGGCTGAAGCAGCCCTGTCGTGTCTTCACACTCTTCTCCTTTAGCTGTTTGTGTATGGCCTTCACAATGTCTGGGATTTGGCTCTGTAACATTGATACTGGCCTGAAAGAGAACAATGCCATAATATATTTTGGTGTGTCTATGTTTCCTACCTATGTTAACCTTTTACTTGTTATAGGTGCTTTAAGCTTTGGCAAACAGAGCAGACTCAGCTCTGGCAATTCCTGTATGAGCTGTCTGATCAGGGTCTGCTCTGTTTGATTATAGAATATCTTAGATAGAGATTCTATACTATTTGTGACAGCTATGTATTCAATTGTTGCATATAAGTTAATTAATATCTATAATGGCTGAAGTCTGCCATGAATATTCATGGAGTTATGCTTGCTTAGCGCGGCATGACTGGTATTTACAAACAGCTTGGAAAGCAGACGAGATGCAGAGTTACTTGACATTCAGTCAATATTTTTTCAAAAGATCAAAAGTCAGTAAAAGTTTTAGCAGATCAGAATTGTTTTCTGCATGCTAATAGATCATCAGAGCTCCAGATAATATGCATAAATTGAATAATCTTCAGGAATAACTGCTTTTTTTCTCAACCAAACCCTATGAGTGACCCTATACTGTGACCACTCTTTGGTCGAGTTGGTTTGGTTGAGAAATGACAATTTTAGTATTTGGTTAGACACCTTTATCTGTAGCTCAGATTAATATATACACTACTGCAGATGCTGTGGTAATATAAATCACAGTAGTCTAGAACAAAGATGTGTTAGTGTAATCAAACACTAAAATCATCCTTTCTCCACCAAAATCTATGTTGTGACTACTCTTTCATATTGTCTCTAAGAAATGATTCTAATGAGTGGTCACAACATAGGGTTGGTGGAGAAATAAAGGAACCGTTATTGAAAAAGTTTTGACTAAACACTTATGTTTGACTAATATTGTTTAATAGATGAAATCTTGAAGATGAGATTTTGTAATATTTGTCACATTTTATAACTATGGTTTGGATCCTGATTGTAACTCTTACCCTCCTTCCTGTTCCATGGCATCAGGGTCTGGTGATACCGTAGGCCTTGTCTGTCTCAGAAGTGTGATGTAAGCGTGGAATATGTCTGCTTTCACATTCTCCTCCCTCTCTGTAAGAAAGTGAAAGAGCTCTTCACATTGTAGGATTACACAAAATCGGAATAATGAAAGGTATTACACCATACAAGGGTTAATATTCGCTAAAACACATGTACGAGTCTCTCCTATAATGGGGATCTATCAAAGGAAAAGATGCTGCATATGAATACAAGGGAATGTGATCTTCCACATACAGTCAAACATACAACCTCCTCATTGGGTGGTGGACACTATACCACTGAGCCATTATAAACAAGAGTGTGTATGTGAAACACTTATGCCTCGACCTTTGACCCTGAAGGATGACCTTGACCTTTGACCCATGGACCAGGGAGCTGAAAGCAACACATCGTCTTTGTGTGGTGAACATTTGTGCCAGGTTATTTTGAAATCCATTCACAGATAAAAACAAGATGTGTTTGTGAAACACTATGCCCCCTCATATATTTGACCTCTGACCTTGACCTCTGACCTTGACCTTGACATGTCACCCCTCAAAATGTGCAGCCTCATGAGATACACAAGCATGCCAAATATCAAGTCTCTATCTCTACTGGTCCAAAAGTTATGGCCAATGTTAAAGTCGGCGATTTGACCCATATATTTGACCTCTGACCTTGAAGGATGACCTTGACCTTGACACGTCACCCCTCAAAATGTGCGGCTTCATGAGATACATATGTATGCCAAATATCAAGTCTCTATCTATACTGGCTCAAAAGTTATGACCAATGTTAAAGTTGCTGACAAACAAACAGACAAACAGACAAACAGACAAACAGACAGACAGACAGACAGACAGGGCAAAAACAATATGCCCCCCGACTATCGTCTATGGGGGCATAAAAATTATAGAAGGGACATGAAATTTCGGACGGACGAAAGGATGGAGTGGACAAATGGAAGGACGGACAATGCAATAACTATATGCCCGCCGTTGGGGGTCATAAAAATTAATTTACCTATATTCATACAGTCCTTATATCTTACATGAATATTCAAAAGGGAAAGAGTTAATATTTATGATGTCATTATTTCTTACATAATCAATAAAGTGTAATCATTTTGAATTGCTGAAAACTTTGCAATATCATTTCCATTTAAAGCTTATCAAAGCAAGCTTTGATCAATCAGAAAAATATACTGATACGTAATAAATCATGATGACTTACCCTTAAATCGCTGTATTAAAGCAGGGGAGACAACTTTGTAGAAGTCTGACAGCATTTCATGTCGTGTTGCTATGACAGCAGACAGGCACTTGGCTGCAGCTCTGCGAACTTTCCAAGACATATCATCATCATCACTGTACTCCTCGTCTGACCCTCTGTGAGAAGACAAAAAGATCATTACAACTAGAGGTAGTTGTAGATAATGTAGGTGCAGTGAAGTATCGAAAAAACAACCCCAAAACCTCCACTCAGAGACCCAGAAAAGATGCATAAATTAAACATTTTAACCCATTACCTCATAGGCTATATTTAGATCCAACCATTTTTAATAAATCTACCGAAAAGGATGATTTAACTAGAGAAAAGGAATTGTTTTTAGAATTTCATAGTTTGAAACCATTGTGATAAATAGAGCATTTGCTCCTATGGGAGCAAATGCTCTATTTATTACAATGGTTTCAACATTGTGACTTTTACAGAGGTGTCAAAAGGCGTCAATATGAGGGAATGGGTTAGGAATAATTTCTTTATTTCTTCACCAAACCCTATGTTGTGACCACTCTTAAAATTGTCTCCGAGAAGATTCTAAAGAATGGTCACAATACAGAGCTTGGTTGAGAAATGACAATTTCAGTATTTTAATATGCACCTTTATCTGTTGCTTAGTCTGCTATCTTGCTGCTATTTATTTACTTAAAATCATCAGTAAAGATAAATTATAATTTCTCAATGCTGTTTTTCAGTCAAGAAATATTTGAAATACTGAAGATATCCAAAACGTGCAAAATTTCACCTCCCGACTGAAGATCATACCAAATTTCTTCCTTTCAATGTCCAAGTGCTACGGAATTAAGAAATAAGACAATTTAAAGTATAATTTTATGGCACTCAGAACCTTTTATCCATGCTAAGCCACACCTGAATGTATGATCTCTTGCTTGAATTATACAAGGGTTTCAAATTTACTCTCACAGACGAAATACCAGAAAATGTGCATGTAAATAGTTACTAGTGAAGCTGTATATGATTTGACTTTTAGTCAACATAAAAATCCCAGCTTGTCCCTCTAATTTCATAACCCTGATGTTGTAAACCCAATGGCATGCTTCCCAACTCTCAAGATTTCGTCGGGAGTCTCCCGATTCAGAAGGTAAACCCCGACGACCCCGATTATTTGACTAAAAACCCGATTTGAAAAAAAATCAAAATTGGGTGTATTGAAAATTTGAAATCTTTAGCAGGTCAGAAAATCTTTTGTTTGCCCTTCAGAATTACCCCTCATAAAGGTGTCAAAGGATTAGCCCCAGGTGGTCCAGATGGTTTCCCTACTGTAAGGGGTTTCACAGATAGCCACTCAACCGTAAACGTTTGATAACAAACAGCGCTTTAATCATCCATTTGTTTATACCAGAAATTGGTCATGATGTCGTAATCGGTCATGATGTCGTAATTGGCTATCCTAGTGATGCACATTCCAATATCGTTTGGTAACTTGGACAAAGACTTTATTCAATTATAGCAGAAATTCTATTCTCATAATTAAGATATAAGACATAGAAATGCTTCTCTGCTTCCATGTTAATGACAGCTGTGCTTGGCCTCGTTGTTTCAATGGGCCGAAACACTTTGAAATAAAAGCCCACTTGACTGATATTCATGGAGTTAATTTGTGCACAAAGTTGCTTTTTCATGAATATAATTAATGATAAGGACACTAAAGATGTAATTAAAAACACCATGAAATATTTTTTACCATTTCATACCCTAAAAAAATAATTACAATATAATTTTGAAATGTCATTGGTTTTCGCGAAGATTGTTGATATGGGCTAAAACACGGACTGTTGACTTTTTGGGATTTTAACATTTCTTTGACTGCTCAATGTTTGCAGTAACTAACTTGAACTGACTAAAGGTTAACTACTAACTCATTAACCCCCTGAATGTTCAAAAGGACAATGCAAGTTCCTAATTAGCCTAATCATTTTTTCGTGTGTTTGATAATGAATTGCATAATTACAAACAGTGCAGACCCATATCAAAGGGGCTTATGTATGAGTCCTTTGGTGTGGTTCAACACTGTTTGCACAAGTATACTTTTTATTCACAGGTACTCTGTAAATGCCTCACTGGGGTTCAATGGATTAAGTCAGTAATTCTTTTGTTTTGTTATGTTTAAAAAAAAAAAGATTATAATTATTCTTTGGTGCCTGGTTTGGAGAAACAAATTTATGTAACAAATTTAAACAATATTAAAAAAAGAAGCTTCGCTGTTTCCTTCATTTACAACACTATAAATAAATGTAGTATAACAAAATCACTGAAAAATGCCGCGACACGAAAATCTCCCTCTTGAAACCCCAAATCTCCCTCTTAGAAATCATGAAACCCCCTCTTGAGAGTCAAAAAAAGTTGGGAAGCATGCAATGGTGATTAACACATATAGCAACCCATTTCTGGATATTAATATTAATTATCATGACATTTAAGAAATCCTTATAACAATATTAGGAGGTTAGGATATTTATTTCAAGGTTGAATGAATGTCATTCCATGCTGAGTTTACTATAATTTCATAAGCAAACAGAGGAGATCCTGATTAGTCGGCTTGTATAGGAGCCGTCAGATCTGTCTCAACTCTACTTGCGAAGTCTTGAAAGAGCGTTTGTATGAAGGCAATGGTTAAACGGGTTAATGACTTACTCTTCTTCCTCCTCCTCCTGGTCCATCTCCATATCATTATCGTCATCATCATCATAGTTGTAGTTGGGGTCGTGACAAATATACACCAGGCAGATTTGAATGATCTGCAACACAAAAAACAAGGAAGAATGACTTCTTGAAACCCATACCTTTATTACCTATTGTCAGTATTCAGACAAATTTAAGCAAATAGAGTAGACCCAGATCAAGCTGTTAATGAACGTGCATTTTTATCAGGATCTACCCTTTTTGCTACTGCCTCAGTCTGATTTAAAATTATCAAAATTGTGCCAAATTAAAGTTTCAATTTTAGAAATCAGTGGAAAGGGGACACATGGTGTCTGAATACTTATGATAATAATGGTACCTCCACTAAAACTTGTATCAGCCATCACTGATGCATCAAATACATATATTAGTTTTAAAATCAAACTTAGTCTGTTGACTGTTCTATATTTATAATTTTGTCAAACATAAATTAAATCAAAACTGGCAAGGAATATTCAGGAAATCAATTTCATCAGAGAAAGCTGACATTGTAGCAATTAGTGTAGGAGCAGTCTGTACTACATGTGTATTTGTCTGTTTACTTGTCCAAATAGTAAGCATGTAATTAGAGTATCTAAATCTCTTGTCACTCAGCTAACCCGTATCTTGTCGGTGTTCACTAGAAATTCAAGAATGTTTTCTTTACTCCTCTCACTGATAGGTCTGCCCTATTCTTCAAATTAGACAGAAATCATTTGTCTAGTGAATTAGAGTAGACATTAATAATTGAGGCACAGGTTAATGATATTTGAATTTCATTTTTTCAATTTTTAGAAAAACCAATTTCATCATTGCCGCCTTCACAAAGCTCTGTTACACTTACATCTGAAACAAAGGGTGAAATCTCTTTGGGACAGCGCCTGACGAAGGACTCAAACGCTTGTAAGCAGTACTCTCTCAGCTCATCATCCTCAAGGCGACAGAATTTTATCACATGGGGCATAATCTTCTCTAGGTGTTCACCAAATCTATGACCTGCCTGTCGACTAAAAATGCAGAATTAATAAACATTAAGTATAATATACAGTCAAACCTGTGTAAGACAGCCACCTTTGGGACCAAGAGAAACTGGCTGTTATATACAGGTGGCTGTCTTATAAAGGTTTCATTAGGGAAGAAGATATCCCGCTAAGTATTGCCCGTAAACTGTTGACAAAAATTTCATGTATGTTGAAATAGTTTTAATTATTTAAAAATACAATATTACATGCAGATGAATATGTGGACGTATGAATTAAAATCAAAACAACGAAAAAAAACATGTAAGGTTTCTTTAGTACACGTGTTCTATTCGCATCTCATTTTATGTTATGAGAACAGGTCAACCATATTCCCCATGCATTTCGAACATCATTTACATCTATAAATCTTTACATTATGAAAAATGAAGATCACTTTTTGAAGGGATACTATAGCTGTGCAGTCAGCGTCGTTCGTTCATGACACGATTTATGAAGCCAGGATGCCCTCTATACAAAGGCAGTTTTAGGGAGTTTCTTACTCGTTATGGGCTTGTTTGGTCAGTGCATTGCAAAATATTCGTCTTAAACATTTCTAGAATGCTACGATAATGCGAAAATATCCAACAATTTTCATGTATTTGTCCCTGAAAGCAGAGGAAGAAATTGCCGAAAGAAACATTTCCTTCGTGAATCGGCGAGAAGCTGCGATATTTTGTTCGCTACCTCCTTTTCAAAGAGTATTTTAGACAAAGGGAAATAATCGATAACTTCCGCATAGGTAATACGCGGCCTCGCACGCCGAATATCGGCGTTTTTATACAGGTAAAAAATGTTTTTGGGACCGATTATATGCGGCCGCTGGCCGCGTTTAACAGGTGGCCGTCTTATACAGTAAGTTTATATAGTGAATTTGCACGGGACTGTTTGAATGTGGCGCTCATATACAGGTGGCGGTCTTATAAAGGTGGCCGTTAGACCAGGTTTGACTGTACTAGATTTAACATCTAGAAATTCTCATATCATCTTCTTCAACCCTTTACTTCATTATACATGTAGTTATACAAGAATGAACTCATGACATCATGAATATTAATAAGTATAATAATTTCTGGCCCTTAAACACAGGAATGATTGGCCATGGCAGAAACTGTACTATCAGCAATATATTAGTTCTTAAGCAAACAAGATGTGCTTGTGAAACACTATGCCCCCAATATGACCTTTGACCTTGATGTATGACTTTGACCTTAATAAGTCACCCCCCAAAAAAATATTCCCTTCCATAAGTTGCACATGCATTCCAACTTTGAAGTATGTATGTGCAATAGCGACAAAATATCGCCAACAATAAAGTTGGGGCCAAACAGACAAACAAACCAACCAATGTACAGACAGAGAATAAACAATATGCTCCCCGGGGGCATAAAAAAGAAAATCCTGATAAGACACCTCCAACAGATAATCAATGCTAAAAAGTACCCTCCAGAAAAGGTTTGGTGACGATCTATAAAGATGTCATTTTGACCCAGACTTCATACAACTCTCGTCTTGGGTTGTTTCCAATTACAATAAAGTCAGTTCAAGTAAATATGTGATCAAATATTTTTATGTATATATGTGACAAATTGCCACTTTTATATCTATACTTAGGTTTTAAATAGCTGTTAACATTGTTTTTAGCTGATCACTCCAGTAAACTTAACCCTTTACTCCATGAATAATGTAAGAAGTAATGACTGTATGGATATTGGTTAGCTGAAATTTTATAATGGCATCATGAACAAGGAAATTGGTATCGTGTCAAAAACTGTAAAAAGAATTATCTGTGTTAATCCATAAGCAAACAGAGCAGACCCAGATCAGACAGCTCCTACAGGAGCTGTCTGATCTGGGTCTACTCTGTTTGCAAAGGTGTCAAAAGTCAAATGATATATCCATGGAGCAGAAGGTTCATTGAACACGACTACAATGAGGACAATGTTTCCTGCACACTGATTGTCCCTACCTGATGGCTCCTACACACTGTATGTATGTCCTTGTTGTGGATGTGTTGGCGTTCTTCCCTAGCTCTGACAACAGGTAATCTATCAGTTCTACAAACAATGTGTTGTTACAACTCATCACCAGGAACCCTGAAACAAGGAAACAGTTTCAATATTATTAACCCTTCACTCCTATAGAAGCCATTCGATCTGGTTCTACTGTGTTTGCAGAGGTATCAAGTGGCATCTCTTTGATGTAATGGGTTAATATGCATATCACATCATATTTCCATAATCAATTTCAACATAAAATGATACAGATTTTGACCAGTGTTGTAGATAAAGAGGCATGAAGAGGGAATTTTAATGGATATCGGCAAGATAGTGCTTGGCGAAGAAATATAGAAAATATTTTACATACTTTTCCAATATTTCTCTACATCAATGCAATATATTTCAAAGGCCTATTTAATGCCAAACATTTTTACATATTCATATTTGGACATGGCAGATACTGAAGATTCAGATCTATATTTGCAAACTGAGCTTAATATCCTGATCAAACTGCTCATACTGGAGTATTCTGATCTAAATCTACTCCGTTTGCAAAGGCATGCAAAAGCGTCTCCATAAGAAAGAGAGATAAAGTATACAATTATATGCCTAGATATTCTGACTAAGGCAAATAGTGCAGACCAAAAACTGCTCCTGAAGGTGTTTGATCAGGGTCTACACAATTTGTCACTCCCTGAGTTTAATATAAAGTTGTCATAACAGTGCCTTTACAAAGTGGTGGAAAGGAGAGGTTGGGTGTTCAAATATTTATGGTAATTATTATTCATTTCAATAAATATTTGGCACTACAGTAAAACCTCTCTATAACGGCCACTAAATTGTGTTAATTAGTTGGTATTTTTTGGTATTTTGGGCAGGTGGCTGCTTAAAGCAAGGTAAAAGCAAAACAGAACGCTCCTATAGGAGCGTTCTGTTTTACTTTCACATTGCTTTAAGCAACCACCTGCCTTTAACACAAAATACTTGATGTAATTTAGTGGTCGTTATAGAGAAGTTTTACTGTAATTGAAACATAATAAGAGATCTTATTAGGGTTTATATGTACATACTGTTTGGATTTTTAATTTCTTTTCGACTACTGTTCATATTTATTCTTCTATTTGGTTGTCACTTACCAATGGCTATAATGGCTCTCTTTCTGACAGCTAGTCTCTGACTGGACAGCTGTGGTAGCAGTGACTGCAGAATGTTGGGGTGGAAGCTGATCAACAAACCTGGAAAACAGGCAGACAAACACAGATGATACATCGACTGAAGTGCCATCGGTCAGGTGCGTGTTCAAATACTAAAATTGTCATATCTCCAACAAACCCTATGTTGTGAGCAACGGTTTTGGTGGAGAAATAAAGGAGTTATATTTGCAAAGGGTTGAACATCTTGTCTATGCATTTGCCAATATCAAACTTCCAATCATGAATGGATAAAGAAATATTACAGGAAAAATTGTGAATATTTGTCTAAACTAAAACAAAATTGGGCACATGAAAGGCTTTTTATTGAAATTTTAGATGAACATGCACCTATCAAACAGAAAAGACCCAGAAAAAACCCACCACCTTATATGAACTCAGAATACAGAAAAATAATTTACAAAACCAGACAAGCGCACAACAAATATATGAAATTCAAGACAAGCAGAAACTGGGAAAACTTTAGGAAACTAAGAAATACTAAAACCAAAGTAAAAAGAGAATCAATAAAAACTTATTTCCTAGAAAGATGTGGTGGTGGCCCGAAGTCAAAAGACTTCTGGCCTACTATTAAACCCTTCTTATCACAAAAATCTCTGCAGAATAACTCAAATGAAATAATACTTAAGGACTAGAGGTTTGTTTTTGTCACAAAAACAGATGTCTCCCCCTCCCATCCTCTTTCCAATTCACAACTTATCAGGGTCTAATTTTTAGTCATCAGGGGCAATAACTCCCAACATTGTCAGGGGGAGACAATTCAAAAACCCTGGGTACAGAACAACACATGCTGGTCAACATTCCTGTGAAGTTTGGTGAGTCTAGTACTAGTGGTTTCAGAGATACACACGGCACAAAGTAAAGTTTCTCTTATTTTAAGTCATAAGGGGCAGTAACTCCAAAGTTATCATGGGGAGACAATTAAAAATCTCAGATGCACAACAACTTATGCTGGTGAACATTCCTGTGAAGATTGGTGACTCTAGCCCTACTACTTTCAGAGATACGTGCAGCACAAAGTTTCTCTAATTTTAAGTTATCATATCAGGGGCAATAACTCAAGAATTATCAGGGGGAGACAATTAAAAAAAACCAGGTGCACAACAGCTCATGCTGGTCAACATTCCTGTGAAGTTTGGTGACTCTAGCCCTAGTGGTTTTAAAGATATGCATGACACAAAGTTTCTCTAATTTTAAGTAATCATATCAGGGGCAATAACTCCAAAGTTATCAAGGGGAGACAATTAAAAAATCCCAGGTGTACAACAACTCATGCTGGTCAACATTCCTGTGAAGTTTGGTGGCTATATCTCTAGTGGTTTCAGAGATAGGCACGACACTAAGTAAAGTTTGTCTAATTTTAAGTCATCAGGGGCAGTAACTCCAAAGTTAACAGGGGGAGACAATTAAAAAAAAACAAGAGCAAAACAATTCATGCTAGTGAACAATCCTGTGAAGTTTGATGACTCTAGCCCTACTGGTTTCAGAGATATGCGCGACACAAAGTTTGTATAAATTTAAGTGTTCATATCAGGGGCAATAACTCAAGAATTATCAGGGGGAGACAATTAAAAAATCATAGGTGCACAGCAACTCATGCCGGTCAACATTCCTGTGAAGTTTGGTGACTCTAGTACTAGCGGTTTCAGAGATATGCGCGACACAAAGTTTTTCTAATTTTAAGTCATCAGGGGCAATAACTCCAAAGTTATCAAGGGGAGACAATTCAAAACCCCCAGGTGCACAACAACTCATGCTGGTGACCATTCCTGTGAAGTTTGGTGACTCTAGCCCAACTGGTTTCAAAGATACGCGCGACACAAGTTTGTGACGGACAGACAGACAGACAACTCTGTCAAAAACAATATATCTCCCCATAAATGGGGGAGACATAAAAATGACACCCTGATCTCTGAACAAGTTAAGGTCTGTGAACTTTTAAATGAATTTTATGTAAACATTGCAAAAAATATAGGCATTAACTCTAACTCAGAAGTAGATTCTACCCACCCAAGTATAATGAAAACAGAACAGAAACATCAAAATAAAAGTGAAGTAGAATTTAGTTTTAGACATGTCTCACCAGAAAATGTATGCAAACTACTTAGAAACATAAACCCTAAAAAGGCTACAGGCATTGACAACATACCTCTAAAACTCCTAAAATGTTCAGCTGAGACAATATCCAGACCTTTGGCAAACATAGCAAACAAAATGATAGACACAGGAATATTCCCAGACAATCTCAAAAAAGCTCAAGTTACTCCTCTATTCAAACAAGAGCTGTCCGCAGACAGCGCGCTCCACTTTCTTTAGTGCTGGATAGTGTAGTGGAAGTCTAAGTCAGAAAGGGGAGATAACTATAGCAAAATTAATTCTAGGGTTATCTGCCCTTGTAAATAGGTCCCCCTTGTAATAGCTAACATGTATACCAAAGTTGAACAAAATATCTTAGACAGTTTCTGAGACATAGACGTGAACATAAAACTTTACCAACAATGAAATTTCTAAGTCGAAAAAGGGGCATAACTATGGCAAAATTAATTTTAGGGTTACCTACCCTTGTGAAATGGGTTCCCCTTGTGATAGTAAACATACATACCAAACATGATCCAAATATGTTTGATGGTTTCTGAGAAAAGGACCTTAACAAAAAGGTTAACCAACGCCGACGCCGACACCGACGCCGACGAGAGGGTCATGACAATAGCTCCACTTTTTTGAAAAAGTGGAGCTAAAAAGATGACCCCTTTACCATGAAAAATTATAGACCTGTCAGTATACTAACATCAACTTCTAAAATATTTGAAAAGATTATTAATGAACAACTTAGTACATACTTTGAGGACATATTCCACAATTACTTGTCAGCATTTAGACCCAAATATGGCTGTCAGACAACCCTGATGCGCCTGGCTGAGGACTGGAAAATTGCACTAGACAATAAGGAGCATGTGGCAGCAATTCTTATGGACCTTTCAAAGGCCTTTGATTGTCTGCCACATGACCTCATAGTCCTCAAGCTCGGTGCATACGGGTTGTCTGAAAATGCTTGCACTCTTATAGAAAATTACCAATCTAATAGGAAACAAAGAGTTAAAGTGGGACTTTCCCACAGCTCATGGCTTGAAACTATGAAAGGAGTGCCCCAAGGCTCAATACTAGGCCCTCTAATCTACAATATCTTCATGAATGACATTTTCTATTTTATTGAGAAATCTAAAATTTATAATTATGCAGATGACAATACATTATCCTACAACCACCAAAATATTGATATCCTTAAATCTACGTTAGAAGAAGAAAGCAACACATTAATTAAATGGTTCAAATTCAACTTAATGCAAGCAAACCCTGACAAGTTTCAAGCCATAGCTGTGGGAAAGAAAACACATGATAATATAATAAACTTCAATTTAGAAGGAATGAATATAAAGTGTGAAAACAGTGTTAAACTGCTTGGGGTAGAAATTGACTATCTACTAAATTTTTATGAACAAATAGCTAAAATGTGCAAAAAAGCAGCTGGACAACTAAATGTTCTTTTAAGATTAAGTAAGTTTTTATCACCTGATTGCAAACTTTTGGTATATAAGTCATTTGTGAGATCCAACTTTAATTACTGCCCTTTGATCTGGCATTTTTGCAACAAAACAAACACAGAAAAATTAGAAAAATTACAACACAGAGCCCTAAAAATAGCTTTTAATGATTTCTCATCCAGTTATGAATATTTCTTAGATAAAGTAAATATGCCTACCCTACATTTAAGCAGAATTAGAACAATTGCCATCGAAACGTTTAAATGCATTTATCATTTATCTCCACCCTACCTACATGATTTAATACAACTAAAACAGTCTTCATATTCTCTTAGGTACGACAACTTACTAGAAACCCCAAGCATAAGAACAACAAGCTACGGTAAGCAGTCCTTCAGGTAGGTATGAGGCCACCCAGATCTGGAACAGCCTGCCAAATCAGATCCGACAAATCGATAACTACAAGAGTTTGTCAGGCTGATCTGGACCTGGAGTGGCCCATCCTGTAAGTGTGCTATGTGTTCATGAGTTGTACCTATCTGTGTCCACAACCAGCCTTTTGCTATGCATGAACTTTTATTTAGTTGCTTTTGTGTTGTAACTTGTAAATTACATGTTTGTTGCTTTGCTTTATGTTTCTTGCTTTGCTTTATGTTTAATTGAAGTTTCTATGATTTTTTGATGTGCTTATTCCTAGATGTTAATCCACTGTGAGGAAGTTGCTGATCAGTTCTTCCCAAATCTGATTTGGGTGGATAAATGGTTTTACTTCTAATTTACCTGTCGCACTTTTGTGCCTTCTTTTGACTGTCAGACTCTTAGTTATACTCTTTTTAAGGCAGTTTTTAGGCTTATGTCACGATCAGCAACTTTCACACAGGTTTTAGTTTTAAAAACAGGTAATCTGCAGATTGGCACCTGATAAGGGGCCAGAAAGCCTGGCCCCTTGACAGGATCTATGAACCCAGAGTAAATCAATTAGCATGCGCAGACAGTCATATATCCAAATTGTGCACCACGTTACTAGATACCTGATCTGGATCTATGCTGTCTGCACATGACCCCATTTTTACTTTTTATTATTGTTCCTATTATGCATGCATTTACATGTATACAGGTAGATGTGATATACACTGCATGCTGTATTAGATGTATATTAAAATGCATTTTGTAGAATTTTTACTATTTTAAACTTGATAATGTATTTCTTTACAGGCTGTTAGTTAATTTTATTGTTAAGAAACTTATATTATTATGTCGGTAAATAGCTTTTAGCTATAAATGTTAAATATGTTGTGAAAACAACCTGACTATAAATAAATTTCTTGTATCTTGTAAAACATTGAAGCGTTTCACTGCATCGAGACATTTTATGGATACAAGTGACATAAAATTTTGATGAGCAACGTCAGCAATGTAAAACTATAACAGACTGGAAAAGGTCTTAAGACTCCTTAAATCTAACTGTTAACTAATAATGTCTGGTCAAATCTGGACCTGGTGCAATACTACTACTTTCAGTTTAACCCATTACCTCATAGGCTATTTTCTAGATCCTACCTCTTTGAATAAATCTACCGAAAAGGAGCATTAACTAGAGAAAAGGAAATTTTTGTAGTTTGAAACCATTGTGATAAAGCATTTACTCCTATAGGAGCAAATGCTGAATTTATCACAATGGTTTCAAAAGGTGATTTTTACAGAGGTGTCAAAAGGCGTCAATATGAGGGTTTATTCCCATTTCGTCTACTTCCCATTTCGTCTACTGTAATTCATTCCCATTTCGTCTACTCTAAAATTTTACCCTGTTCCCATTTCGTCTACTGTTATAATTAAGATATATTTACTCAGTTATTTTATTAATATCATACAAGATTCAGACGTTTTTTTACTTTTTAATGTGTTGTCATCAATTTTTATAAAAAAATATATATTAAGATGCTTTTTAGGGCAGCAGACTTAATCCACAGTAGTATTTTTGACCCCTATCACTGTTACGGGGGCAAATGCATAATCATGTTATCTTAAGAATTACCATGACTTATATCAGTTGGGCCATTGCATAATCATGTTTTCACAGTTTTCTTAAGCATTACCATGACTTACATCAGTTGGGTTTGGATCCTGATCAAATGTCTAGATGATGATCATTTTCCTTGATTGGCTGAAGTGGTTTCTTGTTGTTTTGTTTTTTTTAAATTTCATTTTTGCTTGTTTTAATCTTAAAACTCCTACAGAAAACTGGTTTGAGTTTAGATCCAGATCATTAGTTTGGGTCAAGATAAACCAAAAAAAAACATAACTTGATATTAAAAAGTCCTAAAATGCATGAATTTTGCCTGTCATGTGAAGATGGTATAATATTGATCAAAGACATAAAAATTTGTGCTTGTTTTAATCTTAAAACTCCTACAGAAAACTGTTTTGAGTTTTGATCCAGATCATTAGTTAAAGACAAAGACATAAAAATATAAGCAGTAGACATGAAAAATATAAGCAGTAGACGAAATGGGAAAGGATGTAAAATTAGGAGTAGACGAAATGGGAACAAATGCCAAAATAGTAGACGAAATGGGAAGTAGACGAAATGGGAAGTAGACGAAATGGGAAGTTACCAATATGAGGGATGGGTTAAACAAGCTTTAGAGGAAGCACTGATTAAGTCTCTTATAGCTTGGACCCGGATGAAATGTCAGTCACGTCATGAACAGCCAGGTAAGAATATACATCAAAGATTTAGATCAAAAGTAAACATTACTTGTTTTCAAATTCTTCTTCAAAGACCACATGTCTCAGTGAAATCTTAATTCATACATATGACTGTCTATTAAAACATCATCAACACAGATATTTGGATCATATCTCACCTCCAAATCGACTCAGGAGATCACCCAGGATATCTAGAGCTTCCAACTGAACTGACATGTCTTCTTGCTGAAATACACACATACATCATGATTGACCCTTTATCTCTTGTACATTTGTAGCTATACAACATTTCATCTTGTCATAAATACTAATTAATCAAGTTTTTACAATGGCTAGATTATAAAGGGTTATTTTGGTCATTTTAAAAACTGTAGATTCATTTTTTTTGTAATTCCATATGCAAATTTAGTAAGAAAAATTGAATATATGAATATCAGTTTATAGCTGATTTTTTATAATGGCATATGAACACAGAATAATTTGGCTATGGCAGAAACTGTAGATTAAGATCCTACCTAATACTATATGCAAACAGAGCAGACTCAGATCAGACAGCTACTACAAGAGTTGTCTGATCTGGGTCTACTCTGTTTGCAAGGGCATCAAAAGGAATATTTGTGAAGTAAAATGTAAAATACACTGAAATAATCTGGACAGCAACATTAGAAAAGATATATTAGGAAATTTATAATCATTATGAAACAGACCAAGTGATCTTCCTCTACTCTGCTTAACCCTTTACTCCATAAATACTCCTTTCTACCCCTTTGCAAATAGAGAAGACTAAGGTCAGATGGCTCCTATAGAAGCCATCTGATCAGGGTCTGCTCTGTTTGCTTCAAGAAATAATATAGATCTAATTCTACAGTTTCTGCCATGGCCTAATATGTCTGTGTCTATGTGCTATAACAAACTAATATTCATGATGTCATTATTTCTTACATGAATATTCATGATGTCATTATCTCTTACATGAATATTCATAGTAAAGGGTTACTACTGCACTTCTATCCGATAGAGAGCTGATAATATACTACAATGATACTACCTTAGATATGGCACTTGTCAAGCGTCCGGTGATTTTCTTACAAATGCTCGCTGCTAATGCAGTAGATGATGGTGGTAGCTCACTTATAACTGTCTTTAAACCTGCGAAAATAAATAATTAAAGAACTTTAATGAGCAAGCTAACTTACCCCACACCACCATATTGTCGGAGATAAAAAATGTGTTTCTCCATGACGGATTCCTCTGAAAATCAACCTCATTCCAGCTTTCATTCACGACAATTCTTAAAGCAAATTTGACATAAATTGGTCAAGAAATGAACATGCTAGATGAGTAACAATGTATTTTGATTCAAGGACGGAGTGACGGACGGGTCAGAAACTATATACCCTGTGCAACTTTGTTGCATAGGGTATAACTTATATCTGTTTATAACTTACATTTCACAAATGGCTTATCTGAGATCAATCCAACAATTGAATAATAACATTTTAGTAGTCACAATCATAGCTCTTTAACCCATGGCCTGATTGAGGTGCATTTTGATGCCTTTTCAAACAGTGTAAACCCAGATCAAACAGTTCCTGGAGGAGCCGTCTGGTGAGAGTCTGCTCCGTTTGTTTATGGATTATATAGATTTGATTAAAGTTCCACAAGTGGCCAAAATATCTTTTCATATACTATTATTATAATATATCCATTAATTAATATTAACAAAGTCTTATAAAAACATTAATGAGGTAAAGGAAATGAAAATCATCAGACACTCAAACTCTTTTTACTCCATAAATGTGCCTTAGAACGCCTTTGCAAACAGAGCAGATCAGATGACCCTTATAGGATCAGGGTCTGTCCTATTTATGGAATCATATAGATTTAATTGTACAGCTTCTGTCATGGCCAAATTTCCTGTATTCATTAATAAACTAAAAAATTGTGTCTGTAAGACACAGCGATGCCCCCGTGGTGGTGCTTGCCTAGCTGCACGTAAGTTTCTAAGTCATTTGACCTTGACCTTGGGCTTGCGGGCAGCATGGGCTGGGTGCACAATGAAAGTATGGATGGTAGTTTATGTGTATATGCAATTCCATGCCAACAGCTATAGTGATTAGTGAGATATAAGACAACTGTGACAACCAACTGAACATACCAACTGCACGTAAAAGCGTGACGCACTGACGGACAGACGGACGGACAGGTGCAAAACATAATGCCCACTGACTATCGTCAACGGGGGCATAATTTTTTTTTATACAGTCAATATTTCTTACATGGTATTTTGTTTAAGTCTGTATTTGAAAGACTGATGGCAGAAATACGAGATTTGATGGACATTAAGTGTCAGACTGACCAATCAGACACTTATGAATCAACTGAGACTAAACACAAGGCTCGGGCAACATCTGATGGATGGACGATGAAGTTAACCCGTTACCTGTTCAACATTCATGTAAGAAATAATCACATCATAGATATTTATTAGCTGGATTTTTAAAAATTAAAAATTTCAAGGGAATGTGCTGCTTTATATAATCACATCTAGATCATGTCAAAAGCAAACAGAGCAGATCCTGATCAGATGGCTCTAAATGGAACTATCTGACCTGGGTCTATTCTATTTGCAAAGGTGTGACAAAAGTTAACATCAGGGAAAGGGTTAACAACTTCAACTTTGTTGAGCTCAACAAGGTTGATGCTTGTGGACATACCTATACTGGAGATATCTCTGAGCTGTTCTTTGTCTGACAGCATGTTGCTACATAGTGTCTCCACAATGGTTTCCACCTGGAATTCCTTCACCTTGTTAACTAGTGGGCCTAGACTGTAAAACAGCAATACTCAAGAGATAATACTGTGGTCAATCAAAATTCTGGCAAACATATGATTCTTTGTATAAAGTAAAACATCTCTATAGCGACCTTGTAATGAATGAACAAGGAGATCTATTTGAAAAGGTGGTTGCTTTATGCAAAACAAAATTGACTTTATTTTTTTTTACCAAAAGCAGAAACTGTAGAATCAGATCTATATTATTCTATCCTACAGGAGCCGTCTGATCTGGGTCTACTCTGTTTGCAAAGGCGTATTTATGGAGTAAAGGCTTAAGGGAGCTTTATCATGCTCATTAAATACTACGCCCTGTCACTCTGTACCAAGTCAAGGGTCATAACTCCATCCTTACTTGATGATTATGCAAACAGAACCCAATGTGCACAAACTACACAGGCTTTATATTAATAGCTGTATCTCAAGCACTTTTTTAGTTTAAAATACCTACAATACAAATTTAATAAAGTCAATGGTCTTCACTCTTCTACCTATTCTACATGAATTGCTTTAATATGAAATAACATAAGATATATTTCTCCAGTTCCTGCTATGGCCAAACATTCTTTTATTCATCTGCTATTATAAAAACTAATGCAAGTAATATTCATGATGACATTATTTCTTACATGAATATTCATGGTGTAACGGGTTAACACATTGCAGGTTTCAGTCAAGTTAATCATGACATGCAGGTGGCGGTGGTCTAGTGGTAACGCGCTTGACAGTCCGGAGGTCCGGGGTTCAAATCCCGGTCCACCCGGAAATTTCAGAGACGCTTTTCCGTTTCTCCCACCCGCACATCCTCTCCACCCAGGGGTTAAAATGGGTACCTGTGAGGGTCACTCGCCGGTACTGCGGCTGCATGATTGCGCCATATGTTAGCAGTGCTCAATATTGTAGGCCAATGACTCAATGACCAGGGGAGTAAATGTACAGTCGGCTGAGCGGTCATTCGGACTGAAAGTAGACTATAACTAGGTACTTTACTTTTTTCTTTTTTTTTACTACAAAGGAACCAAATCATGAAATAAAAGGCAGCTGGAAACTGCAAAATGTGCAGACCAAGATCAGCTGATATGTTAGAAATGATGCATCAAATGAATATGAAGTAAGTCACTAGTTCAAGGCCAGTTATTCTTACTCAATTAGTACTAATCTTCAACAGATGCTATATTTTCAACAAAGCATACAGTATTCCTTTCCAAGGCAGTGGCTGATCTATAATATTTGCAATGAATGCATACCTGTCTTCTTGTGACATCTATAGGTTGTCTTATCACAGAGAATATGAACTCATCGTTTGACACAGATCAATTGCATATTTCAGAGGATATGGATTATGGACAGAGCTTGTTTTCTTGTTTTACAGTACAGTAAAACCCAAATAATGCGACCACCAAAAAGGGGCATAATTCGGGGTGACAGAGACGGGAGCTTTCTGCAAAACTTTCATCTTGCATTAAGCAACCACCTGCTTTATTATAAAGACAGCTTTTGATTATTTTAAGAGGTCGAATTAGAAGGGTTCCACTATATATGAACTCACCATTTCACTGCAAGATTTTGTACCTCTCCATTTTTGTCTTCCAGCAACTTCAACAGCATTTTTACGACCTGTAACAGAATTATTTTTTCACATTATTTATTCAATTCTTTCCTCCTTTAAATAACATGACCTGCCTTTGAAAACAATTTGGAACCAGACCAGACATGGATGCATCTGACTGTGATATAAGTTGTTTGCAAAATGAATTAACCCTTTCCCTTTGAATATTCATGTGAGAGTTAATGACATCATAAAATATTTATTAGGCTATTAGCTGAATATTTTATACTGGCATACATATGTATGTACACATGAATGTTTGGTATTGGAAGAAACTAGTCAATTCTATTAGAATTCAATCAGCAAATAGAGCAGCCCCTGATCAGATGGCTCTTCTAAAGGAGCAATCTGATCTGGGTCTACTCTATTTGCAAATGGGTGAAAAACATGTTTATATGAAGGATAGGATTAACCCTTTCCCTGTTCTATGTTTTTTACAAATTTCAATACCTACTGAATATTCATTAACAAAATAGTTATAAACAATTATGGAAGGTGGAACATTGTAGACATTTTAGAAAGTAAAGTAACATATCTATAAAATTATGTTAGCAAACAGAGTAGACCCTGATCAGACGGCTCCTCTAGGAGCTGTCTGATCTGGGTCTACTCTGTTTGCAGGTGCGTGAAAACACGTTTATATGAGGGAAAGGGTTAAGCGGGAAAAGGCAGATAATAATTTCAATAGTTAGACAAGGATTAAACCAGTGTTTTTTGCGAAACTTTCAACAAAAGAAATTTCTAAATTCTGTATTAAGATTTATAAGTTAACCCTTTACTTCAAAGAAATGCCTTTTAATGCCTTTACTTACATAGTAGACCCAGGCCAGACAGCTGTCAGTTCTTTTTGCTGATATGTCACAGATCTATTGGATTTCTCTGTTGCCTTGGAAATCAATTTCCTTAATTGGCATTTTAATACAAGAATTTAATCAATATACGTATAACAGACGGAGTCTTGCATGAATAATCAATGAAACAGTTTTGAAACATGATACAATCAAACTTAATCTGACATCTTTTTAAGCCTGACTAGCACAAGTTAATTCTTTAAATACCTTTCTCTCACTGTCATCATCCAGTTTGATGGAATCTTTCTGCAATTCTGTCATCAGATCATTTGTAGCCATGAAGCGAAAATCCTTGTCATTGGAGGTCATCTGAAGAAAGAAAGGAATTAATTCTTCTACTCATAATATATCACCATGTCTACTGATAAGCAGCATATCTAAAACAAGAGCACCCCAAGCGGGTGCCAACGCTCGTCTTCCGTCATTGTCAAGATGAACATGCATACCAAAAATGAAGGTTGTAAATGAAAAATTGAAGAAGTTATGGTCAATGTTAAGATTTCGGACGACGACGACAACAACAACAACAACGCTGACGCCGGAGTTACAATAGCTTGTGATTTCTTCGAAACAAACGATTTTTTTTTTTATTAATTTATTTTTCATATTCCTGTGTCAAAGCCTATGTTGCTGCAACTCATGAGAATTGCCTCTCTGAGAAATATGAGATGTGGTAGATCAGTACACACCAGATAAACGTATACATTTAACCCTATACTCCATGAATATTCAGGCAGGAAATAATGACATCATGAATAGTATTCACTGAATTTTTAAAATGGCACCATGAACAAAATAATTTTCATCATGACAGAAACTATAGAATCAAATCTATATACTATATCAAAAGCAAGCAGAGCAGACCCTGATCAGATGGCTCCTATAGGAGTTGTCTGATCTGGGTCTACTCTGTTTGCAAAGGCATATTTATAGAGTAAGGGGCTAAATACTAAAATCATTTCTCTCTTCTTTTTTTTCTCCACAAAACCATATACAGGTGTATTGTGACCACTCTTTAGAATTGTTGGGAAATAAAGGAACTTTTCTAGAAGATGTTTAAATTGACATATATCTTATCTGGGCCTCCTGATACACAATATTTACAGCCCTGTACTACAGTATCAAATTACAGTAGTACTCATTTTAATTGCTCATTCTAGACAGACAGACAGACAGACCACATTAGCTTAGAAGGTAATCAAACTATTTTAAAAGTATTTACCATTTACCTGAATATTGATATAAGATATAATTACATGATGAATATGGATTATATGGGTCAGGTTGTTTATGGAAAAATGGCCATCAAAGAAACTGTAGAACTGGTATCCATGCTTATAAAACTTTTTAGTTGAGTCTGGGTTCGTTCTCAAGCTTTTGATTGGTCAGATTTGAGCTTTGGCTCAAATCTGACCAATCAAAAGCTTGAGAATGAACTCAGACTCAACTAAAGAGTTTTATAAGCACGGGCCCAGATCTATATTATTCCATATAAACAAACAGAGCATGCCCTGATCAGATGACTCTGACATGAAGGAGCCATCTCATCTGGGTCTATTTTGTTTGCAAAGAAAGGAATCAAAAGATACATCTACCAGGTAAAGCAATTAAATAGCTACCTATTTCATAAGAATGCAAATGTGCATATTGTTGGATCTGACCAACTTGTCAAAACCATTCTATTTATATAATCCTCTACAAAAACACCATCCTTTATCTGACAAAGAAGCCTTGTGACATTTCGATCTGATGTTGAAACAGAAGCCAGTAAAGTTTCTTCAAAAAACAGTTGCAACAACCATAAATATTAACAATTTGGGTTTTCAATGTAGCTGTTACATTGATGACCAACTTGCTATAAGAGCTGGGGATATATCACGATAACTATCTTTTTCCTCACATTTCAGTCTCAAATATTGGTTGCATAGTTACTATACATTGATGTTCTTCATAATCAGCATAATACAATGATACTTGCAAATGCTATCATTCAGAGAATATTTACCTCTCTATGTCTTATAAAGTTTAAATAAACAAGTATGAACCAACTTCAACTTTTCTTATTTCTGCCAACCTGGACCAAATAATTCAATGCGTTCCATTTAATACTACAGTAAAACCTCTCTTAACCGGCAGTTAAATTTAGTATGAATATCGGTCTTGGAGACAGGTGGCAGCTTAATGCAGGGTGAAAGTCATGCAGAAAGCTCTTGAGGAGCTTTCTGCATGACTTTAACCCTGCATTAAGCAGCCACCTGCCTAAAAGTATCTAAATTGTTATCTACTAGAATTCCGGTTAAGAGAGGTTATACTGTAGCATTAAATGATACTTGCCAGTTCTGATTGGTTCATAACAATCAGCATCCTCTGGAAACTCCTTAAAAGGATGCCTTTGATGATCAGTAGTTGCAAAATCAGTTCACAAGTTCTTTATATCTAGTTATTAAAGGTCTTTTGTTAAAAGCTAAAACATGCAATATATTTCTGTAACATTGGTTCCCATTTCTAATTGCACACACTTTACATAAATTACAATGTGGCAAATCATCTCTCGTTAAAATAAGACATGACATGTAATCTCCTTGACCCTCTACTCGATAAATATATATAATTTGCAAATCTGTAGAAATCATCTGATAAGGCTATGCCCTGTCTGCTTATACCATACCCGTATTGACAAAACCATATGGTATTTTAATGATACCGTTACCTATGGTGACGTAATTCATCTATCTTTTAAAACCTAATCTTAATGTCTAAGGTGAAGAGTAAACTTGCATTCCTTTAAAATCATTTATCAATTAATAAAAAAGATTTGCTTTATATTATAGTGTTCTTTATCTAGATCTATAATTCTATAGAGACTTACTCAGAACATAAACAAGTCGTAAGTCATCTGAAATTTGATGCCAAAATAAATTCATTGGAAAATTAGAAAAACAAAAGATCTTCCTGAAAAAATATGGAAAACATTGAGATTTTGTACAGTGATTGTCCATTTCATGGGTCTGATAACGTGATAATGAATCTAGCATGAATAAGCATGTGCTCATTTAGACCTAGATCTACCTTTGTTTCACTTCACTGGCAGCATGGCTTCAACTTTATCTGGTGTTTGATAAGGGTACTTATTTTGCGAGGCAAAACAAATTATATCTATAAGTTGCATGTCACTTTTCCTTGTGCAGTAGGCAATCCCTTATATCTGCTACCAATCATAGCAGACCTTATGAAAAGTTGAAAACTGTATTGTTTCAAAACTTTCAATGACATAAGGAAAGCGGGTTTATCTTTGCAACTGGCTATCTCCCGAGGAATCCTGTTAAGTTACTACCTTTAAACAAAATGCCCGGATAATGACGTCACATAGATACACCTGCATCCTGGCAAGTCAGGAGGGGAGGGGAAGAGGGGAATTTTTTTTAAGATTGGGGGGAGAAACCGCCAATGTCGGTATGGCCGGATTGCCCATTAAAGTGATATAGATGAACAGTCAATCATTATACATTTCTGCATCAGCAGATGCTGAAGGCATAATAAATAGTTCAGCATATTCCAATTCCATGTAATGAGGTCCTCATTATGACTCCACATGTTAAAAAGGTCAATCTAGAAATTCACTGAAGCATAAAAAACAAGAGATGTATGTAAAACATGTCTACCCCCAGACCCCCTGACCTTTGATCTAGTGACCTCAACTATAGAGGTCATCTACTGGTCATGACTAATCACCACAGCAACTTTGACGATCCTAAGCCAAACCACTAATCATTTATTGATCTGAAAACATTTCACAAGTTAAAGTAATGGTGACCTTGACCTTTGACCTAGTGACCTCAACAAACATAGGGGTCATCTAGTGGTTACGACCAACCACCACAGCAAGTTTGAAGATCCCCAACCAAACCATTGAGCAGTTATTAATCGGAAACCATTTCATCAGTTAAGGTCATGGTGACCTTAATCTTTGACCTAGTGACCTAAAACAAATAGGGGTCATCTAGTTGTCATGACCAACCACCACAGTAATTGAAGATCCTAAGCCAAACCCTTGAGCAGTTATTGATTGGAAACCATTTCACCTGTTAATGTCATGATGACGTTGACCTTTGACCTAGTGACCTAAAAAACATTAGGGGTCATCTAGTGGTCATGACCAACCACCACAGCAAGTTTGAAGATCCTAAGCCAAACCCTTGAGCAGTTATTGACTGGAAACCATTTCACCAGTTAAGGTCATGGTGACCTTGACCTTAGACCTAGTGACCTCAAAAACAAGAGGGCTCATCTAGTTGTCATGACCAACCACCACAGCAAATTTGAAGATCCTAAGCCAAACCCTTGAGCAGTTATTGATCAGAAACAATTTTACCAGTTACGGTCATGGTGACCTTGACCTTTGACCTAGTGACCTAAAAAACAATAGGAGTCATCCAGTGGTCATGACCAACTACCACAGCAAGTTTGAAGATTCTAAGCCAAACCCTCGAGCAGTTATTGATCGGAAACCATTTCACCAGTTAAGGTCATGGTGACCTTGGCCTTTGACCTAGTGACCTCAAAAACATTAGGGGTCATCTAGTGGTCATGACCAACCACCACAGCAAGTTTGAAGATCCTAAGCCAAACCCTTGAGCAGTTATTGATCGGAAACCATTTCACCAGTTAAGGTCATGGTGACCTTGACCTTTGACCTAGTGACCTCAAAAAACAAGAGGGTTCATCTAGTTGTCATGACCAACCACCACAGCAAATTTGAAGATCCTAAGCCAAACCCTTGAGCAGGTATTGATCAAAAACCATTTTACTAGTTAAGGTCATGGTGACCTCGACCTTTGACCTCAAAAACTATACGGGTCATCTAGTGGTCATGACGAACCATCACAGCAAGTTTGAAGATCCCAAGCCAAACCCTTGAGCAGTTATTGATCGGAAACTATTTCACCAGTTAAGGTCATTGTGACCTTGACCTTTGACCTAGTGACCTCAAAAACAATAGGGGTCATCTAGTTGTCATGACCAACCACCACAGCAAGTTTGAAGATTCTAGGCCAAGTCGTTTATTAGTTATAGATCGGAAACAAAAAGGTCAACCTGGAAATTCTCTAAGTCAATGAAGCGTAAAAACTAGGTCAAAAAGGGGTCATAATAACCTACTAACCTATGACATGTAATGTGACCCTCATTATGAACCCACATGCCAAGTTTGGTTACTGTAGGTGTTATACTTTGGCTATAACTAACACAAACAAAAAGGTCAACCTGGAAATTCTCTAAGTCAATGAAGCGTAAAAAGTAGGTCAAAAAGGGGTCATAGTAACCTGCTAACCTATGACATGTAATGGGACCCTCATTCTGAACCCACATGCCAAGTTTGGTTACTGTAGGTATTATACTTTGGCTATAACTAACTCAAACAAAAAGGTCAACCGGCCGGACGGCATTCGCCAATCTATAAGCCTGGATTGCGAGCAATCCGGCCAAAAATGTCAAAACATTGTCAAAATACCATAAAATAACATTTAAAAGTGAGCTGAAAAAAATCTGTTTTTTTTTTTGTTCACATCAATGTAATAGATAATAACAAGGTAGGTATCTCTGACCACTGAAAATAGGCATGCAGTCACTACAGGTGCCGTAACTTTGTCAAATGCCCATGTATTCTCAAAAACTGTGGCTTATATTTCATGGGAGAGATGCCTTGAGACATGCTATTAACGAAACCTCCACTTTACGACAAATTCATTTGAAGACAGGCCTTTAATTCTCAAAATAAGTTGGTCGGCTCCGATCTGATAGACCCGAAAGGACGAGGAGGTGTGTCCCTTGCAGATAACCTCCAATATTATCGTTAACGTCATTCGCCTTTGCGAGCATCTCGATGATCGTGACAATTTTATTGCTGCGTTAATTTTAACCGACAAAAAGGATTATTCTTACCATAATCAAGTAAATCTACACCATTTCGTTAAGGAAATATGTTTAAAACAATGTGTATCACTGATATATTACAGCATTTGTTCGGTAACCGGCGAATATATGTAGTTTCACTCTTGTCAAATGTAAGTTCCAGCAAATTCCAGCAACTGACATCTCAATTCTATAAATTTTCGTCACAATCCACGCTCAATGTCTGAATAAATATTTTAAATGAAACGAAACGAACCTTTTTCTGAACGATATTTTGATTTCATCAAGCAGCGACCATTTTGGATCTACCGGGGTAAACCGAGAATTTTGTAACACGACGCCTCATTGGTCTACGGCGGAAGTATGTCTCGGCCCGGCTAATTCATGAGGCATCGTATGTATAGAGAAATGCGGTCAGCGTTTTAGCATATTAACCGGTGTCGATATAAATAAATGCCCTATCTTTGCTATCGACGGAGAAGAAATTGATCTAGTTCTATCTATCTGTTACATTCTGCCACGCACCCTAATGGGGAATTTCGGACATTGGTGGGAATAAAAAGGTTTCTAGAGGGGATTTTTCTTCCCTGGGGGGAAAAAATAGACAAGCTAGGGGAAAAAATGTCCGAGGGGAAGACGCCGTTATTCGGCATCTGTTATATAGAGGAAAAAACCCTGACATTACAGGACAAACAGTGTAGACCTGGGTCCTAGACTTTCAATGTTTACTATGATCCGGATCCACATTGCTTCTTTATCACTATATACGCACATGGAAAGCAATACCTACATAAATATTCTGCGTTAAAAGAGCGTATCATAGATGGGCTGACCACTCTTTGTTTTCTCCTACTAAATGAAATGTGGAGAAAAAGCTACAAGAGCTATCAGTTCAAGAGTGAAACCTGTTGATTGGATTTATATTCAATGTGTGCCATAGTTCACACCCTAGCATAAGAGTCAATTACAAGATTATTGGCATGCGATGGCACATGGCGAGTATACGGTGGCAAGTTGTCCTTTAACACAATCAACACATTGATTAGCTAACATTGATAGCCCTACTTCAGATCTTGCAAATTTTGAAAGCTGGAATTAATATTGTAACACTATGTGCATTAGCACAAGAAAATATCATGCTAAATCCAGGCCACTATAGATTTCTAGTACCTAATTCTGACGACTGCTACTGTGATTATAAATTGAGGGCTTGGTGCAAAACTATTCTAACTCCTTCACTTTGTGAAGGTCTGTGAAGGAGTTAGGATAGTTTTGCACCAAGCCCTCGAAATAGAGTAGATCCAGATCAGAAGGCTTCTATACAGTTTTCTAGGCGCTAATTCTGCAGACAGCTTAATCCTTTACTCCATAAATACTCTTTGCAAATAGAGTAGACCCAGATCAGACTGCTGCTATAGGAGCCGTCTGATCTGGGTCTGCTGTTTCAAGCCGCTAGTTAATTCTTCTAGTAGCTAATTGTGCAGACTGCTACAGCCTTTGCAGATAGAGCAGACCCAGATCAGAGTTTGATTAATCGGTCATAATAAATCATTGATTCACATTTTCAGTGTTTCCCAGGTATCAGTCAGTATGACTACTGGAAGAAGACTAGAGGGAAATTGGACATCCAATGCAATGCAGTGGTAGCTTAATGCAGGTCATAAGTAATGCTCCTGTAAAGCAGGGTCAACGTCCCCGAGTCCTCGGTGCACATATATTGTATATTATATGTGTAGCAGATGCTTTCATACTAAAAACACACAATAAACATGATGGTTACAGTTCTAAATATCATATGAACCAATAATTATTATGCCAATACCATTATAAAAATGCTACTAAATATTCCTACATGCATATTCATGGAGTAAAGAGTTAAGCAAGATGAAGACAAAACAACTGTACAAAATCTAATGCTGATGTTTGTGATGAACAATTTTTGTTTCACATTTCACATATAATTAATTGCCAAATATGGGCATTGTACCCATATAAACAATGACGTTTCTCAGGCAATGTTAGTTATGTTTTCCCTTATTGGAAATTTAAGTGCCATCAAATGTCAACTAATAGAAAGAAAACAACTATAACATTGATAGTAGAACACCTTATTCTGGTATAATAATTTAATTTTGAAATGATATGTTAGTGTGAGTGACTGACACCAGAGACATATAAACAATATATATATTATAGGTAATATAGGTATCTGCTGACACCTTCAATCCGACATGTTATTCTCGCATTTTGAAAACTACTTGATCACTATAAAACGGAAGGTGGTGGGGTGTCGGTACCGGCTTTCCCGTTTTATTGTTAGACAGCCATTTTACCTTCTCCAAAAGGTTCGCTATGTGGTATGAAACGCTCGCCATGCTTGCTTCTTAGACTGTGCAAAGCGCAAGGAGATGGTATTCGAGCAAATTACAGGATAACAAAGATTATCACTCCTGATTTTGCTGAATTATTTCGATCCAAAATCTTTCAACTGCGCGTGCGCTGTGTGCTACATAAGAAGTACTGATTTGTAATAATAACTTAAAAATTCTAAGTTTGCCCTCGACGTCTTAATGTTAGCAGAGCTAGAACTGAACAGAGAAAGCCTGCTTTTAGCCATAGAGTAATATACCTCTGGAACCCTCTCCCTAACAGTGTAGTTCTGACACCCACACTAAATGCATTTAAAACAAATTAAAAGGGCATTGGGATCACAAACAAAGCTAATTTATAAGTTTGATGCCGAGTGCTATATAATTACCCAGTGATGTGAAGACAGTAAAATAAGACAGTAAAGCCGTACAGAACGGTGTATAGTTTTGTGTATATATGAAATGGAAGTGAAAATCAGGGTTCACTCCTTGGGGGATGGGTGGGGGGGGGGGGGGAAGGTGTAGTTTGTATATTAATAGTATGAACATATTTTATTTCATATACCATTTCATTAAAGATGTATCTTGTGCAAATGTCTGCAAATTTTGCGTTTCAAACTGACTTCAGAATTGGAATCTATGTACCTTAACACTTATTTAATTCTTCTTCTTATGAAATACAACACTCTCTCAACTTTGAGAATTATGTGTTGGCGCCTAATTTAGAAAAACTTTAGTTCAATAACAGCGTGAATGCTGAACTAGTTAAAAAATAAAACTATATACAAGCTGTATAGGTCTAGTTATTAAGTATCGGTATTAGGACAGCCACTGGAACTAAGGACTTAAATGCATCGACTGTGGCTGCCGACTGTACAGAGACTGGGAGGAGGTTCCACTGGTTTACTGTTCCAGGATAAAATGAATATTTGTAGGTGTCTTTTGTTGCTGCTATATGTTTGTATGAGTAAGTGTTGCCCTGTCTGGTTCTTTTATCTGGTGTTTGAAGTAGATTTTCTGGTGGTCTGATGGCCACCACATTATGGATGATTTTATAAAACATAATAAGTCTTGCTCTAGTTCTTCTAATTTCTAAAGTAGGCCAGTTGAGGTTATGTAACATGTCAGAAACAGAGCTAGTATTGTGGTAACGGTTAGAAACGAACCTGGCTGCACGTCTTTGCACTTTTTCAATTTGGTTTATATGAGAGTTTGTATGAGGGTCCCAGACAGTTGAAGAATATTCTAATTTCGGCCTTATGAGTGCTTTATACGCATGATCTTTTGCTTTAACAGAGTTTATTTTCAAGTTTCGTTTTAGAAATCCAAGAGTTTGGTTGGCTTTATTTGTAATGTTGTTTATATGCTTGTCCCATTTAAGGTTGTTTTGCAGAGTGATACCTAAATATTTAGCCTGATCAACTTTTTCGAGCGTATGTGAGTGGAGCGTGTATGTAAATTCAACTGGTTTGCGTTTTTGTGTGATTGAGAGTACATTACATTTGTCTGGGTGGAAGTGCATAAGCCAGTCCTGTTCCCACTGTGCTGCAGCATCAAGATCTGTCTGAAGTTGTATGCAATCGTTTCGAGATTCTATTTCTTTATAAATGATGCTGTCGTCTGCGAAGAGTCTGAGAGTGCTGTATTTGAGATAGTTAGGAAGGTCATTTATGTAGATATGCATATGGTTCTAAACAGTATGGTTAGTAAATGGTTGTTTGTGTCGAAAAAATAGAAAAATGTATTGCTACAGAAATCAACGGAACAGAGTTCGCCATTGGCCAGAATCTGTCGTAAGATTCAAATTTATATACCGGAAATACTCATTCGATGTATATGTGGTCATCAACAAGTGTCAGCCATTGTACATGTGGACGCCTACTTGATATTCAACGCGTTGTTCCGAAATAGAATCGGAGTCATTCAGAACTTGGCTGATGTATGCATGTATACGTGTACAGCTTCTGGTGTTAATTGATTAACACCAAAAATTCGCATAATACATCTTTAAAAAGGGCCAGGTCACAAGTTCGACTAAGATTAGTATATATGACCCTCCGCAAATGAAGGAATGGGTTATCCCGTTACCTCATAGAGACGCCGTTTGACGTTGTTGCAAACGGGGTAAACCAGTGTAAATCCTGTAAGAACCACAGGTGTCAGGTAAACCCAGTGTAAATCCTGTAAGAACCACAGGTGTCAGGTAAACCCAGTGTAAATCCTATAAGAACCACAGGTGTCAGGCGCGTGACCATTTCATAAATACTACTGATTAACATCTTCAAATACGTTTAGACATAATACTTTGACAGTAAAAAAATGATTTTTTCCGTCTAAACATATTTGAAGATCTTAATCAGTAGTATCTGGCAATAGTAGCAAATATGATCTTTCTATATGTGTCCATTGCAAGGAGAGCGTTGGTGATGGTATAGCCTGTGATAACTGTCTTCAATGGAATCACTTCCACTGGGAAGTACTGAATGAAGCATGTATTGATTTCTATAAAGAAGGGGATATTCCATATAGTTGCCTCTCCTGTAGACATCTGACGGTGGACTCTAGTCTTACAGCGATTCCGGTATCGGATAGGACTCATATTTCTGCTCTTATGGACAATTATGATACTTGCCGATCAGAGGAGGTGCCGGAGTGTTCGGGAAGGACTACGGAACTTATGGCAGACAGTAGCAAAGCTCCAGATGGTCTTCAATCCCCAATCATAGAATCTGTAAAGGGAACGAGGAATACTCACAGTGCTATACATCCGTCAGATGTTTTATCACTCAGAGACCCAGGGACGAAATACAATCCTAGTATTGTTTGAAACTCTGCAGATGGTCACCAGATTCATGCAATAACAGCTAATTCTCTCAGCGGACAGAAAGCCGGTATGGTATCAGACTGTATCGGCAAGACTCCAGATGTGTCCACACATGTACAGCAACTCGGCAAAGACAGCCAGACGGGGTGTGTCTCGAAAGATCACTGCACTACGGCAGATGTTCTTAAAGAGAAAGATATGCAGAGTAATGGTAAAGTGCCGAAGAAGAGAAAGAATGACAGCAAAACTGACATGCAACATCAATTAGATTATTCGACAAATGTAATCCTTAAATTGGAAAGGAAAGTAGATGAGTTGGAGAGATCAAACAAACTCTTGCAATTAAATGCTGCAGGACATGCTAGCTCACACGCCAAAGACTTGTTGTCTGCAGATTTACCGAACCTGGAACTAAGGGACAGATTGGATAAACTGGAATATGAGATTCTACGCTCTAGACTGTCAAACCTAGAGAGTATGCAGCAACTTAGTATGCAAATGCAGACCATTTGTATGATAATGGGTGTGCCCAACCCTGCACCGCCCTACATACTGAATCCTCCACCTACCATTCGTAGTCAATACCCTGGAACATATACTCGGCCACAGCATCCTTCAATGGTCATTCGTCAACCTGTACAGCCTAGAGCTCTGATGCCTCATCAGATGTGCACAGATGTCCCACTGATCGCTCTCCCCAAACCACAGATGCTGCAACCTTTTATGCAAATGCCCAGTGGACGACAGCAATCTGCCTTCAACAGAGACTTCGTGCATGATCATGCTGATTACAGCCATACCCGAAGAGATATTGGAGTCATGCCGCAGAAATTTACTCCGGGTCATGACAGAATGGTTAACACATAGAGGAGTGACCCAACAGTAAATTCAGCCAACAACATGGTTCCAAATGCAGTAGACCCGGAAAGGCTAAGGGCCAGGGAACCACAGCAGCCTCTCAGTAAAGGAGTAGGTAAATATGGGAAGCAAGATACAAGAGGCATCACTGATTCTACCTGGCAGCGAATACCTGATCATGACTTGAAACACAGATCGAGACACAAACTTGCTTATGACAGACCTCCGAGACTACGGCGCCATATGCGTCACCCGAGTTCGGGACATTAGGGAATGCACTCGACCCCCAAGAAGAAAGTTAGGTTTGAGGCGGATGAATGTAATGAGAAATATGACCCGACACAGTCCCCCATCCCTGTTGACTCGGGCAGCTCTGAAGGACCGGTAGATCTAAATTCGACCCATTCACAGTCTTTTTTGTCACAGGACCGTGCGACAGAGAAGATAGACAGAGAGACACAGATGACACGCCTGTGACATCAAATATGAAGTCCAAAGTAAGATTGACAACCTTAAATATAAAAAAAGTCATATCCAATGATATGTATGTAAAGGAACTGCTTAAAGACTCTGACATATGTTGTTTACAGGAACATTGGCTTTTTAACTTTCAACTTAAGGAACTAGATGATATCTCGCATGATCATATAGCACATGCAAAAGCAGTTGATACTGATGACCCAATATCCCCACTGCAAGTACACAGGGGCTATGGAGGTACAGCAATACTCTACAATAGGAATTGGAGAGTAAAGACCGAACGGTGTGAGGATGGTGGGGACAGAATTGTTGTACTACTGCTGAATTCTGAACCGAAAGTTTGTGTCATAAACTCGTATCTCCCATGTAGAGGAATTAACTCCACAAGTATCTTCCAAAATGTCTTGTTGCAGCTAGAAGAGATCCTGGTGAAGTTTATGGACACTCACGCTGTCTTCCTCTGTGGTGATCTGAACGCCTCTCTCTCACGTGAACCTCCTAATGAGAGAGACATCCTCCTAAGGAACTTTGTAGGAAAGCATGGGCTGATCAATCAGCAACTGGGCACACCCACATTCTTCCATGCTAGTGGTGATAGACAAGCTGAACTTGACTATATCCTCAAGAACAGTATTGTACTTTCAATTTCGAGTACTACTATAGTTGTAGGAGACCGCTCTGAAAATGTATCTGACCATGTTCCTGTGTCAACAGACATTAATATAAATGTTGAGGAAACAGTTCGGAAGAATATGTATACCCCAAGGCTAAACTGGGATAAATGTGACAGACAACTTTACAGGAAATGCATTGAACGACAGATGTTAGAAACTGACTTTGACATGCAATGCCAAAATCAAGATGTGATGCTTTGGTCAATTAGAAACATCCCGCAGAAAGCAACGTGTAAGAGCATACCGGCCTGCAACCCAGGCACGCACTGAGAGATGAAGGCCAGACCTAAGATTTGTAGCCTTGATATTTGCATTGCAGCAAAGGCGAGTAAGAAAGCTTGGGGTGAGTGGAAACAAGCTGGCTCCCCCAAATGCAATACCCATCCACTCAAAGTAAATATGAAGAATGCGAAAAGAAAGCTCCGGTCAATGCAAAGAGTTACAGCAGCCAAGAAACACCAACTGGAACTTGACAAGATAATGAATGCAAAAGGGGATGAGATGCTAAATTGTTCTATAAGCTTATTAGTAGACAGAGAAGTACAGGTAGAAATTCAGCTAATTGCATCGTTGTAGAAGGGAAGAACTTGACAGATGATGATGAAATAACAGATGGTTGGGCTAGCCACTTCCAAACGCTGGCAATCCCACAAGGACATGGCAATTACGATGATGGTATCCTCACTGAATCAAAGTTTAATGTTGCAACGATACAAGACGCTCTTCAGGTCAGCGGTACAGATATTAGATCCACATATGTGAGAGAAGTACAGTCAGCCTTAAGTAAAATGAAGAATAATAAATCACCTGATATCTGAGGACTTACAGCAGAGCACTTTAAACACGGAGGTACAGAGCTCCATGGTTTACTTGCAAATCTTTACAACACAATATTTCAACAGAAAGTTATCTCGAGGGAACTGAAGAGAGGGGTAATTACGCCAGTCCACAAGAAAGGAGACCAGCAGAATCCAGGCAATTACCGTGGAATTACAGTCACACTAGTAATTCTAAAGATCTTGGAACACATCATAAGTGCGAGGCATGAATCAACCCTTGCAGCCACTCAGTCGAAACTTCAGTCAGGTTTCACGATAATGTCCGCTGTTCACATCACAGAATGCCATCTAGAGGCAAGGGCCTGCAAAAGGAAGCTTATTTTTACCACCTTGGATACAAGAAAGGCGTTTGATGTTGTTGATGACAGTCTTCTCCTACAGAACCTTTATTTAGATGGCATCAATACCCCGGAATGGCTTATTCTTAAAGACATGTATAATGAGATTACCTCCAAAGTGAAGTGGAAAGGCAAGTCCTCAGATGATATACAGATCTTACAAGGAGTCAGACAAGGTGGTGTACTATCTACACAGCATTATAAGCGCTACAATAACCCATTACTTCTCGACCTCGAAGAAAAGTTTGTTGGGGCCAAGATAGGAAATGTTAGCATACCTCACACAACATGTGCCGATGACCTCTCCCTGCTGTCACATGAAGGCAGAGAGATGGAACTAATGCTTGACACCGTCGAAAGATATAGTAATACTTTTAGGTATGGCGTCAATCCGTCCAAAAGTGCGACAGTCATTTCAAATGTAAAGAAGACAGACTCTCACTCAGCTTTCAAGATGGGTAGGGATGATATACCAGAGTTGACTACAACAGTCCACCTTGGCATAGTCCGCAACAACAGAAATACTATAGATATGGAAGCAAAAATTAATACTGGACGAAGGACAGCATATGCACTGATGGGAGCAGGTCTACATGGTCGTTCAGGGATGAAGCAAGACATTAAAGGCCATATATGGCAGACATTTGTTGTACCAAGACTTACATACGGTCTTGAGGCCCTTTATTGCACCTATACAGATATGAGGAAACTTGAAACATTCCAGTCCAGATCTCTTAAACAGTTGCAACATCTTCCAAATAGAACTGCTAACGCAGCAGCCCTTGTCCTTCTAGGTGTGCTACCAATAGAATCTGCCCTCCGCAGAAAGTGTTTAAATTTAATGCATAGAATACTCAGTAACCCGACCTCGGTCGAATTTGCAGTTGCAGAAAGACAGTTGGCAACGAAATCCATTGAGTATATTCTCAAGGATGTGGATTCTTTTACTGCATTACAACCTTCCCTCAGCTTATGAATTGCTTAAAGACCTACAAGAGAAGAAGGTATGGAAGAAAATGCTGAACCAAGCTATAACAGATGATGTAGTACAGAAATGGCAAAATGACATTGGTGAGAAACCCAGTCTCCGTTACCTTAATCCCGATTCAGTGCAAGTGGACAGAGCACACCATATATATACTGCTCTACGACCTAACAAGAAGGGTGTCCAACGAGCTGAGATCAAGGCCAAGTTACTTACTGGAGTTTATACCCTGCAATCAAATAGAGCTGTTTTTAACCAGTTTGCAGTAGATCCTCAGCGCAGAATCTGCAATACGGGACCAGAGACTAGAGAACATTTCATTGCTATGTGCCCAGGCACTAGTCAACACAGGCAAAGACTTAAAGGCAAGATAGGCCCTGTACTACAGAAATATTGTAATGTCGATGGTGATGCTACACTTGCCGACTCAAGGCTATTCACACATACTGTACTAGACTGCAAACACCCTGGTGTATCAGGTAATTTGCTCATGCAGGGAGATATTACCGATATTGAGCTACATGTACTTTCTCAGGAATATATCATGAGAATTCATCTCTCACGATGTAGACAGCTGGCATGCATGGCCCTAGATACAGGATGACTTTTGTATATATGTTATTTTCAGTAATGTATTGACACCTAGATTATGGGTGTTCATATACTTTATGATCTAAGCTAATACTGTGTACGTATAAGTGACTATTAGATTTAGTGATATGTATCGATAGTCTGAGTTTTTAACCGACACCTTTTACCTGCAACTCTTAGTTGTTTTAATGTGTAACTTTTAACCCTGCTGGGCAACTTTAGAATCTGCGGAATACACCGAGACTTTAGTAAGGACACGTTACCTTTGGCTTTACAAGTTTATTAACAAATTAGGACCCATATGGGCATGTAACAATATAATATGACCTATAACATAGAGACATGGCAGAATGATTTAAAGAAAAGACATTTGTATTATTAACCCTTTAGGTAGTGAATAATTTGATAATCATATTTGAAGCGATATTAATGTTTTGATAATATACATGTTGTTAACTTGTTATTATCATCATCATTATTATTTCAAACCGAGTAAACCAATGTCATACGGCTCCGGCTAGAGCCACCCGAACTGGATCCACCATGTTTGCAAATACATGAAAATATTTACCTTTAAGGTAAAGGGTTAAAGTGAATCATTTGCTAAAATGATTATATACAGTTTTATCGTAAATCAGAAAAGAAAATATTTGGAGGATGAGAAATTTAATTACTTTAATATTTGCACCAAAGTACTGTAGTGATATAGTATATCATATATAGTTTTTATTATTTTTAAATAACTGCTTTCTAATTTCTTATTTTCAAATGAACAGTTCTTTGAAACCTCTTGTATTAAACCTTTCCAATGAACATTCATCTAAAACACAACATAATTCTTTTACAAAATATAGCTAGTTTCAACAAAGTATCTTTAGTTTCGTTGTTCATCAAACAAGAAAATTTCATGGTTGTTGGAAGATTACAAAAATATTCCTCTATATATTTGACTCTATCTTCATCAAAGTATTTACATTTGAATAAATAGTGAAATTCATCACCTAATAAGTTGTCATTACATAAATGGCATGTTCTTAGTTCACGAGCAATACCTTCAAATCTACCTTTTTCAATTGGTAGTTTATGATTCATTAACCTGAATTTACATAATGAAAGGGAAAGATCATTAGGCAAGACCTGAAAATACTTCTCGAGAACAAATTCATGTTTATACAGTATATAATTGAGACATTTACTAGAGACGCCCATTTTTCCATTCGAATTTTGTATAAATTGATCTTTAATTCTGTTTTTAACGACATGTTTGAAAGAACTTGACAAATGAATTTGCTGATTAATCCAATAATTGGAAAAACCAAGTTTATTCAAACTGTCGTGAACATAAGATAACCAGCTGAAGTTAATAGATCTACTTGTATAGAGCCTATAGCATGTTCTATACAAGATGTTACAAGGCAATCTCCTTGCAGAGTTGTCGTTCATTACTCTCACATACACCTCTGCGATGGGCTCATGCGAAGAATCTTGGCAAAACCAATAGTTTGTGTTTTATGGTTATCTGAGTCGATAGTTTATATCAAAATAGCCTGAATCAAGAATAAGTAGCTTTTATTTTATCATAAAACTGGTAATACAGTTTAATTTCAGAGAATATTTGATGACCTATTTTCATGCCGCTTTACGATTCGAGTATTGCAGAAGTGTAAACACACAAAATGGAATGATGTCTGCTCAATATTTCGAAAACAATTTCTACAAATTATAGATTCCGAACTTCTTATAAGGGCACTGACATTCTGCTATAACCCCAAAGGGATCACAACTTATGGGAAATCCCAGCCTTTTGCTTTTCTTCCGTTGAACTGTCAAAGAAACGCACAAAGCAATTTACTTTCTGTTTTGTACGGGAGTTAGTTTCATTTCGGACTACTTTCTGAGCCAACAACAGAGGCATAATGTAATGTAGCCGGGTGTAAGCGAGTGTACCTTTTGGTGCTCCGGAAAACAAACGGGAGAATCTACCAACAACAACAACAATGGCTGCCAGAAAAAGATCACCTGCTTTTCGAACCTTTATTTTAGAAATTGTTTACTATGATATACTATTCATAGTCACGTGATTTCATCATGGGCGCGTGAACTTTGCATATGCCGAAGGGGTCAAAGCTGTCAAACATTTTCAATGTGGTACACTTTTCAATGTTGATATTCTATAAAGTATTAAGAGTTTTCTCATGTTTAGCGTAGTTGAAGGAAAAATAAACTGTATTGACCTGTTTATGACGCATATTTCGTTTTTATAGCTACGATGTGTTGTTTAAAGACAAAGCAACGGTATTCATGATTTGATGACGTAGTGCGTGTAGTGTCCTACTATGGCGTACGAAGTGGTTCATAACTCTCCAAAAGCGCATCATGCGCTTTCTAAACCGCATCATGCGCTTTAGAAAGCGCATCATGCGGTTTATAAACCGCATCATGCGCTTTACAAACCGCATCATGCGCTTTCTAAACCGCATCATGCGGTTTATAAACCGCAAGATGCGCTTTTGGAGAGTTTTGAGCCTTTCGTACGCTATGTGCCGAACCGCGACGCCGAACCGCGACCCTTTCAACCAATCAGAATTACCCTTACATAAAAAGGTAAGGTATAATCAATGAGCAACCGCGCATTCGTTGTGCATTGCGTCGACTTTGAGAATATCTTTCTCGCTCTATGTATTTGTAATATTAATTATGAACCTCAAACAACGGAACTATAATTGTTCTGATACTGATTTATGACTTAGATTTAGAAGTTATACGATATTGATCTAGATCCAGCCTCAAAATAACCGGAGTATCTAAAACAGAGTAGCGTTAGGTAACGTATAAGTAAAGATGTTGTATCTTTTTATCTAGAGCATGTAATCTGTAGGTATTTCGTGGGATTTATTCTGTGGTACAATATAACATGTTAGTAACATAAAATTGGAGTTTATTGCTTAATTTTTTTTATTTATTTTTTTTTGATTGGTAAGTCGACCTTCAGTCCATCGAGGCTCCCAATCCAAAAGTAAAGTCATGTAAATATCGGGTTGCGGAAGATCGAGGCAACGCACCGAACAGAAAAGATGCTCCATTTATTTCTATAGTTCTTTATTTATATTTATGTCATATGAATCAATTCAAGCAATACTGTTTTACATCTGTATCAAATTAAAATAAAGTAAAGCACCTAGTTATAGTCTACTTTCAGTCCGAAGGACCGCTCAGCCGACTGTACAGCCGATAGTTATATTTTGTTACGCATATCACGAAGTAAATACTTCGTGCGCATATTTAGTGTTTTTGCTGTTTATTTTGACTAAACTATCCGGTTAGCTGTACATTTTTAAGAACGACTTTCCGGCTATTGCAGCGCAACTTCTTGGTTTAAATATATTTTATTACTGGAAAATGCAACTTTTTGTGGACTATCGAAGCGGCCAGCATTTACATCGCCTTTACATAGAACGGAATAGTGGATTGTTTTAATTCATTTTTGCCACATCATTGACTAGATAGTTCTCAACGAATATGAATAAAGAGGCGACAACTACTTTATTCTATTTATGTAGTTCTGTCATTACAAAGTTTGGTCATTCCTCGAAATATTGAAGCATGATTTTTTATAGCACATTGAAGCAAATACTGAAATGTTTGATCCAAACATGGGGCTGGAAAATAAATGAAGATAATGTAAATCATAAATTACCTTTGTGTGAGAGTGTCATATTCCAAATAGAATGGAGCACAAACTGCTTTTTACACACTCTGCCAGCTTTATGGCTTACCTGATTTCAAACCCATCAGTTCTAAGGCATTTCAAAGGGGATCAATTAAAACCTTCACAACTTTGTGGCAAACAGTTTGTAATGTAGAAAATTGAAAGAAACTGTGACAAACAATGCATTAACCCTCGAAAAAGGTGTTAAATGACACTTGGTACTTCTGTATGTAGCTTGTGACCAGAAGGAATAGGTAGAAGGAACACAGACTGTATGTCCGTCCGTCCGCTCACGCGGATTGATAGTTATGTGACACTGAGAACAAAATACCCTTTGTGCCTCCCCCCCCCCCCTTTAACCGGAAATTTAATAATGAATAATTTAGGTCTATTTAGGAAGATGTCTACTTAATACAGGGTGAAATCTGCCAAAGAAGCTTTCTGCATGACTTTCAACCTGTATTAAGCATACCTGTCTGAAATACCAGTACTGATACTTAAATATTTCTATACTCTAATAAATAAAAACATTGTATGAATGTTTCAGCATTTGATACGATATACAAAAGTTATCGCTCCATTCAAGAATGTCCAGCAAAGCACTGTTTCCTTTCCACAGTTTGTTTGCTAAAAATATTTTGCTTAATATAATTTTTTCTTCAAAGTACTTGATTTCCCCTAAATTAACACAAATTGAAAAACTAGTGTGTCAAATTGTTTTGATCTTGATCATCCGTTGAGGTACTCAACGGATAAGCAGTCATTCGGACTGAAAGTAGACTATAACTAGGTACTTTACTTTTTTTTAACCGGGAGACCTGTTTTTGGATATGTATTTATGCCATGAATATTAATTACATGATTTTTATTATGGCATAATTATCAACACTGAAATTCATGCCATGGTAGTAACTATTGAATCAGGTCTACAGTAAATCCCCTCTTCAGCGACCACCAAAAATGGTGTAATTTGGGATTAAAGCAAGGCTCACACTCTGTCTCTCTCCCCTCTATCTCGATCTTTCTCTGTCCGTCTATCTCACTATGTCTCTTTGTCCCTGGCCCACTTACTCGCCATTCACCCTATGTTTCTAAGTTACCCTTCACTCTCTCTCTTTTCTGTCACTATCTTTCTCGCCCCTCTCTCTCTCTCTCTCTCTCTCTCTTTCCTCTCCTCTTTCTTTCTCCCATCTCTCTCTATCGCACTATCCCCAACCTACATGTACTTACCACCATTTCATCCGTCTATCAATCAGCCTACCTCTCTTTCTCTATCTCCTCTTTCTTTCTATCCCGGCCATCCTCTCTATATCCTCGACCAACCTTCCCATCAATCTATCAAACGATTGTCAATTATCTCCTCTCTCACTTTTTCTCTCTCTTTCTCCTGTCTTACTCTCCAGTTCTCTCTTCCGCTTTCCTCTCTGTGTCTCCCTGTCTGTGTCTATCTGTTTCTGTGTGTATTGAATCAAATATACAGTGATTTCCCTCTAAAGTTACCACCAAAACGAATGTAATTTTGGACTAAAGCAAGACGAGAGGTAGGCAGAAAGTTTCTGCAGGACCTTTCTGTATTCCTGTTTTTCTGGCATAAGCAACCATCTGCATTTAAAGAAGATTTATGTGGTCGCCTTAGACGGAGTTTAGTGTATAATATTCCATAAGTAAACGGAGCAGATTTTGATAAGACGATTCTTGTAAGTCCCCAGTCTATCGTGTTTGTAATTGCGTTAAAAGCCATACGTATGTAGCAAATGGTTGTGGCAAACGTAGCCCTAATTCAGAACTGGGTTATGCTAGAGTCTTACGTAGGTGCTTCCTGTTCTTTCGTTCTGGATTTTAAAAGAAGTATATATGTTTATTTATTACCTTTTTGCTTGCCAAACTCTAGGAGCATTTTCACGCGTTTGCAGACTAAACCGATGACAGACAAGCCCTGTAGGAGCTGTCTGATCAGGGTCTGTTAGCTGATGACTCAATATAGATATGGCTCTACAGTTTTTGTAATAACCACAAATACCACTGTTAATATGCCATTATAAACTTTCAACTAATCGATATTCATAAAGTCAATATTGCTTAACCCTTTCTTCACATAAACGTATTTTCTCGCCTATACAAACAGAGCAGACCAAGACCAGACGTCTGAACAGGGTCTGTTGTGTTTGCTTATGCCTCTGCCTGCCTCTTTGTCTGTGTGTATGTCTGTGTGTCCATGTCTGTGTCTGTGTGTGTTTGTCTGTCTGACTGGCTGGCTGGCTGATTAGCTCTCTGTCTCTGCCTCTCTGTCTCTCTGTCTGTCTCTCTGTCTCTCTCTGTCTCTCTCTGTCTCTGTTACCTAACGCTACTCTGTTTTAGGTACTCCGGTTTATTTTGAGGCTGGATCTAGATCAACATCGTAAAGCTTCTAAATCTAATTCATAAATCAAGCCATTTTCCCTCTTTTCTGTTATTCGTTCTGTTTTTCTCTCGCTCTTTCCTTTCTCTTTCTACATCGTTGTGTGCGCACGTGTGTGTCTCTCTCCCGCTAACTCTCGGCCTCTCCCTTTTTTCATTTTTTATTTCTTCTCTCTTGTTATATCTCCCTCATCTATCGGTCGATAACTGTGTAATAGTCGTTCATGTGCAATATGGGGACGCGACAAGGGGACATAAGTAGTCTGACATTTTTTTAATCTCTTTAGCAATGACCTTTGTTCATATACATGTATACGTGAAAAATGCAACACTGGCATCTTTATATAACTAGTGAAATACCTGATATCCAATGTATACTTTTTGCCGATGACGTTGTGCTGATACAATTCACAAATTGATGCTATCTCAAATTCCTGTACTGATACGGGAATGGAAGTCAATTTAAACAGACATCATTGTATTTAGAAACAGCGATATTATGAAAATTTAATAATACAATATTCCATACAACATCTGTCTATAAATACACGGGTTTTCCTTTTACTCCTAAACTTTCATGGACAGCAGAGAAAAGAAATTTTCTGCACAAGCTAAATAGACAATTTATTCATTGAAGAATTATGAGAGACCTATATTAACTTTTGAATCCGAAATACGGGGATTTCAGTACTCAGCAACCATTGAGCAGGTGCGAAATCAGGTATGCAAACAGTTTCTTGGTGTAAACTATACGATTAACACTAGCACGACTCTTGGAGAATGTGGTAGACTTTCAAAGTGTGTTATTTATCATACAAAGTGCATCAAATATTGGTGTGAACTCTTAAATATGCCAAGTCATAGATATCCAAAAACTCCTATAAAATGCTTAAGGCTCAAGATGACTTAGGTAGAGTAAACTTGGCGACAAAGGTAAAAGAACTTTTGTTTAGATATGGTTTTGGTTTTGCTAGGCTGTCGCAACAAATTGGTGATGTTAACTTGTGTGTGTTACAATTTAGAAGAAGGTTAGAAGACTACATTTATAACACAAAACTGGCATAATGATCAAATCCATTTTAAATCCTGAAACATATCTGTGCTTGAATATACGTTTCAAATTAAACAAGAGGGTCAGAATGGCCCTGGCATCGCTCACCAGACAATCAGAGGAGAAGGTTTTCAAAGTTTTCACTATGTTTCAAATGGAACAATTTATACAACTTTTATAGAGGAGCTGAACATGATGCTATGTGCCGAATATGAAAGCTGAGAATCTTCCAGTTTCAGAGGAGAAGATTTTTAGAGGAGAAGAGTTTTACTATATGTTTCAATAGAAAACAAGGAACCCCAGGGGCGGGCCAATTTTGACCCAAGGGGCATAATTTATATAACTTTTGTAGAGGACCTGAACATGAATCTATGTGCCCAAGATGAAAGCTGAGAACCCTGTAGATTCAGATGATAGGAGTTTAAACGTTCAAATTGTTGACGACGCACGCCGACGGACAACGGACATCGGGCGATCACAAAAGCTCACCCTGAGCACTTTGTGCTCTGGTGAGCTAAAAGAGTTTAGCCCGTTTTAGGTATTCAAGTCATAAACTAAACGTTGAAACTGGGAGACATCTAGGCAGCGACAGAGAGTACAGAGCTTGTGTGTATGCTCTGTAAAGTAGTACCAAGGCAATCTTGGTCGAAGATGAGCACTATGCTTTCTTTAAATGTTGCAGATATAATGATTTACGTCAGGATCTCTTGTTTAGACGGTAAAATGGCAGCGTTAAGTTGGCTGTCACTCGCAGTCCGTTATTCAAAAAACGAACAGCGAAATATTACGCAGTTCGTTATTCGCATGCGAATAACGAAATAGCTTGCAATTGGACTTACGAATAACGAAATGGTCATTAAAAGCTATAATTAGCAGTAATTATTATGTGTATTGTAGACACTGTAATTTTGCAGTTTGTCTGTCATTCGAGCAACGAAATAGTTCGCACTTCAATGCCACAATATATCTAAGACACTGTAAATACACATCATAGTTTGATCAAATCTTATACAGTAGAACCCTTCTAGTGCGATCCCTTAATGAATAAACATGGGTGTCTTTTATAAGCAGGTGGTTGCTAAATGCAGGACGAAGGTAATGCAGAAAGCTACCCTAGGAGCTTTCTGCATTACATTTGTCCTCTCATTAAGCTATCACCTGCCTCTAACATATAGAATTATACCTCTTTTAGGTAGTTGCGTTAGAGGGGTGTGACTGTATATAAAATCCGGAGCCATTTTGCAAGTCGTCATTTGAATAACAAAATATTTCGAAGTTCAACCAGCTAATAACGAAACAGTCACAACAAGTTATAAACGCGTAGTGATGATGCTATTCTAGACACTGTAGACCCAAAAAACTGCTAATATGCTAGAGTGCGAAAATCAGAACAAAGGGGAATAACTCAAAAAGTCTTGCATGCAGAGTGATGGACTTTAGTTACATCAATGGTCCTCGATGAGAGGAAGACACATGTGAAATATTAAAGCTCTATAATGATTGGCCAAAAAAAGAAAGTGTGACGGACAGACAGTCAGACAGTCAGTCAGTCAGACAGACAGACAGACAGACAGACAGACAGACAGACAGACAGACAGACGGACGGACGGACGGACGGACAGACAGACAGACAGACAGACAGACAGACAGACAGACAGACAGACAGACAGACAGACAGACAGACAGACAGACGGACGGACGGACGGACGGACGGACGGACGGACGGACGGACGGACGGACGGACGGACGGACGGACGGACGGACGGACGGACGGACAGACAGACAGACAGACAGACAGACAGACAGACAGACAGACAGACAGACAGACAGATAGACAGACAGACAGACAGACAGACAGACAGACAGACAGACAGACAGACAGACAGACAGACCGGACCGGACCGGACCGGACCGGACCAGACAGACAGAAAAGTGATCCCTAGGTGATACACTGCCTCTCGGCAGGTGACACAAAAACTAGTTCGCATTTTAAACTACGAATAACGCAATGGTCAAAATAAGTTAAAAACGCGCAATGATGTTCTCAACACTGTAGACCCAAACCAATGTGGACGCAAAGCTTGCATATAAAATATGTTGCCATTATCCAGTTCCACATTCGAATAACGAAATATTTCGCAGTTCGCCATTTGATTAACAAGAGTGTTCGGAGGAACACATGTATCACCTGCTCGCAACTGACACAAAAACTGCTAATATGCTAGAGTGCGAAAATCAGAACAAAGGGGAAGAACTCAAAACGTATTGTATGCAGAGTGATGGACCTCAATTACATCAATGGTCCTTGATGAGAGGAAGACACATGTAAAATATGAAAGCTCTATAATGATTAGTTTAGAAATGACAGCCAAAAGAAAGTGTAATGGACGGAGAGACAGACAGACAGACCGACAGATGACGGTTTCTGTGAATAATGTAAACCAAAGATTGCGGACTAGGAACTTAATTGTTGTCACAGTAGATATGTAAGGTCATGCCCATTTGCAAATGCAAATCTTATACGCCTAATTTGCAATGTAGAAATATTTTGACCATATTTTTTATATTTAGATAAAATCACTTGATAGTTGTAGGTAGGAGTATAATGCTATTTTACAGAAAATGTAAAAGAAATGGAAATACAGTTAAATAAAACCCACCCCAGCATACCGGCACTTGTGACTCCGGAAAATTCGACATAAGGCAGGAAGATCTCTTCGAGTATGTGTTTGTTTGCACTATATTTCCATTTTCACAAAAGCAATTTCGGTTGCCGACACTAGCAGTCAAATTCGGCAAATTTGTTTAACCCTTTCGCTATTCAATATTCATGTAAGAAATAATGACATCATGAATATTCATTTTCTGAAAAAATTTTTTTTAAAAAAAGAAGCTTTTCTGTGATAAAAACTAGTAGTGCCATGTCTATATCCTGTCAAAATCAAACGGAGCAGACCCTGGTCATAGTAGCCGTCTGATCTGGGTCTATTCTGTTTGCAAATGTGTGAAAAGGCGTGTACGAACTCGTATATGAAGGAAAGGGTTAACAGTATATTTGCCACTCGATTGACCGGCACCTTCAGAGCATGTAGGCACGCTCGAAGCCTATGTCCGCTGGTATACTCGTATGTGTAACATATTTGGCCCATTTCGTTATTCGGACGCAGAACTGCGATGTATATAGTTATTCAAATAATAAACTGCGAAATGGCTCCACAATTAATATATATAAAGCATTGATTCAACTATGAGATAGGTCAAGTGTGACTAAAATATCATCATTGCGCATTTATAACTTATCTTGACTATGTCGTTTTCCGGAATTTAAACTGCGAAATAGTTTGTTATTAGAATAACGAACTGCGAAATGGGACCAGCATTAATATATTGATCTTTGAATCCACTATGACTGGGGTCTACACTGTCTGAAATATCATAAATGAACACTTATTACATATTTTGAACACTTCGTTATTCGGAGGTTGAAATGCAAAATATTTCGTTATTCGAATAGCAAACTTCGAAATGGCCCCCGAATTAATATACATGTATAACTCTTTGAATCCACTATGACTGGGGTCTAGTGTCTCTGAAATATCAATATTGCGCATTTATAACTTATTTTGGCCATTTCGTTATTCAAATAACAAACTGCGAAATGGCTCCGGATTTAATATATATTATATCTAATCATTGATTCCAATATGACCTGGGTCTAGTGTGTCTAAAATATCACCATTGCGCATTCATAACTTATGTTGGTCATTTCGTTATTCCGAGGTTGAACTGCGAAATATTTCGTTATTCGAATAACATAATGCGAAATGGCTCCGGATTTAATATATATTATATCTAATCATTGATTCCTAAATGACTTGGGTCTAGTGTGTCTAAAATATCACCATTGCGCATTCATAACTTATGTTGGTCATTTCGTTATTCCGATGTTGAACTGCGAAATATTTCGTTATTCGAATAACGAACTGCGAAATGGCTCCGGATTTAGTATATATTATATCTAATCATTGATTCCAATATGACTTCGGTCTAGTGTGTCTAAAATATCACCATTGCGCATTTATACTTTATTTTGTCCATTTCGTTTTTCGGAGGTTGAACTGCGAAATATTTCATTATTCGAATAACGAACTGCGAAATGGCTCCGGATTTGATATATATTATATCTAATCATTGATTCCAATATGACTTGGGTCTAGTGTGTCTAAAATATCACCATTGCGCATTTATACATTATTTTGGCCATTTCGTTATTCCGAGGTTGAACTGCAAAATATTTCCGTTATTCGAATAACGAACTGCGAAATGGCGCCGGATTTTATATATAAATCAATGATTCCAATATGACTTGGGTCAAGTGTGTCTAAAATATCAATCTTGCGCATTTATAACTTATTTCGGCCATTTCGTTTTTCGGAGGTTGAACTGCGAAATATTTCGTTATTCGAATAACGAACTGCGAAATGGCTCCGGAAATAATATATTATCATTGATTCCATTATGACTTGGGTCTAGTGTGTCTAAAATATCATCAGTGCGTATTTATAACTTATTTGATGTCTAGTGCGTATTGCATGGCTTTCATATGTTGTCTTTGTTATGGTTTGCCACGCTATGTACACTTTTTACCGAAATAAATCTATCTATACATTATGTATACTAGTATCTATTAATTCCACTATGACTGGGGTCTAGTGTGTCTATAAAATCATTATTACGCATTTCTAACTTATTTTGGCCCTTTCGTTATTCGGAGGTTGAACTCAAAATGTTTCGTTATTCGAATAACAGACTGCGAAATTGCTCCGAATATTTCATATAAACTTTGAATCCACACTGATTCGGGTCTACAATGTATATAATGTCTGTGCTCGTTTATAACTTATTTTCACCCTTTCGTTATTCGAAGGTTGAACTGCGATTCCGGTCGTTATTCGACTAACAACTTGAGAAAAATTTCGTTATTCGAATTGCGAAATTGCCACAGATTTTATATATCAGCTTTGAATACACACTAATTTGGGTCTACAGTATCTAAAATATCATCAATGCGCATTTACAACTTATTCTTACCGTTTCGTTATTCGGAGGTTGAACTGTGAACTAGGTCGTTATTCAAATGGCGACTTGCAAAATGGCTCCGGATGTTATATATAAGCTTTGATTCACATATAATTTAGGTCTTCACAAACTGCCAACTTGCCAGACTTTTATATGTGCTCACGATAATTCGGTTCTACTTATCTAGAATATAATTACAGTAAAACCCTTCTAATGCGAACACAAAAAATGGGCATACTTCTGTCTGGAAGAGGCAGGTGGTAGCTATAGGAGCTTTTAGCATAACTATCGTCCTGCATTAAGCAACCGCCTGCTTATAAAGACAGCTATGGTTTACATATAAAATTCTGACCCCTCATATAACAAAGTGACCCCGTAGTAGATCGACCGGGGGTCAATTTACTATATAGTACTATGACCCCGGCCATAGTACTATAATCGTCTCTCTGTCCACGTCTCTCGGTCCATGTTTGTGTGTGAGATATATATACATGTATATATATATAGAAATAGAGAGAGAGAGGGGTAAGAGAAAGAGAGAGGGTGTGAGGGAGGAGAGGATGTGAGGGAGGAGGGTGTGTGTGTGTGTGAGAGAGAGAGAGAGAGAGAGAGAGAGGGGGGGGAGAGGAGAGAGAGGACGGACGGACAGACAGACAGACAGGCAGGCAGGCAGAGGATGGGGTGTGAGGGAGGAGAGGAGGAGATGGTGACCGTGAGAGAGAGAGAGAGAGAGAGAGAGAGAGAGAGAGAAAGAAAGAGAGAGAAAGGGGGAGATCGGACGGACGGGCGGACAGGCAGGCAGGCAGAGGATGGGATGAAGGAGGAGATTGGGGGTTGGAGGGGAGCGAGAGAGACAAAGACAGAAAGACAACATAGAGGATCAGGGCTGGATTTCATGCGAATTTGTTTCAGGTAAATAATCATATCCTAACCCTTATCGTGCTGAAAAATACTGCCCACATTCTGAAAAGTTGCATTTGTAGCGTTTGACATTGGTGCCTGAGTGTCGAACAGCTGAGAAACCTGGTGAGATATCGAGTAAATTCGGTGTCTCATCGAAATCCAAACAATTTGCAAATACGAGTCTGATCGCGCTGATAAGGGTCAATACATTATTGTAAATGGCTTCCTGTTGAGATTAAGACCGGTGGTCCGCTGTTTTTTTTTATCTGGGGACTTACCGCCGTGATATATGGTATTGTTTAGATGTGTCAGTTACAGTCCACTGACTGATTGACCAATAAACCATTAGGGAGGTGACCTGACTTATGGTCATTTTTGATTGGACATCTTTGAATATAGAGGCATATCTTCAGTCTCGAGAAAGAAAAGCAGTAGCTTTTCCGTAGACATTTTTAAACTGATTTGATTGCCACACAGGGTTAAATATAACTGATTCGCAATACATGGGTAATTTGTTGAAAAGTCGAACGACGGTCATCTTCCTTATTAATCTTTTGTCTGTGGGTACAAGTCATTGCCTGTAAACACAACTCGAAGTAAAAACTGCGTGTAATGTTTTAGGCATATAAATCCATAGATTTTGAGAATTTATCTTTAACCCTTTTCCTATTTAGTATTCCTGCAAGAGAGAATGACCGCATAAATATTTATCAACACAATTTTTATATTGTAAACTTTTCAACCGATTTTATTTTGCCTTGATAAAAACTGTTTGGTTTCTATATCATACCAAACGCAAACAGAGAAGACCCTGATCAGACAGTTCATGTTTGCACCATCAGATCTGGGTATATACTTTAATTCCCTTTATTCCCATAACTATGCCTTTCTACGCCTTTGCAAACAGTGTAGATCCATATCAGATGGGGTCACTTTACTTCGTTACACCGACAAGTCGTCTGTTTACAGCTTACCAGGATACCAAACATAAACAGCAGAAAACACTACGTTTACGTAACAGAATAAAATTTCATTTAGTACAGATGCAAAACAATAATTTTACAATTAATTCACATATAAATTAATATAAATAAAATACTATTGCAAAAAATACAGCATCTTTACTTTTCGAAGCGTTGCCTCGATCGTCCGCCCGCCGATATTTACACATGTACACTGCCGACCCAGTACTTTTAAAATATATGTACATGTAACGGAGTCCTTTTTTGGTTGTAGAGATCTAAAATATTTCTTATAGAATTGATCCACATAGAATTACATTTTCATTGAACAAAAACGTCCATAATGTTTTCATTTAAAGTTAAATAAATTTTGATCAACGTATCTGTTCTGTAATAGGCCCCTACCGCCAGGTAATTAAATTAGCCCGTATCTAGATAATACAATTTGTAACAACAGTTCTGATTGGCTGAGAGAAATCATAATATAGCCCGAACCGTGATCAATAAAGTGCCAGAACCGGTGAGCTGAACCGCAATATGCGCTTTGAAATGCTGTGACTATCGCGTACGAAAGGTCCAAAACTATTAAACCGCATCATGCGGTTTAGAAAGCGCATCATGCGCTTTAGAAAGCGCATCATGCGGTTTATAAACCGCATCATGCGCTTTACAAACCGCATCATGCGCTTTCTAAACCGCATGATGCGCTTTTGGAAAGTTATGAACCCTTTCGTACGCCATATCCTACTGTTGCATTGGTCAGCCTGGGCACAGGTAGCCACGCCTACCACAGCAGCAGGCCGCTGCCGCTCGCCCAATTAATGTATGCATGTTCTGTTACTTGTTTGTTAGTATATGTTTAGAGACTGAAGGGATTAGATTTGTAAATACGAACACGGTGACTCTATTATTATATCCCACCTTCAGACACAGATATTACAATGGCGACGAGGATAAAAGGAAACTAAACACAAAGTGCTGTTTATAAACACAGTTGGTGCAACCTAACCAAAATTATTTTTTTACGAAGAACAGTAACAAACACGAAAGTGTTTCGCATCATGGCTGCATCACTGCCGACATTCCCGATATTCGAAGTGCGAGATGGTGACCTGTCACTAGGAACTAAATGGGATATTTATCTTCAAAAACTTGAAAACTTGTTCATCGGACTTAATGTTCAAAGTGCAAAGCGGAAAAAGGCTCTTCTGCTCCACTACGCTGGAGACGAGGTGTTTCACATATACCAAACATTGACAAACACCGGCGACGAATCCGCATATGAAGACACAAAAGACGCTTTATCCAATTTCTTCAAACCTATAGTCAACACAGAATTCGAAATCTTTGAATTTCGCCAAATAAAACAAGAACTAAATGAAACGCTTGACAAATATGTCACCAGACTCCGTCATAAGGCCATGAGTTGTGATTTCGACAACATAGACAAGGAGATAAAAACGCAAATAATACAAGGTACAACGTCTAACAAACTTCGCCGAAGAGCCCTTCAGGAAAATATGGAGTTGCAGAAGCTGTTACTAGTCGGCAGAACGATTGAACTGTCAACAGCACAAGCCAAGAAAATGGAGCAAAGTGAAACAGTCGACAAAATAAACTACAAAGTACACGAGAGAAAACAAACAAATTTTGGCCCAAAGTCATCAAATTTGAAATGTAGAAACTGTGGAGGAAATTACCCGCACAAATTCAAATGCCCGGCACAAGGAGCAACGTGCAATTATTGTCACAAACCAAAACATTTCGTGTCGGTGTGTAGAAAGAGAATACAGCAGAATGTGACACGGGTAGAGGAAGATGACCGGCAAGAAACCTCAGAAACCGAAGAGGACGTTTCATTCGGAATTAACATTAATAAAATCCAGAGGAAAGTACCTAAAATGTACGTAAATATCTGCGGAGAAAGTGTGCAAATGCTTGTTGACACCGGAAGTTCAATCGATATAATTTCCGAACAGCTGTATGATAACTTAAGTCCCAAACCAAAATTGACCGCCGTCAAAACCAAAGCATATGCATTCGCTCAAGAAACACCGCTCCAGATACGCGGCAAATTCACTTCAACAATCGAAAACCAAAACAAGCTGGTGCTAGCCACAATCCATGTCATCCGTAAGAATAACGAATCCATCATGAGCTACAATACTGCTGTAGAATTGGGAATTATTCCAAATATCAATACTGTGACTGAGAACACAAAAAGTGATGAAATATTCCATAGATATGCAGACGTTTTCAACGGACTTGGAAAATTAAAGGATCGGAAAGTAAAACTTCATGTAGACGAAAGTATCACGCCGACAGCGCAACAGCATCGCCGTATTCCTTTCCATATGAGGGAGAAAGTAGAGAGAGAATTAGAGCGTCTTGAAACGCTTGACGTAATCGAGAAAGTTGAAGGCCCTACACCCTGGGTATCTCCGATCGTAGCTGCGCCAAAACCAAATTCTCCAAGTCAAATTCGGCTGTGTGTCGACATGAGAAAGGCAAACGAAGCAATTCGAAGAGAACGACACGTGACACCTACCATAGACGACATCATTTTCAAACTGAATGGAGCATCTGTTTTTTCAAAAGTAGACCTACTAAACGGGTTCCACCAAATTGAACTAGACGAAAGTGCCCGAAACATAACTACATTTGCTACACATGTCGGATTACGTCGTTACAAAAGACTAAATTTCGGAGTAAGTGCCGCTCCAGAAATTTTCGGAAATGAAATACGACAAACTTTAGATGGTCTGAAAGGAGTGATAAGCATTGCAGATGACATCTGCATTTTCGGTAAAACACAGCTCGAGCATGACGAAAACTTGGACCAATTAATGAAGAGACTCCGTGAGAAAAATCTGACTCTTAACAGAGACAAATGTGTGTTCAACCAAACCAAAATCACGTTCTATGGCTATGTGTTCAGCAAAGAAGGCATTTCAGCAGATCCAAAGAAGATAGAAACAATCAAATCTGCAGGGCAACCGAAAAATGTAGCTGATGTCCGAAGTTTTCTCGGCATGACAAACTACGTGTCGCGCTTTATACCAAATTATTCAACAATCACAGAGCCTCTGCGAAAGCTGATGCAAAAACGGGCGAAATGGGAATGGACTGAACCCCATAAACGTGCTTTCGACACACTGAAAAACGCACTAACAAGCGACCATGTAATGACATATTTCGACCCAGCAAAACACACAGAGATTTTGGTAGACGCCAGTCCGGTGGGTTTAAGTGCAATACTACTTCAGAATAGGAGAATTGTGTCCTACGCCAGTAGATCACTGACCCCTGTGGAATCCCGATATAGCCAGACTGAACGTGAAGCGCTTGCAGTTATGTGGGGTTGTGAACATTACCACTTGTATGTCTTCGGATCTGAGTTTACAGTATACAGTGATAACAAAGCCATGGAGTCAATATTTAACAAATCAAAGAAAATACAGTCAGCTAGACTAGAACGTTGGCGTCTCAGAATGGTGACGTACAACTTCAAGGTGAAATATGTACAGGGAAATACAAACGCAGCAGACTACATGTCGCGACATCCAGCTGAATGCAAAAGAAAACAAAGTGTCGCCGAGGATTACGTAAATTTCCTTGCAAACTGCGCGGCACAAAGTGCTATATGCATTCCAGACATCGCTTTAGCTTCGAAAAACGATAAACCTATCAGCGCCGTTATAATAGCCGTCCAAACAAACAAATGGAAGTCGAAAAATACAACAAACGATGCGTATCAGTGCTACCATAAATTAGCAGACGAACTAGCAGTGTTAGAAACTGACCAGGGCAGTATCTTGTTACGTGGCACGCGACTCTGCATTCCTGAGAAATTACAGCAGCGGGTGATTAACCTCGCACACAGAGGTCACCAGGGACAGGTAAAATGCAAAGCGCTAATCAGAGAAACGTGCTGGTTCCCAATGATAGACAAAATGGTAGAAAACACAATCAAACAGTGTATTCCGTGTATGGCGTGTACTCCACAAACGAACGCGGAGCCGTTAAAACCGTCTGACTTACGAAAGTCACCATGGGACGAACTGTCAATATACTTCTGTGGACCAATGCCCCATGGTTCATATTTCATGGTGCTTATCGACGATTATAGTCGATTTCCGATAGTAGAAAACGTCAACACAATATCAGCCAAATCCGTGATCCCAAGACTGGAAAATATTTGGGCAACGTTCGGAATACCATCCGTGTTGAAAAGCGACAATGGCCCTCCCTTCAACGGCACAGAATTCGGCGACTTCGCGAGAGAATTCGGGTTCAAGCAACGGAAAACTACACCGCTGCATCCGCAAGCAAATGGCTGTGTAGAGCGCTTCATGCAACCACTCCAAAAAGCTATAAAAGCAGCACATGCCGAAGGCTCGAACTACAAACGCGAGATTGTAAAATTCTTACAGAATTGCCGTGCTACACCGCATCCGGCCACGCTCTTATCACCAGCTGAAATTATATTCGCAAGAAAACCAAAAACAACATTGCCTGCTTTCAAAGTACACGCGAAAGACAAATATGTAAGAAAAAGAGACAAATCTTATAAGCAAAATTTCAAGCGATATGCAGATCAACGAAGACATGCCAAAAACTCAAACCTGCAACCAGGGGAATCTGTCCTAGTTAAACAGAAACGCCAAAACAAACTGTCTTCCGCGTTTTCCTCTAAACCAGCGACAGTTATCAGTACAAAAGAGTCAATGGTTCGAGCCAAAATGGACGACAGAATTGTGACCAGGGACGCCTCAAACTTCAAGAGAATTTCACCAGATACGAATTCATACACTTCAGACAGGCGTCATAAGGAAAGCGTTACCAAACAGCAACTCGCTAACAATTACCGTGTTCCACCCCGAGCCAGGAAAAGACCCAAACGTTTCGAAGATTTCATATAACAATGGGATGTATATGTGTTATAGTGCTTTGTGTAAAAGGCCAAAATAATGCCTTCAAAACAAATTTCTGTAATACAAGGATTAATGTAGTCCAGTGGAGTATTACAATTATGGAGATATATACATGTAGTGCAACACGATTCTATCACTGTGGATTTAATTGTTATGCACAAAGTATGCATTCCTACGGGGAATTATTAGTTAGAGCACTGTAGTAAACAATCTGATTAGTTAGAGCACTATAGTAAACAATATGAAAATGCAAACTTTTATTTCCTTAACAAAAATAGATGTCACTTAGACATGGAAATGTCAATGAAACATTGTCTGATATTTCAAAGTTTCAACAAGATACTTCCAATGTCAGTATACCAATGTTTCCAAAACTTAATAAATTCTCAGAATATTAATATTTTGTGTACATGCATTGGATATCTGCAATTATGTATTCATGTACAATGCTATCTGAAAGACAATCGGCTGACTCTGACAAGGGTCATGTGTAATGCATGACAGAAAGAAAAACAAACTGTGGGCTTATCAGATTTATGAGCAAACTCAGTTCTAGACCAGACGGATATCTGACACTAACCTCTGTAATCCGTATCGCCATTCTAGACCCCCTAGATTCTTGAATTAATCAGAGATTCATTAAGCACTATAAATTCATGTCAGTCTTGACTTCAAATGTGTTAGTAATCATTAGCTATCAACATTATAGAGTGTGAAGTAACAGACGATACTCAGTTGAGGGGGGAGAAATGGACATTAAAGTTACAAATGATCGGACTAATTATTTCTGCGAACATTAGCATTAGAACTGACCGCAGCAAGCCCGGCAATTGTGACATTTTGATTAGGAAGATATTTCGGCTGAAATGTTTATTGTTATTTTGTTAAGTCATTTTATTTGAATGTGAAAAGAAATTCAAAGCAAGGGGAGGATGTAGTGTCCTACTGCTGCATTGGTCAGCCTGGGCACAGGTAGCCACGCCTACCACAGCAGCAGGCCGCTGCCGCTCGCCCAATTAATGTATGCATGTTCTGTTACTTGTTTGTTAGTATATGTTTAGAGACTGAAGAGATTAGATTTGTAAATACGAACACGGTGACTCTATTATTATATCCCACCTTCAGACACAGATATTACAGTGCGCACTTGCGCATGCGTTAAAATACTAAACAATGAAAGGTTCGAAAAACAGGTGGGTTCGAGAGAAGGCGCGTCGACGGGGATATTTATGAAATGGTCACGCGCCTGGCACATGTGCTATACCCCACAGGTGTCCGTCTCATGAAATACGTCCAAAATATGTTAACATCTCCCTAAACTGACGTTTTGTAACATTTGGAACCGAAAACTTAAAGTTTTGGGCGTTTTGAGACAAAGCTGACGCCTATGATTAGAATATCTAGAAGTTTGCTCTGCTTATAAGTGGCACAAAGCAAAACAAACCTTTCGAAAGTTAAACATTATAAAAATCAAGCTACTAAATATTCATGACTTCATTATTTCTTAGATGAATACTGAACAGGTAAACGCTTACACGAGTTGACATCAATCAGCATGTGTGATTTGATGCTATTATCGGTAAGGTTTGACCTGGCACTCATCACTTTCCGCCAGCTTTCGTCGATGAAAAATCGTGAATTTCCGTTGACTGTATAAATGAAATCGCCACGTGCTTAGCACCATATACGCCACACGCAATAACATATTAATACTGTCGCACTAGCCCAGTGGATTGTGTCGTTGACTCTTAGAAAAGAAGTCGTTGGTTCGAATACAGGTAAAACCTAATTAAACTAAGGCAACAATGTTTTCGGAAAAGTTTTCTTTATTCTGAAATTGCTCTTTATTGTTCATTTACAACCATCGTTTCCTTCCTTATTTTCAATTATTTGCACAGAGCGCTTCATAAGAACGGTTTGCGCGACGTGTACAGTAGATTGCCGTAAACACAGATGTTTGATTACATCACGCATAGGTTGTTAATATAGTTCGTCTAAGAAAAGTTCCACTGTACAATATTCATACAAAAGATTTTGTCGTGACCAGCAATTAAAAAACTCATATCTTAAAACAAATGTATATAAAATAATCAAAATGGCGGAACTTACACTAACAGCAGAGGAGACACAACTTCAAACCATTCTCAGAATGGTTATGGAAGGTAACAGTTGAAGTAACAGTTACATTTCTATTTGCTCTCGAAGTAAAATATGTTCCGAACAGATTTTTTATTAATTCTATCAGATCTATTTTTATTGTTATTGTTTTATTTATATGTTTAGTTTTTGTTTACAACATGTCATATTAAATTGTTTTAATACCATATCAACCGTGATTAATTTTGTGTGTATAATCAAAACCATTATTTAAGAAATAAAACACACCCCAGAAGACGCTATATTGATAACATAGTAAAGTAGGCTCCGTCAAGGGCGGTTTGATCAGGGTTTTTGTTCCATAGAGTCGCGTGGTCAGCACAAAACATTAAAATATCCCGCTGCGAACCCCGGTGTATCACATTGCGCAATTGATGTAAGTATTGGGGTCACATTTCTATTTATCTTGTATTTTTCTGGCAATTATTACCAGAAAAGTACCGATGGTAAACATAGAATTATTATACATGTAATCTTATAGATGTGCCTTCATCATAACAGCAACTGAGTGAAACTATTGAAAAATAAATGAACAAATCAGCTGACTTATATCTCCGCCATGTTGGACTCGTCTAATTTTCCCACGCTATCAGATTAATATACAGTAAAACGTTCTTAAATCGATCACTACCAAAAATCAATTTTTTCGTGTTTTAGATAGGTGGTAACTGATTGTCTGGCGACAGATTCCATCTATACTAACTGTGTTCTCCATCAAGCAAGTTCTCGCTTTTGAAACCACATATATTCATTGAACTGATTTTCGTTAATCGACCGACATAGAGCAGGTCTACTGTATTATTGATTGTTTTTATTTCCATGGTGGGTAACTCTGTTTGACAATTTGTCAAATATAAGGCTGTATTATCTCTCTTACTAATACGTCGCTGGGTCCAACGAGTCTTGTCGGACAGACAAGCATAGGCAAAAAGTGCAGACCCAGATTAAATGAAGGAGTTGTTTGCTCAGAGTCTTCATTATTTCCCACCACGTCAGTCTAATTTAAAGTTGTAACAAATGGTCCCAAACTAACTCTTTCAAGTGTACAAACGTGTAAGGGGGGATATAATAATTGTGCACTTACTCCAGAGTATTTTGTAAACTTGAACATTGAGTAACGTTCCGATTTTGCTCTCTTATAGGTAGGGATAACCATCACCATGTACACCCCTATATCTCGCTGGCAAATAACCCCATCCTGTTGACCACCAATCTAGCTGTCCTTTTGTATGCCCATCAGAGGGAAAGTAGGTGGCATGTTCTTTTTGCTCTGTCTGTTGGTTCTAGGGGGGTGGTTGGTTGGTTGGTTAGTTGGTTGGTTTGTCTGTCACAATTTTAACTATGGCGATAGTTTTATCACCATTGTACATACATATACAGGGTGTCCCCCCCAAAAAAAAAATAAAATAAAAAAAAAAAAAAAAAAAACCAAATAAATAATTAAAAATAAATAAATAAACAAAACAAAACAAAAAACCCGGAACCCTGGATGAAATGTGTATCTTAACCTATGTAACCGAACACATTAAAATATAAATATTTACTGTTGTAGATAAGTCATTTGAGCAAATGTCTGCCAAATTTCTCATAACAATATGCATTGGTTTTAAAGATGTGAGTTTTTTAATGAATGCATCTAAAATCTGTTTTAACATGATATTCGTACATAGCATAATCCATGCCTGTATCATGTTTAAAACGGAGTTGTGGGTGCTTTCATTTAAATGCTGATATCTTAAAACAAGAGGGCCATGAGGCCCTGAAGCGCTCACCTGAGATAACCCCAGGGGCTGGGCCATTTTTGACCACACGAAATCATGTGGACAACCTTGGTAGAGAACCACAAGGCAAAGCAGTATGCCATTAATTAAAGGTCTAAGCCTTATGGTTTCAGAGAAAAATAATATTTCATATTTTTCCCATGAAAAACTGATAAGCCCTGAGGCAGGGCCAATTTCACCCAGTGGTCAGGGTTGTAAGTTAAACATTCTTGGCAGAGGACCACAAGCCACAGCTACATATTTATAGAGGACCATTAGATCATGTTTATCACACCAAATATCAATGGTCTAGGCCTTACAGTTTCAGTAGATTTTTAAAGATTTTCCAATGAAAAACTGATAAGCCCTTGGGCGGGGCCATTTTTGGCCCGGGGGTCATAATTTGAACAATCTTTGTAGAGGACCATAAGATCATGCTACATACCAAATATCAAAGGTCTAGGCCTTACAGTTTCAGAGAAGAAGATTTTTAAAGATTTTCCTATAAAAAACTGATAAGCCCTTGGGCGGGGCCATTTTTGGCCCGGGGTCATAATTTGAACAAAATTTGAAGAGGACCATCAGATCATGCTACATATTAGATATCAAAGGTCTAGGCCTTACAGTTATAGAGAAGAAGACTTTTAAAGATTTTCCTATGAAAAACTGATAAGCCCTTTGGCGGGGCCATTTTTAACCCAGGGGTTATAATTTGAACAATATTTGTAGAGGCCCATAAGATCATGCTACATACCAAATATCAAAGGTCTAGGCCTTACAGTTTCAGAGAAGAAGATTTTTAAAGATTTTCCTATGAAAAACTGATAAGCCCTTGGGCGGGGCCATTTTTAACCCGGGGGTCATAATTTGAACCACTTTTATAGAGGACCATTAGATCATGCTACATACCAAATATCAAAGGTCTAGGCCTTACAGTTTGAGAGAAGATTTTTTTTTAAATATTTTCCTATGAAAAACTGATAAGCCCATGGGCGGGGCCATTTTTGGCCCGGGGTCATAATTTGAAAAATGTATGTAGAGGACCATAAGATCATGCTACATACCAAATATCAAAGGCCTAGGCCTTACAGTTTCAGAGAAGAAGATTTTTAAAGATTTTCCTATGAAAAACTGATAAGCCCTTGGGCGGGGTCATTTTTGGCCCGGGGATCATAATTTGAACAATCTTTGAAGAGGACCATAAGATCATGCTACATACCAAATATCAAAGGTCTAGGCCTTACAGTTTCAGAGAAGAAGTTTTTTAAAGATTTTCCTATGAAAGACTGATAAGCCCTTGGGCGGGGCCATTTTTTGCCCCGGGGGCCATAATTTGAACAATATTTGTAGAGGACCATAATATCATGCTACATACCAAATATCAAAGGTCTAGGCCTTACAGTTTCAGAGAAGAAGATTTTTAAAGATTTTCCTATGAAAATTCCTTATTACCATATATGGAAAAAATCATAACGCCCTCTGGCGGCCATGTTTTTTGCCGGATCAAACTTCTTTTAACAACTTTTGAAGTCTATCAACTGAGAAACATTTTGGTGGAAACTATATTCAAATCGGACAAGTCATTCTGGAGAAGAAGATTTTTCTAGATATTGTGTACGGTTGCCATGGCAACAAGACCGATGGCCCCACCCACTATCTTTTAACAAATTTTGAAGAACCCACCAACAGTATGTATCTGACCAAGTTTGGTTACAATTGGGCAGTCGGTTACAGAGAAGAAGTCGTTTGAAATTGTTGACGGACAGACAGACGGACAGACGGACGACGGACGCCGGACACAGGGGTATCACAATAGCTCACCTTGAGCACTTTGTGCTCTGTGAGCTAAAATACAATGAATATGTTTAGACAAAATTTAGACAACATATGGCAAAATGTTGTCTCTTCTAAGCTACAAGTGTATACCTTTAATTTAAGTTAGCAATATTGACAGAAATGGGATAACACGCAGGTCGACGATCTTAATCCCGGGTTCCGTTTTTTTTGACACCCTGTACATGTGCAACTTATGGATTTGAACAGTTTTATGGATGATTTATTAAGATCAAAGTCATGTGCAACTTATGGATGCGAACAGTTTTAGGGGTGATTTATTAAGATCACAGTCATGTTCAACTTATGGATGCGAATAGTTTTATGGATGATTTATTAAGATCAAAGTCATGTGCAACTTATGGATGCGAACAGTTTTAGGGGTGATTTATTAAGATCAAAGTCATGTGCAACTTATGGATGCGAACCGTTTTAGGGGTGATTTATTAAGATCAAAGTCAAACATCAATGTCAAATGTCATATTTGTTTTTGCTCTGTCTATTGGCTGGTTGGTTGGCGATAATTTTGTCGCCATAGCACAAACATACATGTACTTCAAAGTTTGCATGCATATGCAACATACGGAAGCTAACATTATGACGGTTACTTATGAAGGTCCAGATATTACATCAAGGTCAATGTCAAATTACGGGTCAAATTTAAATACAGTGTACATACATACTTCGAAGTTGGCATGCATGTGCAACTTATGGATGTGATCATTTTGAGGGATGACTTATTAAAGTCAAGGTCATACATCAAAGTCAAAGGTCATATCAAGGGCAAAGTGTTTCACAAATAAATTTTGGGTTTCTTTCTTCCCTGCTTGTTCATTTTTAGTGACATAGACAATATTCCTACAAATATTGTTTTGTTCTCCGTTCATTGTTTTCTCCATATATATGTTACAGTAGAAATTGCGATTCAGGACAATCGCTGATTCTCCTAGGACAGATTGCGATTAACACACTCCGATCCTCTTTTTAAATCATTCACAAGTATGTGTTGTTTTGAATATAGACTTGTGATCTTAAAATAATATATTCTTCCAGTAGAATGGTGGATTTTCTTTGTAGAGTTTAAGTGCCATATATAACACTATAAATAATAAATTCTTCTAGTAGAATTTTACATTTTCCAAGAAGAATTAAAGTGTCATATCTAAAACTAATAATAAATTCTTCCAGTAGAATTGTAAATTTTCATGATAGAATTACATGTTGTCCTTGGACAGAGTGTGATCGGAATATGTACTAGTAGAATCTGCGATTGTCCTTAGGATGTATTAGGATCAGAGTCTGTCCTATAGGAGATATTGCGATCGTAATCTGTCCTAGGAGAATCGACGATTGTCCTGAATCGCAATTTCTACTGTGACATATATACCCCAATCTGTTAATAGTGTTTTATTTACAGATATTATGACCTAAAGTCTAGAAAAAATAACGACCCAATTTGATAATATTATTTTAATGGGCGATCTGTTAACCCTTTCGCTGCCAATGCCGGATCTGTGATTGTGATTACCTATGCAAACAGTTTGGATCCAGATGAGACGCCGAGTAGCTCGGCGTCTCCTCAGGATCCAAACTGTTTGTTACTGTTACTACGTTTTTGAAAAAAAAATGAAGAAAATCAAAAAAATGAAAATTTGTAGCAGACGACAAAGTTAGCAGACGACAAAGTCTGGCAGCGAAAGGGTTAAATAAGGACAAAAGTGGTACACTTTCTGATTTATGCGAGATCGTGTACCTCACAAATCTGATCTAAAGTTACCACATGCTTTATGAAGGGATCCGTTTCTTCCTACTCTTGTTGTGTAATCAAAACTGTGCTTTAATACTTCTGAATTTTGAATGTCGCGTCAGTGACTGGCACAACA